>CAIGQV010018344.1:5440430-5478630 GCA_903798115.1 Danio jaintianensis | reverse complement strand
ACTGTAGACTGCCTGCTTAATATCTGTTGATACTGCTCCTTCAACACATTTAACTGACTATAAGAAACTTTGCAAGTACATGTCAACTTACACTAACCCTAACCCCAACCCCAACCCTAACAGTCTACTTATAATCTAATGAGAATTAGTTGGCATGTAGATGCAATGTAACTTAAATTCAACAAACGGACCATCAAAATAAAGTGTGACCAAATCTGATTTTAATATGATTAAGACAATACTCTGATTAAGAGTCTACCATGTAAACAGCGATTTTTGATTATCTTAATCCGACTAAAGTCATAATCGAACTAAACAGAAATCGGATTAAGACATGAAGAGTATGCCTATTTTAGTCGCATTATTGAAGTGCAGTACAGACATGTAAACACCTTAATCAAACTATTACCATCGTGTAGGATTTTCGAAGCATTTTGTGACAGGATATTCCATTCACACACGGCTGTTTGACACTATTCTGTACACCTACCGAGTCAGTAAAAGACCACAGACATGCAAAATGCGGAGGGTTTTTTGTTTTGCATTTGGCGTGCGGTATCAAATTCCATTAAAACAACACTCTTCCAACAGTCCTTACTTCATACGTGCATCCAATACCTCAGTTTGTCATGGGGGGGCATGCATGAAATGGTCCTGAATGAAAGTGAAACTTTCACAACAGTTAACTTCAAAAAATTAAACACCCGAAGTTACATGAAACTCAGAAGGAAACGTGGATAGCGTGGTGACGCAATGATGTTAATCGAATTATGTGCTATAACATGTAAAATGGGGATCATGAAAGGAACATTCAAAAAGCTACTCATGTAAACACCTTAATCATATTATTGTCTTATTTAGATTAAGGCAAATAATTGGATTACTGATGTCCATGTAAACGTAGTCATTGACTACGTTTACAAGGACATCAGTGATCAAATTATTTACCTTAATCTAAATAAGACAATAATATGATTAAGATGCTTACGTGAGTTGCTTTTTCTTTCATGTTCCCGTTTTACATGTTATAGTACAGTCATTACATCACCACGCAGCGCTATTCGGCGTAACTTTCCTCCGGAAGTGTCATGCATCTACAGTTTGTGTGTGTAATGTTACTGTATGTGTGTATCCTGTCACAAAATGCAGCAAAAAGTTCAACATGATGGTAATAGGTTGATTGGTAACACTTTAGAATAATGATCCATTAGTAAATGTTAGTTAATGTATTTTCTAGCATTAACTAAGTATGAATAATCTTGTAAAGCATTTATTAATCACAGTTCAACATTAACTATTGGATTATTCATATCCAAAGTTGTTCTTGTTAACATTAGTTAATGCACTGAGTTAACATGAACTAACGTTATTTAACTTTAAATAACATTAACCAACGATAACAAAGATGAATTAATACTGTAATAAATGTATTACTAATTGTTTGTTAATGTTAGTAAATACATTAACTAATAGACCATTATTTTAAAGTATTACCATTTGATTAAGGTGTTTAGACATCTGTACTTCACTCCAATTATGTGACTAAAATAAACACAGATCAAATTCGAATCGTATTCTTATTTAAATTATGACTTTAGCCAAGTGAAGGTAACCAAAAATCTCTGTTTACATGAAAAGAATCGTAATCAAAGTCTTAATCGTATTAAAATCAGAGTATTGATGTCCATGTAAAAGTAATCTATGTCTGTCCCTTTTGTGAGAGGCAATGGTCCGAAATCTAACAAAAATACAGGGTGATTCCTCGTTCTCATCGCCGTCGGGCTCCTCCATAAAAGATCCTATATGTGAAGATGCCGGCAGAGAGTAATCTTCCACAACTGGGTGTAAAACTGTCATTTAAATCTACCTTCATTTTTTAGCAACATCCAATGATCCAATCAGTTCCATAGGGATGGAATCAAGCCCTGTCCTATTTTTTTATTCTCATTAAGAAGCCGTTTCACTCAGATATACAGTTGACGTCAGAATTATTAACCCCTCCTGAATTATTAGCCCCCCTGTATATTGAAAGAAGCACATTTCTAAACATAATAGCTTTAATAACTAATTTCTAATAACTGATTTCTTTTATCTTTGTCATGATGACAGTACATAATATTTTATTAAATATTTTTCAAGATACTAGTATTCAGCTTAAAGGCTTAACTAGGTTAATTATGTTAATTAGACAAGTTATTGTATAAAACGATTTGTTGTGTAGACAATTCCAAAAAATATAGCTTAAGAGGGCTAATAATATTGACCTAATAATTAAAATGGTTTTGAAAAAAATTAAAACTGCTTTGATTCTAGTCGAAATAAAACAAATAAGACTTTCTCCAGAAGAAAAAATATTTTAGGAAATACTGTGAAAAATGTCCTTACTTTGTTAAACATCATTTGGGAAATATTTGAAAAAGAAAAACACAAGAGGGATAATGATTTTGACTTCAACTGTATGTCACAGTAAGGGGAAAAAAGGGACAATCTCTACTTATGTTTCATGCTGACTTTAACTTAACTGAGCATTTCTTTAATTCCACAAGCAAAGGTTTTCAATATCAGGGAGCCAATTTGTTGCCAAGTTGGATTTGACAGGTCTGCTCCATCCTAAACCAAACAGCCAACGTTTTTCTATGCTCTTTGTGCTTTCAGGGTCTGTTACACTTGCACTCACATCACGTGATTCACAGAGACATTAAAGGACAAAATGTGCTTCTGACAGAGAACGCTGAGATTAAACTCGGTAAGAACATTAACAAACAGCTCTCCTTCAATTATCAGCATTAAAGAAATGCTGCATATGAAAAACAATGTATGCTCACCTTTCAGACATCACAGTGTTCTATATTTTCCTTTATTGTTTTCGTATTGCTTTGTTTCTAATTTGATGTCATGTTAATGTCAGTGTTGGACTATTTTGCTTTGTCATATTTTGCAGATTCACTAAAATTCTTATTTTTTTATTATAAAGAGTGCGAACAGAATCCTGATTGTGTACACTACACATGCATGTACACAATAAGTGAGCTGTATATATATTTATCAGACTTTCCATAAGATAGTAAACCGTGTAAATACTGCATTCTATTTAAGTTATAGATGATGATTGCAGAATATATCTGTTTTGCACTCTTTTCATATGATGTTCTGTGTTGTCAGTGGATTTTGGTGTCAGTGCTCAGTTAGACAGGACGATTGGAAGAAGAAACACATTCATCGGGACGCCATATTGGATGGCGCCGGAGGTGATAGCATGCGATGAAAACCCAGATTCAACATACGACTATAGGGTGAGAATTTAGGCAATTCTAAAATGTTTGCACTTTTCGTGTTAAAACCTATACATTTAGTTGAAATTACGCTTGGCATCCATACTACTTCGTCATCTTCAGCCTATGAAAATACTAAAGACCCTGTTTTTTGGAAACGTTTGGGTTCCATTTCAGTCTGTCTATTGTTCATATTGTTCTCTGATTTGTCAAGCTCCTCTCATATGACCAGTAGACTGCAAGTATGGATGCCAGTAAAATATAAGCATGCCCAGTGAGCTTGAATGGTCACATATCATGCTTCTGCATAGTATGGCTGGAGATTTTTTTTTTGAAACACAATAAAAACCCCCAGTCCAGATGAGGAAAATTCAATAAATTGCAGTTTTAAAATGAAAACGGAACTACTGTATATCAAACAACCATCAGTTGATGAGTATGTTTCACTATCCCATAATTTAGTTTTTACCAAATATTTCAGAGTGATGTGTGGTCTCTGGGTATCACCGCTTTGGAGATGGCAGAGGGAGTGCCACGTGAGTTTACACAATTCTTATGTCTACTCCAAAAAAAATAAGTTAATGTCTATAACTCTGTGCAAGTTGCATATCATGCAATGGTCTGTATTATTCCCACTTTTCTTCACAGCCTTGTGCGATATGCATCCAATGAGAGCGCTGTTTCTCATTCCACGAAACCCTCCTCCCAAACTAAAATCTAAGAAATGGTAAGATTATTATTATTATTATTATTATTATAAGCATTGCAACATTTTGGTTTGCAGTGCTCTCTTGGGTTAAAGCAAAGTATTTTGTGTGTATCTAGTATTTAGTAGCAATTAGTACTTACTTACATACTGAAAACATACAGTTGACGTCAACGTATTAGTCCTCCTGTGAATTTTTGGTCCTGTAATGTTTAACAGAACAAATACTAGGGGTGTGTGTGTTTTTTTTTCTAGTTGAGTAAAAATCTATTTTCCATTTATATATGAGCAAATATTTAGCTAATATTTAAAATTATAAATAAAAAGACAATTTTCCGTTCACATAGGCTATAAGCAAAATATTTTTGCAGCGTTTGCATGTCCTTTACTGCATAGAGTTCATTAAAATAGAAGTAAAATAACATTCATTACAAGTTGATTTTTTAAAAAGCAACTAAATAGTTTTGCCTTTTTTTTTTTTTTTTTTGCATAATTGCATAAAATTACTATATGAATTTTCCATTCATATATTTCATTATTGAGTATTTATTAAAAATAGGGTAAAAAATCTCGTCTCGTCTTGTTCTTGTGAACTCAATCTCGTGTCTCGTCTCGTCTCGTGGAGTAAGCGTCTCGTGTACACCCCTAACAAATACAATTTTCACAGTATTTCCTAGAAGTCCAACGATATCTCATGGCAATTCGTAACTTTTTGATTAGTGACTAATTCGTACAATTTAGTACGATTTTCTAATCCCCAAATGACGGTTGGGTTTACCCAACCGTGCCACGCCTCGTTTTTAAAATCTTAAATTTTCGTACAGCTGAACTTGTACGAATTCATACGAATTAGCCACTAAACTGACAAAAAGTAAAATAGTTATGTTTTATGAAGTATTTTTTTTTATTTTTTTTTGGCTGGAAGTTTAAAAAAAAAAAAATTTCTACAAAACAAACCACTGTTATCCATTAACTTGCCTAATTATCCTAACTTGCCTAAATAACAACCTCGTTAAGTCTTGCACTTTAAGCTGAATACTAGTGTCTTGCAAAACAACTAGCAAAATATTATGTACTGTGATCATTGCGAAGGCAAAAGAAATTAGTTATTAGAAATTAGTTATTAAAACTATAATGTTTAAAAATGTGTTGAAGAAAAATCTCTCCTTGAAGCGACACTTGGTAAATATTTTGAAAAAAAAATCATTGGAGGGCTAATTATTTTGACTTCAACTGTAAATCATCATAAAATGTAATGTATCAACTATTATGTTTCATAAAACTTTTTTTTTTAATTGCTCCTCAAGGTCTAAAAAGTTTCAGACTTTTGTGGACAGTTGTCTGGTGAAGAACTACCTCCACAGGCCATCAACAGAGACCCTCTTACGCCATTCCTTTATTAAAGACCTTCCCAATGAACGACAAGTACGAATTACACTCAAAGATCATCTGGATAGAACCAGGAAAAGGAGACAAGAGAAAGGTATACCTGATAGATTGAATCAATCATTCATTAATTTTCATCTCACATTCACACACATACACTACAGCCAATTTTGTTTACCCAATTCACCTATAGCGCATGTCTTTGGACTGTGCGGGAAACCGGAGCACCCGGAGGAAAGATTGAATCAATCATTTTATTTTATTATTTAGTTTTGCGATTCAGATATGTTGTTAATGTGATTTCAGGCTTCATGTTGTGTCCATGTGACTTTCACTGAAGCCTAAAACTGAAAGTGTTATTAATAGCAGCTTTTACAATTTTTAATGTAATATTCTCTTGGTTTAAACACCACTGTAGTTTTAAATCATTTCAATTTCTGTTTCAAATCAGATGGGAAGGAATATGAATATAGTGGAAGTGAAGATGAAGACGATGGTATAAATGAAGACGAAGGTGAACCCAGGTATGTGTTAATCGTTTTTTCCTGATCTCCTTGCAGAGTCAGCATTTTAGCTTCTGCAAATGATGCTACCCATAAGTCTAGATTGGATCTTTTCTGTATGGAGAAGGGTATTTGTTATAGAGGCAGAGCAACTGATTGCTTTTTGATGAAAGATTATAAAGAGACAAACTAAACTATTTTCCTGCATATCCCACAAAACTGCTAATCTGGTCAGCATAGCTAGGGTTTCTTTCTTCATTATATTCTGATGAAATTAAGATTAGATTGTATGTAACTCTGTGATGCAAGAGTGGCCAATGGTGTGATGCTGTAGATAATAAAAGATGATCACATCTTATGTTGGAGAAAATATATATCTAGCTGGCTGCTATAGTAAAACAAACCCCAGTAGGGTGATCTGAGAGTCTTGTATCATCAAAATCAATGATGCAAACTTCAATAATAAGACAAATCCAAATTCTGACATAAATCAGTAGCAATTAGTCGGTTCAGGGATTAGTTCACCCAAAAATGAAAATTCTGTTACGGTTAAGATATTTTAGATTAAATCTGAGAGTTCTCTCATCCACAAGATGTTAAAAGTCCAGAAAAGGAACCAAAAATATTGTCAAAACATTTCATGTGATTTCAGTGCTTCAACTGTAATCATACAGAGCTCCATGAACAATTTTATGCGCCCAAAAAACTGTAAAAAAAAAAAACTAAAAAACTTTGTTCGCCTAGGACTGAACGATTCATTAAATTGAAATCGCAAATGCGATTGAGCAAAGCTGTGATTGTCGTGCACATCTTCTTAAGAAAGCATGGTGTGATTTGTAGTAAATCTCTGAAGCCCAGAGGGTGCTCTTGAGGAAAAACCAATGAACTTGTCCAAATACACAGAAAGAAACCCTGGAAATCACCTGGGTGTTTCCCAGTGATGGGTTGCAGCTGGAAGGGCATTCGCTGTGTAAAACATATGCTGGATAATTTGGTGGTTCATTCCGCTGTGGTGACCCCTGATTAATAAAGGAACTAAGCCGAAAATAAAATGAATAAATGAATGAATTTATTTAATTTCATGTGCAGCTTTTACTACAGCTGTAGTTAATTGAGAAGTGACACAAGTGGCTGTCATCATTACAGAATAATAATCTTGATGATTATCGACCGATTAATTCGATTTTAAATCGTTTTTTGCATAGCTTATTACTGTACTACAACTCGTATTAAGCTCCAACCAAACGCACATTCTGAAGGTGCAACAAGCAAGTGTGTTAATCTGCGCTCATTATACTTCATTATTGCTGATGGTTATTATTGGAGAGTAAAGGAAGTTAGAATGTTATGAATAAATAAAAGAAGTTAGAACTAATCAATCAAGATTAAGTTGAGTAATAAAGAATATAACAGTTTCTTTTTTACAATATGTCCAAACAAGACACGATAAGATTCCAACGAAAAAAAGCATTTTGGCAACACAACAAAAACATTCAGAAGTGCATAACAGTGCACTACACTCCCAACGACATGGTCAAGTTTATAATCTAATTAATAAATATTAAACCTCTTTAACATTATTTAAAGTACATACTGAGTGACTGATGTTGTTTTCCACAACAGTCACAGTTCTAACTAGAGGTCTGCATTCTGAATTTTTGAATAAAACGCAGTATCGGTCGATAACTCTGGTGTACTTTGAACAGGAGCGGGCGGTCTAACAATATAGCGTTCCCAAGTCACAACGTTATTTCGGAACAGCATATCTGTGATTTCCTCATTCTTACTGAGCACCGATACAGCCAATGCTCACGACCTTTACACATGATGAACACATGACCAGTGCTTTCTGCACATGCTTTTTTCACACAGTCTGTGCGCGCATCATCTGCATAACGGTCCTCAGAGCGAGCTTTACCAACATGGGAGAGCAAAGTGAAGATTCGCTGTCCTTCAGCTTGCATTAGAAAACGGTCAGTTTACTGTTAGGAAACCACCATCAGGCAAGTCTGATGTATGGGACTCAAATGGGAAAAAAAATGACCCTTTGTGTGATGTGATAATACTTCAAAGTTTTACCCTTTAGCATTCACAAGACTGGCGGCACTCATGTCTCATCAAAAAGGGGCAAACAAAACTGACATTTAGCCTACAATCCTTGCACAGCCTACAGTTTTATCTGATATCTCTCTCTTTTGGTAGTACCCAATTTAAATGTGAGATTTTGGAAACCAGATCTAAATTTAGCAAGTTGGGTCGGGTAGAAAATTATTCTAAGCGGGCAGCGGATGAACAAAGACTAAATATATACAGCGGGAGTGGTCGGGTGCGGAATAAAACCTGGCGGAAGCGGGACTATAAAAACAGTTCCACGCACACCTCTAGTTCTAACATTCATGTTTAAACTACATTTGCTTTTATTTCTGAGGTAAACAATGTGGTGCCGCTTTCAGTATGGCAATACTGTAAATGTCATGTAAAATGTTATTGAAACTCCCACTGGTAATATTTAATACTGAATCTGTTTCCAGCTAAGAATATTTGGATCACATATCAACCGAACAAAACAGAGATATGATCACAAACTGTCAATTGTGGGCACTTGCGATCCATATACTGCACCCGCAGGCGTTTTTAAGTCATTTAAAACCATCATGTCACTGTTAGAGATACAATTCAAGTCATTATTGACAGCGCATAAGTGTCTGCTTTTATATTGCTTCGATTCATATTTGCTTTTAGGAAAAATCTATTCATTTACTTCTGCTGTTTATACTTTACTTTGCATTTCAATACTTTAATTGCACTTAAACTGTAGTATAGAAACTGTATAGAAAGCATACAAACGTACTGACAGTTATATGTACCATAGACTTTTATGGGTCAACATGCACAAATTCATAAATTTCTCCTTTCTAGCTGTTCTTTCTATGAAGTAATGCATGTCTCCTCGTCGCTTAGTACCACTATACCTTATAGCACAACAATTATCCGACATAAAAAAAGAAAAAAAGAATAGAGAAATCGCTTCATGACTTGGCGTTCAGCGGAAGATAGAAATGTTTGGCAACCATTCCCCTAATGGTGTGACATCATGTTAAAACCATCAATGGATGGTTAAGACAAATACACCTTTGAACATGGACAAGATACCTTTTTTTGTATGACGTTAGGATGCAGTGTTACATAAATACTGTATACATATACTGTAAAATAAGGTGCTATGGTTTGGACAAAATATTCTACATGCTTATATAAATTTAATGAGTTAGCTAGCACAATGCCCTTGCCGTGCTAACAAGAAATATACTGTACTGGAAATCCGTTTTTGCATTACTCCAGGGTGGTTGGGCTTGCCTGAAAACGTTTGTAAAATACAGCAAGGAACTGTTCTTCATCCTGCTCAAAACTGTTCAGTTCTATGGCAAAACAGAACTAAAATTTTTTTTTTTCCTTCAGAATAACATGCACCGATGAAGCGGTCATAATAAGACCAGGAAAGTAAATTAGCAAAACAAGGGACAAAAACGGTAGATCAAGATAAATCAATAAAAAAAATAATTATATCAGATTATGTAACCATAAATTGCATTGTGACCCGTGAAATGACCCTTGCGATATGCGCATCACCCGAGGTTAATGTGCTCTGTCAGAAAGTCTCCTCATGGCAGATGGCAGGAAGAACCTGACAACCCTGCATGACACTTTGTACAAATGTTCGTTTTCAGCATCATCTTATGTTTGGCCGTCGCTGATGTCATTTTTCATCATTTGCTTTGTGCTCATTTAGCTCTATAGTGAACCTTCCCGGAGAGTCCATGCTAAGACGAGAGTTCCTGCGACTGCAGCAGGAGACGAACTCCCAAACGCAACTAATCCAGCAAGTACACAATCAAGACAACTACAAGAAACAACTGCTGGCTGACAGACAGAAGAGAATCCAACAACAGCAGGAGGAACGACGACGCTTTGAAGATGTATGAATAGAGCTTCTTTATTATTATTAATATTATTAAGTGCATGAGGCTTTATTACTAGTATGGGTCACACTTTATTTTAATGTACAATTAACAAACCATTAGCTAAGACTATTAGCTCAAGATACTACTAATTAGCTGCTCATTGGTAGTAGTGGTTGTTTTTTAGGTACACTTATTTTAAATACGCTGAAACAACTAATTTCTTGACTTTTTGTGTGGCAAATGAATTGTTTTATGTTCAATCCATTTAAATTTGTAAAAACTAATAAGTTAACTTAATTCCTTCATGTTGTCCCAACACAAATCGATTGTGTGGAACCCAGCATTTTTACAGTGTATTTGGATGTAAAATAAGATCACATTTTATAATGCTCATAAGTTATTTTATGATAGCAACAGTTAATATTTTAATGATAAGCAGGTAATAAGCCAGTGTAAATGGTGTAAATTGTTATTTAAACTAAAGTGTTATTCTAGTTTGGATTTTAAGCTTGCTTTAGCTTTGAAAATGCCATTATTTGTGTCTAGTTAGCTGTCTAGTTAGTCTGGTGGCATGTTTCACTAGAAGTTCTGCATCTCTAAGTCTAAATGTGTACACTAGCAATCAAATGTTTGAAGACACTTAATATGTATTTTTTTAGGATTTTAAAGTTACTGAGAGTTGATGCTTCAAATTTATTGTATGAATAAATCAAAGTGGCGGCAATATGTCAGTCCCTTTACAAAATTATCATTTTCTTTTAATTCATTTGATTTAATTTGGGAAGTTGAAACCGATGAAGTGAAGGAAGCTGTCTCAACAACTGTCCAGTCTACATGTGAACTCCTATAATGTCATTTAAAGAGATTCTAGTTCATCGAAACATGTAGGTTTTCTGGTAATTTACCCTCAGGCCGTCCAAGATTATTATTTTTTTTTCTGTAGAACATTTTCTGCTCTTTTATTTGTAGCTAAACCTTGCTAGCCTGTTTCTGCCACTAAATAAAAAAAAAAAAACGATAAATGGTAATTGGCACTTTTGATCTCACAATTCAATTTTTTTTTTTTCAATTGTGAATTTATAGCTTGTAATTCTGATTTTTCCCTCCTTATTGAAAGATACAAACTGGCATTTGTGAGAATTGTGAGAAGCTTAAAACTTAAAATTGCAAGACAAAACTTCTGAAGAAAATTGAATTCTAAATTCTGAGAAAAATTGGCAATTTATAGACATTTGATGTTTGTGACTTTAAAACTCACAATTTGGAGAGAAAGAAAATCAGAATTGTTGAGTTTATACTTCTTAAATCAGATGTACACTGATTCAGAAAACAATTCTGAGAAAAAATGTTCAAATTTATAGACATGAACCCACAATTCTGACTTTTCTTCTTGAAATTTTGACTTTTTTTCTGAATTGTGAAATTTGTACTCTCAATGGGGTATATGCACACACTTTTAATTTCAGACAGCCAGCCTCAGTGCTTCCGGTGAACTGTCTTTCCATTATAAAATTGCCACGTTTAAGGTCTGATTTCTTTAAAAATCAGTGATCTTCACTGCCTGATAGATATATGATATAAAGTGGGTCTCAGACCGGACAAGAAGTACTGCAATAAATTCCATTTTCCCCCGCCATGTCTTTTAAAATATGGACTTTTATTTAACCCCAGTATTTTCAATGGAGTTTCTGTGCTCGCCTGCTGATCCTGTCAGCGCTAGCGTTTACACAATCTTTCATCTCGTTTTATGCTCGAACAACTAAATGAATGCTTAAGTCTATTTAACTGAATGTATTGTAATTACATTACAACATCCATGCTGTAAAAGGAACCATATGAAATTGAAAAATAGTCACATTAAGCTTTCACCGGAAGTTTATCATTGGCTGAAAAACACTATCTGTGCATATAGAGGTACATTGTGAGGTACAAAGTACACTTCTAAGGGAAAAAACTATTAGACTATTTTCTTGTTTATGCGTTTATGACTTTAAAACTCACAATTTGGAGAGAAAAATAGGCAGAATAGTTGAGTTTATATTTCTCAGTTCCGAGGAAAGAAGTCAAAATCACTTTCATTTGATAAATTTCAAAGAGAAAAGTCAGAAATGCTGAAAATAAAGTTGCATCACACTTCTGACTTGAATTGTGACACAAAAGTTGCATTTACTTTTTTAATATCTGTTAATTTTTATTGCAGATTTTTATAAATTTATTTTTAACTATTGCTTAAAACGGCATTATCTAGCACCATGTTAATTTTTTTTAAATATCTATATCTGTCAGCGCAGTGGGTAGCACGTTCGCCTCACAGCAAGAAGGTCGCTGGTTCGAGCCTCGGCTGGGTCGGTTGGCGTTTCTGTGTGGAGTTTGCATGTTCTCCCCGTGTTGGCGTGGGTTTCCTCCGGGTGCTCCGGTTTCCCCCACAAGTCCAAAGACATGCGGTATAGGTGAATTGAGTAGGCTAAATTGTCCATAGTGTATGTGTGTGAATGAGTGTGTATGAATGTTTCCCAGTGATGGGTTGCAGCTGGAAGGGCATCCGCTGCATAAAACATATGCTGGATAAGTTGGTGGTTCATTCCGCTGTGGCGACCCCTGATTAATAAAGGGACTAAGCCGAAAAAAAAATGAATGAATGAATGAATATCTGTCTGTAAAATCTAAGCAAAAGAAATCGTTTGAATATACACTTTTGGTCACCGTAATGTCATTTTACAATGCGCAATGCAGTAAAAATGAAAAAGTAAGTGTCTGTTGACTTTTGACTGACAGTTTAGCGTTGATGTGTTTGTGTTCGTAAAGCATCAGGAAAGGCTGTTACACGAGACTGGAGTCCAGTGGCCTGAGCTTCAGGAAATGTTATGGCAAGAAGAGACTGACCTTACAGAGAAAAGCAAAAGAAATCACAAAAAACAGGTTTGAGTTTGTTTTTCATCTAGCAAAAAATATTTTAGGTTATAACAGATATGGTTTATGATAAACCAGTATAATTTGTTTATTTTATATCTGTTTACCATCACATTTGTAAAAATTTTATTGAATATAGGGGTGAGGAGTAACAAAATGCACGTATCTGCATTACATATTGTTATAATAGCATTTTTAAATAGGTGGAAATCAAATTGCAGTTACATCCGAAAACTAATTTAGCGATTAATTGTGAATTTGAATATAATTTCTTCATTAAATATTCTTGTAAACATGGGGATTTTAACCAATAAGCCAACTGATTCTCCGTTTAAAAATAAACTGTATCTGTTTATTTAGCAACTATAAAAATATGGACAACACAGAATGACATTTTTTCATATTTGACTTATAAATTAACCCTCTCTATGGAGAAGTGAATTGCACAAAAGAATGTGCTGTAGATCAACAAGATTTGTCAAAGTAGCAGGCTTTATTAATGAATATAAATATGTGTACAAGTTAATGTTTGGCAAATATCTCCCCTCACATTCTACATTCAAAGTTTGTGGTTGCAGTTTATTTATAGGCTCTAGCGCATTTCCCACATGCCAGTTTCACTTTAAAAATGTGTTTAGACTTGGTAGTGTTTATAATAAATATTATTTATAATAAATACCAGTATAATTTGTTTTTTTTTTTTTATGCTTCCATTTCATTCATGTTCTGTTCACTGTTAAAAATTGCATTGAATAAGGGGAACTACTGGACAATATTATGGTATTTAAAATTTATTTACATAATTATTATTACAGTCATGCAGCTTATCTCTTTTATGTATCTTCTTGTTTATAATAATCAATAATGTTGAAAGTCAATGGAAAATAATGTTATCAAAACCCTTTTTTGTCCTTTCATATCGAGTAGTTTTTAAATGCCAGTGTCGTAAATGTTTACTACAAACATTGTTATAATGTTCTCTTGCTTGTGTTTTATTGTTATTGTATTTCAGGCTAAAGACAGTGAACATCACAGGACTGATGTTGAATCTGCATCTCCAAATCTTTTCGATGAGCAGGTACAAAATGTTTTTAATACTAAACAGTTTAACAACGTGTTTCATTGACTGATAATGCGTGGTTGATATTTTGGTCAGATTCTGAAAAAGGGTAGTAAAACACTGATCATATCTGATTTTCAGTTTCAAGTTTAAGTTTCTTTGCCTTGATTAATGGTTGATTATTGACAACCATTTTTTTTATTAGTGAGCACCAAGCTTTAAATCTCACCATGTTCAAACAAGATGGTCAAAAATGCTGCGTTCCACACAATTCGTTCATGTTGTTCCAACTCAAATGGATCAAGTTAACCTAATCGTTTTTTTTTTTTTTACAAATTTAAGTGTATAGAACATAAAACAGTTAAGTTGTCCCAAAAAACACTTAAGAATTTTGTTGGTTCAACACACTTTAAAGAAGTAGTTTGAACAAGCAGCAAAAGTCATTTTTTGAGTGTATTTTATTTATTTAGTATGTGTAGTATTTATTCCATCATGTAACGAGCTTCACTTGTTTCCAGTGTGTTGATAACCTAGTGAGGGTTTCAGGTAATGAACTAAACTCATTGTATTATGCCTGCGTGTGTAATGTCTGTTTTTGGGCCACACCATCAGGCTCAGGGCAGAAAAGCCCAGCGTACACTTCCCCGAGATCAGTCACAGCTACTGTTCCTCCAGCATGACCACACACACCAGCAGAAGATCACCAGAGCCACACCACATGAGGGGGTAAAAACACACTGTCCACTGCTCTCCACAATTATATACACACACACACACACACATATATATATATATATATATATATATATATATATATATATATAGCGTTCCCAGAGGTCATGGAATTTCTGCAATATCATGGAATTTTAAAACGTCTATTTCAGACATTGAAAATCAGGGAATTTTACATGTTTTTGTCCAAGTCATTGAATATCAGAGATTTTTGGTCATCATTTGAAATTAGATTTCTCGTTTATCAATATGCATTTTTTTTTTTTATCATATTGTTTCACATATTTTGCCTATTGTTATGGCACAATGCACTGCAAAAAAAGCTTTTCTTACTTAGTTGTTGTCTTGTTTATAGTCCAAATATCTAAAAATTCTTAAATCAAGAAGCATTTACTAGACAAGCAAAACATTCATTCATTTTCTTTTCGGCTTAGTGCCTTTATTATTCTGGGGTCGCCACAGCGGAATGAACCGCCAACTTATCCAGAATATGTTTTACGCAGCAGATGCCCTTCCAGCTGCTACCCATCACTGGGAAACACCCATACACTCCCATTCACACACATACACTACTGACAAATTAGCTTACCCAATTCACTTATAGCGCATGTCTTTGGACTTGTGGGGGAAACCGGAGCACCCGGAGGAAACCCACGAGAACACGGGGAGAACATGCAAACTCCACACAGAAACGCCAACCGACCCAGCCGAGGCTAGTACCAGCGACCTTCTTCCTGTGAGGCGACAGCTCTACCCACTGCGCCACCGCGCCGCCCCACAAGCAAAACATATTGTCTTATAATAATAATAATAATAATAAGTCAGAAATAAGTGAGTTGTTCCTTAAAACAAGCAAAGTAATCTGCCAGTGGGGTAAGCAAAATAATCTTGTTTTCACTTTCACTTTTGGCATATTGTTTCTTAATTATAACAGTATTTTTTGCTTGTATAGAAATTCTTCTTGATTTAAGACTTTTCCAATATTTGGACTAGAGACGACAAAAACTCCTGAGTAAGAAAAGCATTTTTTTGCATTGTGGGCTATTTTTCACTGCCATTTTAGTCCTTCCTATTTTGTTAAACATTTCTGATTATTGCGGCCTAAAATGACCTGCCTTTTCTCAAAATTTGTGGCAATATTCACACCACTTGTTGTTTTGCTGTAAAAACATACACAAATTTGCACATCTTAGCTCTTCATTTCTTTTTTGACCTCAAGAATATTTGGTCTCTGTAAATTACATAAAGTGAACAGAGAGAAAGAAAGAGAATAAGTGTTTACCTCTTATCCATATAAGGCCTAAAATAAACAAAACTTAAAATCTCTTCAACATTAGCATCATTAGCAAATCATATTAAAATTAAGAATTTTAGTAATCAATACAACAAACGTAGCCTTGTTCAAATAGGCTTTGGCTGAATTCACATTGCGATAATGTCACATGACGCATCTAAAGCGGGTCACACAACAAAGGAGAGGCACAGCGCTGACACCCTCGATGTATTGGGCACTTTCGAGCACTTTCTTTTCATGAATATGATGTTATTTAATATAAAACAATTGTACTGGCTGGCCGAAATCTGTAGGAAATCTGCGGCATTAAAAAAGGCAAGTTCCTCTAAATTGTGCTCCATTCGATTTTTTTGTATTAAATGCAGCAATTGCAGAATCGCTAAATTGTAGGTCATAAAAATTCAGGAAATTTGACATTTGGCTTAGAGTTGGAACCCTGTATGTATGATTTTGGTTGTATGGTGTGCTCATAATGACTATTGTGAAACTCTGACATTCAGCTGGCAGGTAAACTGGACTCCCTGGACACCCATCTTGTGAATCTGAATAATCTAGCTGTCAGGATTCCTCATGTTCAGTCCCGTCTGGGATCAGGAAGCAACTCCAGCCCCTGCACTCCAGCGCTCCAGAGAGCTGCGAAACAGCCGGTACACACGACATATGCCAAAATCTGATCTTAAAGAATCACATTTCCTGTGATCTATGTACACATCAAGAGATGTTCTGTGAAAACATACTCTAGATTTCAGAAAATAGAATTGTCACCTCAAAAAGTACCATTGGGCTATAATCACACAACAACACGCCACTATTTTGGAAATATGTTCATTTTTAGCTTAGCTTAGCATAAATCATTGAATCGGATTGGACCATTAGCATCTCGCTGTAAATAAAATTTTAAAAAGAGTTTTGATAGTTTTCCTATTTAAAGCTTGACTCTTCTGTAGTTACATCGTTTACTAAGACCGGCAGAAATTAAAAACTTAATAACCAAGAAGTAAACTGATACTATTAGTTTTTTTGTTTGTTTGTTTTGTTGACTAACACAAGAAAGCCCTACGTACTTAAAAATGTTTAATTTTTATATTTGTACACTTTGCATGTTTATATTTTGTTTATACTTGCCTCCCCCTGGCATCTATACTTTTTGTCTGTAAAACATTATATGCTATCGTTCTTTAAATAAAACAAAACAAGTAAACATTAGTGAGATACAGAATGCTTTTATGATATTAGATATCCAAATAATTTAATGTAAAAACACAATATTGATGCTGAAAGATCTGTGATCAGTATAAGGAGTAAATGTAATGTGTGTGGATTTCAGAACATGAACGTGTGTTCCAGTCAAGAGATTCATCACAGCAGCTCGATGTCGGATGTTAATGCTCCTCTCTCTCCAACACTCGATGATGTCTTCTTTACCCCTGATGATCAACCACCAAAGGTTCGTCACCAAATTCCTCAAGACAGCATTTTATTTGTCATCATAGTCTCCAATTGACCACATAGCACAGGCTGTTTCAGGTTTAACAGACACTGTCAAATTTATGTCTCCACAATGTGAACTAAAACATTATTATAGAACACAACAATTTGCAACAGCACAGACTATATCATATTGTACTATTAAAGTATGTCAGACTTTAAAGTATTTGCAGTATTCAGAGTATTCAGAGTTTGAGCAATTCACAGTTGGCAAAAGCAAAACCATGATTCGAAATGTTTTCTGCATCGAAACCCAGGTGGCAACTGCTAAAACTGTGGTAAAAACCACTTCCTCTTCTAAAGGGAAGTGCCTTTCTTTAATGTGAAGCATGCATTTACAGCAGAAATATGATTTGTAAAAAATAGTGAGATAAGGACAACACAAAAAATTCACTTCATTAAAAATATATTATACACATGGAAATCACCTTTTGTAAAAGGACACTATATAAACTGTATATATAGAACACTATGTATACACTACCTGACAAAAGTCTTGTCGTCGATCCCAGTTGTAAGAGCAACAAATAATAACTTGACTTCTAGTTGATCATTTGAAAAAGTGGCAGAGGGTAGATTTTTCTGATGAATCATCTGTTGAGCTGCATCCCAGTCATCACAAATACTGCAGAAGACTTACTGGAACCCGCATGGACCCAAGATTCTCACAGAAATCAGTCAAGTTGGGTGAAGAAAAAATCATGGTTTGGGGTTACATTCAGTATGGGGGCATTCGAGAGATCTGCAGAGTGGATGGCAACATTTGTGCTGCCCATTACATTACAAACCACTGGAGAGGGCAAATTCTTCAGCAGGATAGCACTCCTTCTCATACTTCAGCCTCCACATCAAAGTTCCTGAAAGTAAAGAAGGTCAAGGTGCTCTAGGATTGGCCAGCCCAGTCACCAGACATGAACATTATTGAGCATATCTGGGGTAAGATGAAGGAGGAGGTATTGAAGATGAATCTTGATGATTTCTGGGAGTCCTGCAAGAATGTTTTCTTTGAATTGAATTAGCACAGCTGAAAAAGCCATTGAAGACATTGAAAATTAAAATGCTTAAGTGGGTGTAAAAGCTATTTGATGAATGTATATATAATGACACAAGAATAATAAACTTTAAGTTTATTTTTTTCAAGATTCCAGAACGAACAACATCTAAATTCAAAGATGTCATGGGCCATCACAGATATGGGTCCAGGTAAGTCACTGAGTATGTGTTGTTTGAACTCTCTGCAGGATACATAGAAGATTTTCAGATCTGCTTCACTTGGGCTTAAATGTAATCTTCTCAAGCCCCTCATTATCCTCAGATGAGAAACTGGTTGTTTTTGTTTCTTGACTTTGCATCATGTATTCAGTGGAGATCGTCAGTCTGCTATGGACAACGCTGTCAAAATGTCCTTCTCCAACAGCTCGACAAGCAGCTCACAGTCAGGTGTGTTGTTTTTTTTCTCACTTTATTCAACTCATTAGTATCTGTATTAGAACAGTATAATGTCAGTTTTTCAGGGTTCACTGGAATTTCTGGAATATTGTGGAAGTTTTATTCTAGACATTGAAAAGTTGAAAGTCAGGAAATGTTACATTTTTTGTTGTCCAAGTCATTGAAATATCATGGATCTTTGTTTGCTTTAAATTTTACATTCCATTAATCAAAATGTCATTTTTATTTACTTTTTTTTGCCATCTTGCCACACGTTTTGCCTATTGTTCTGGCTAGTCTATTTTTTCCATGCCTTTTAATCAAATGTATTAAAACAATATGATAAGAAAAATGAATGGGATCAGAAGTCTTGACACATTTAAGTTACAATGGCCACATACTGTACGTGAGAAATAAGGTGGATAGGTCATGGAAATTCAGCTTTTTAGTCAGTATAATCAGGGAAAATTCAAGAAATTGGGCTTAAAGTGGGAACAATGGGTTTTAAGCGTATGTCAGTGAATGCTGTCATGTAGACATTTTTGTTCTTGCAGGTTACTGTGTTCTGGATAATCCAACACATCCAAACAGAAACTCTCAAAGTCCAGGAGCATCACCACAAAACCAGGTGTGCATCTGCATAACATGTATCTGATTATATTGCAGTTAGCTTTAAATAGCTGGTAAAACTGACCATATGTTATAATATAATATACCAGTATAAATTCTATATATATATTAGTGCTGGGCAAGGATTAATCACGATTAAAAAAAGATCCAAAAAAAAGATTGTTTTGACATAATATATGTGTGTCTGTTATATATATTCATTATGTATGTGTGTTACACACACATAAATAGAAACAAAACTATACAAAACAATTTTGTTATATAGATATTTAAATTTATATATAATTTGTAGCATATATATTTTTTGTCTTTTGGATGAGATGTTAAACCGAGGTCCTGACTCTCTGTGGTCTTTAAAAACCCCAGGATGTCCTTCTAAAAAGAGTAGGGGTTAAACCCCGGCATCCTGGCCAAATTTGCCCACTGGCTTCTGTTCATCGTGGCCTCCTAACCATTCCCATATCATAATTGGCTTCATCACTCTGTCTCCTCTTCACCAATCAGCTGGTGTGTGGTGTGCGGTCTGGTGCAATATGGCTGCCGTCGCGTCATCCAGGTGGATGCTGCACACTGGTGGTGGATAAGGAGATTCCCCCCAATGTGTAAAGCGCTTTGAGTATCTAGAAAAGCGCTATATAAATGTAAGGAATTATTATTATATTTTATATCTAAATATAAATAAACATTTTCTCAAATATATCCATGCATGTGTGTGTTTATATAAACATACTAAATTTACACAGTACACACACACATAATGTCAAAACAAACTTTTATTTTGGATCACGATAAATTTTTGAAAACATTTTTATTTGCATATTAAATATAATGCAGTTGGATTTATTAGGATAAAGTGTTAATTTACTCTACCAAATAAACATAATTGAAATGTCTTTTTAATATTACACTGTTTTGTCTTTAAGGGTTTGGGAACAAAGTCTCACTTCAGCCCATTAATGAAGCTTGCAGAATATTCTTCATCCAGTGATGAAGATGATGAGAAGATGAGGTAATCTAAACTGATGTTTGCTCTTGTATCAAGGACTTTTTTAGTGACATAAAAAAAATGGCAGAGTCATTTTAGGTAAACTGCCATTTTAAATATAACTACAGCCATTTAAAACTCTCTGGGATGTGAAAGAAGACATATGGTTAGTGCTGGATGGACAGATCGCTATGTCAGAGGTTATGACCATGTCCTTCTCATGTCCCTGAATCAGGACAGTGAAAACCTCACAATGCAGGGCTGAAGTGCCTGTGGCAGTCACATGTTGACTTTTTCTGCCATTCTGCTAATGTTCTACCGATGTCAAACCACATTAGTGTATGCTAGCCATTTTCTGTTTGGACGACGAATAGTTTTTTGGACATTCCAACTTTACTCCACAGTAGAGCGGTGTGATGTGTTTAAACAATAATACTGAAAATCGGATAACATCAGACAGATAAACATAATTTAAGGCAAAAAAAAAGAACATTGCATGAAATTATGCTCAAACTGTAATGACTAAAACAGGGTTCACCAACCTGGAGAGCTACCTTCCTGCAGAATTCAGCTCCAACCCTGTTCAAACACACCGGTTGGTGATCCCTGGGCTAAAACTACCTTTGCAAAACAATTAAATGGGTAGTTCACCCAAAAATGAACGTTTTGTTATTAATTACTCACCCTCAGGTCTTTTTAAGTCATCTTCGTTTTTCTTTGGAACACAAATTAAGATATTTTAGATGAAATTCAAGAGCTCTCGAACACTTTTATGTGTGCCAAAAAAAGCTGTAAATATGAATTTGTTTGCCCATATCTTCTCTCATGTGCCAGGTCACGGTTTGTTTACTATGGGCAGTACGATGTATTGCCATTAGATTCAGCAATGCAACACATAAGCATCATACTGCCCTTAGTAAATGTACATCCTAGTCTGATACAGAAGACATTGTAAAACAAAGTTGGTTTTATAGTTTATTTTTGCCACACAAAAGAGTTCTTGGAGCTTCATATGATTACAGTTGAACCACTGAAGTCACGTGGAATGTTTTGACAATATTTATTTGTGTTCTGAAGATGAACCGAAATCTCAGGGGACTGAAACAACATGAGGGCAAGTAAATAAAGCAGAATTTTCATTTTTTGGGTGAACTAACCCCCACACAAGTGTACTGTATTTTATTTGTGCAATCTTAAGGGAAAGTAGTAATATGCTCGTGTCAAAACTAAAGCCCACGTGATCATCTCCTGGTGTCATTAGATGTGTGAACGAAGTGAACCTGTTTATTTGTTGGTAAAATGTGTTCTGTTGTACTGTATTCTTACCAGTGTTTGTAGTTTGTCTTTGCTGCATTGTTCATGGCCTAAAGGAACAAACGTTTTCTTTGACATCATTAAAATTGATCTGGTTGTTTTCCAGGTCTCCATTGAGCAATGGAAGGCCTCTGTTTTCCAGAGGGCAGACTAATGAAATCATTCTTCAGCCTCATCTCAATGTAAAGCAGCAGCAGGTAAAGTCACCTTTACTATGTTGTTTCAGGGACAGTACGATATACTGAGAAAAATGAGTAATTTTGTTTTGACATACTCGTGATTTTATCAACCATTAAAAGGAACACTCCACTTTTTTGGAAATGGTCTGGTGGAAGAATACCATGCCACACCATGGCTCCAGCAGGTGCGATGATATTACGCTAGGCTTTTAGCTAGTTAACTAGCTGGAGACTATTTTCAGGTCCTGCGTAAATCAATGGTAATGCTTCAGCCATGGTACAGCAACAAAGTTCCTTGATTATTATGTTGAATGAGAATATAGTTCCTAGCCATGTCGGCCTAGAAAAATAGCAACACTTAATTTTCCGTTGTACAGAATCTAACTACAGAAGAGTCAAGCTTTAAATAGAAAAGTTTTTTGAGGGAGATGCTTATGGTCTATTCGCATTTAATGATTTATGCTAAGCTCAGCTAAAAGTGCTCCCATCAGACCTAGAGATTGGCTGAATGGTAAAAAAATTGTAAAACTCAACTGGAATGAGCCTATTTCCAAAAATGTTTTTATTTTTTAATATATATATATATATATAATATATACAGTGCTCAGCATATATGAATACACCCCTCACAATTATTTTAATTAATATTTTTAATAGGATGCTTTACAATATTATATCCAAAAATGAGTACACCCGAATTCATATGTTAGTGAAAAATATTAAACACAAATTTAAAAATAAGGAAAAATCTAAAGAAACAAAAAATATATAAAATGTCGTTGAAATTTTGTAGTTTGTAATTTTTTTTTGCAATATTTCTGTTGAATGTGAATGTATTATCTTTCTGTTTCTAAAGATGTTCGGTGACATAAATATTATTTTAATAAATATATCTGTTTAATAAATTGTTCAAATGCACCAAAATATATTGCTTATATTTGCTGAGAAATGGATACAAATATTTATTTTCAAAATGAGGTGAACTCATTTATGCTGAGGGTTGCGTTTACTTTAAGAGTATTTTACTGTGATGCCACAACTCATTTCACCAGTGGAGATGTTTGAATTTGTTATATTTGTTTAGCAGTATTTCATAGATATTGTCAGTGCTTAAAACATGTCCTTAAAACAAATTTTCATGTTTCTCCAGCAGAGTGCAGCAAAGCCAACACATAATGTATATCAGAGGCCTTCTGGATCCCAATCTAGCGATAACTACCATCTGCCAGACCTCCTGCACAAAAGCCCCACGCATGAGCTGAGCTACCACCAGACCCCCACACAGAGCTCCAGAGACGTATGCCTGCATCTGCACTTACATCACTTTATTTAGCCCACTGATAGCTGCTGTTTAATATCATTTCTGCATATTTTGTTTGTTTGTATTTTAGCTTATGAAAAGTCATTTGTAGGGCAGTTTATACATTTTACAGCCGATTAGTGTACTGTTTAAAGTAAACAGTTCTGTCCACATGGAAAAATACTATAGTAACTTATAGTAAATATTACATTGTTTGTGAACTATACACTGTAAAAAGTGTTGGGTTCCATACAATCAATTTGTGTTGGGACAACATGAAGGAATTAAGTTAGCTTATTCGTTTTTACAAATTTAAGTGGATTGAACATGAAACAATTAAGTTGTCCCTCCAAAAAACTCCAGAATTGTGTTGTTTCAGCTCATTTCTAATAAGTAGTTTGAACAAACAGCAAACTTAACTTTTTAAGTGTACTAAGTATTTGAATGAATCTTTTGTGGTAATACAATAGTTGCTATGGTAACCCAACAACTATAGTACTATAAATAACAGCCACTGCTTTAGTTTTCTACAACTATAGGGTATAAAATACTACAATACAATCACAGTTTACTGTAATAAAAACTAAAGTATAGTACAGTATTTATTAGAGGTTATCAATTCACTATAGTTAATACTGCAGTATGCTGTAGCATTGCATAACGTTTCCTAAATACTATATGGCAGTTACTTTTTGTGGTTCAAAACACTATAAATTACTATAGTATTTTTTTATTTTGATGTCGGTGGATTTTAATATTGAATGTTTAAATGGATTTTACACAGTAACAATATTTTAGATAAGTTATTGCGGATAACACTTTACAATAATGTTCCATTAGTGTTAATATTAGTTTATGTATTTACTAATACGAACAAACAATGAACAATACATTTATAACAGTAGTTATTTATCTTTGTTAATATTAATTAATGAAAATAAAGTAAATGGACAGCACCTTTAATGGACAGGGCAGTGGAGATTACAGACGGAGCAAAGAGAAGGTTCAGCAAAGGACCTCGAGCTGGGAATCGAACTCTGGTCGCCATGAGCACCTTTAGTGCTATGTTTCGACGCTCCAACCACTAGGCTATTGCCGCTGACAGAATAGTTAATTTTTAAAAGTGTTTTATGATTGCAAAGGCATTTATTTGATATAAATAGTCATTTTGTGACATTTAAGTTTTCCAATTGAAATATATTTGAAAATGTTCTGATTTTCAGCAGGCTTCAGTGATTTAGTTGCTTAATTATTATTAAAGAATTTATTATTGGTGCTCTGTTAGATAAGATTCTTATTATTTCAATATGAAAAAAAAGTGTTTATTTTTGTGGAAACTAATACATTTGTACACTCACCAGCCACTTTATTAGGTACACCTTACTAGTACCGGGTTGGACCCCCTTTTGCCTTCAGAACTGCCTCAATCCTTTGTGGCATAGATTCAACAAGGTACTGGAAATATTCCTCTGAGATTTTGGTCCATATTGATATGATAGAATCACGCAGTTGCTGCAGATTTGTCGGCTGCACATCCATGATGCAAATCTCCCGTTCCACCACATCCCATAGGTGCTCTATTGGATTGAGACTGGTGACTGTGGAGACCATTTGAGTACACTAAACTTATTGTCATGTTCAAGAACCAGTCTGAGATGATTTGTGCTTTATGACATGGCGTGTTATCTTGCTAGAAGTAGCCATCAGAAGATGGGTACACTGTGATCATAAAGGGATGGACATGGTCAGCAACAATACTCAGGTAGGCTGTGGCGTTGACACGATGTTCAATTGGTACTAATGGGCCCAAAGTGTGCCAAGAATATATCCCCCACACAATTACACCACCACCACCAGCCTGAACCATTGATACAAGGCAGGATGGATCCATGCTTTCATGTTGTTGACGCCAAATTCTGACCCTACCATCCGAATGTCGCAGCAGAAACCGAGACTCATCAGACCAGGCAACGTTTTTCCAATCTTCTATTGTCCAATTTTGGTGAGCCTGTGCGAATTGTAGCCTCAGTTGTCTGTTCTTAGCTGACAGGAGTGGCACCCGGTGTGGTCTTCTGCTGCTGTAGCCCATCTGCCTCAAGGTTTGACGTGCGTCCAGAAATGCTCTTCTGCATACCCCGGTTGTAACAAGTGGTCATTTGAGTTATTGTTGTCTTTCTATCAACTCGAACCATTCTCCTCTGACCTCTGGTATCAACAAGGCATTTGCGCCCACAGAACTGCCGCTCACTGGATATTTTCTCTTTTTCGAACCATTCTCTGTAAACCCTAGAGATGGTTGTGAGTGAAAATCCCTGTAGATCAGCAGTTTCTGAAATACTCAGACCAGCCTGTCTGGCACCAACAACCATGCCACGTTCAAAGTCACTTAAATCACCTTTCTTCCCCATTCTGATGCTCAGATCGTCTTTACCATGTCTACATGCCTAAATGCATTGAGTTGCTGCCATGTGATTGGCTGATTAGAAATTTGTGTTAACAAGCAGTTGGACAGATGTACCTAATAAAGTGGCCGGTGAGTGTATATTGATGTTCATTGATGGTGAAAGAAAGTTTTCTGTAAAAAATGTAGTACATTTTTTTGTGATTTACTTGATCATTCTGCAATATTGTATAAAAAAGCAATTATTAACGTTCTCTCCCTGATGTTTGTGCTGTCATTCTACATTTACAGAAATTACTCAATAACCCGCCAGGAAAAAGCGTGTCTTCTTCATCTTCCTCATTCTCACCTTTCATTGACCCTCGTTTGCTTCAGATTTCTCCGCCTCTGAGTCCGCAGGGATACGGCCAGCGTGAGTCCACATGACTGACAGCCACTGACATACATGCACATCACATTTACAAACACTCTCTCTCTGTCTCTCTGTGTGTGTTTCAGTGAATGGCAGGTGTGAGCCATGCGTTAGACAGCCTCACAGGAAGGGCTCAGTGGTGAACGTCAACCCTACCAACATTCGACCACAGAGTGATGCCCCAGAGATTCGCAAATATAAAAAGAAGTTCAACGCTGAGATCCTCTGTGCTAGTCTGTGGGGTGAGATATGTTCATATGCACATAACACACAGTTGGAATGCAATGAATGATTGTAACAAATGTCATGGAATATCATGGAATTTTAAAAAGTCTATTACAAACATTGAAAGTCAGGAAATTAGGGTTTTTTTGGGCCAAGTCATGGACAGTCAAGGTTTTTTGTTTGTCACTTTAAATTTTAGTTTCCTAGTTTAATGTTATTTTCCTATTAAAGTACAGGTGATCTGCCAAAATGCTATCTGTTAGCATAATATCTTTGAAACACACAGTCCCTCCCCTGCTGTCCAAAGCCACGTCTCCTGAAATCACGAACATGCACCTTAAAGATGACAGTAGACAACCCACTAGATCATGTCATTCGCCAGTTAGAAAGCTTTACAGTACTTTATAATACTACGATTCCGAACGAAAAACTGTATTATATCTAGCACATTTTCAGTTGTGTAGCAAGCAAAACTTGTCATAATGTGCAATATTTAATGCATGCAAGGATCGCTGGTCTCACTCTTTCACGCGCTTTGTCCAAAAGCGATTACTGTATGCTTAGTGGTTGGCCGGCGGGGTGCAGGAATTACACTTATTACTAAGCCATACTTACATGCTATTTCAGATCGAATATTCAGGGCCGCATCACAGGTTGTCATTGTTCAAAAATGAACCAATGTGAATATAAAAGCAACTTCACCTCAGTAAAGCGGGCTAGGCAGAATAGCGCTATTTACTTTAAAAAAAGCTCCTCCCCTTTAAAAAAAAAAAAAAAAAAAACAGCCAATAGCTGTTATAATATTTTATTGCCAGGATTCCCACAGGTCATGGAATTTTTGGAATATCATGGCACTTTAAAAAGGTCTATTCCAGACATTCAAATTCAGGGATTTTTTTTTTTTTGTCCAAATCATGGAAATCAAGAACTTTTGTTTGTCACTTTAAATTTAGTTTATTTTCCATTTAATGTTATTTTCCTATAAAGTATTTTTATATAACGCTGTTATAGACCTATTGTTATGGTTAGACACTTAAAGGTCCCGTGAAGTGCTTTGAAATGTAAATTTTTTTATTCAATGTTTGACATAATCTCAACTGAAACATGAAGACATGGCAGGACATACAGCCAAATAGAAAACAAAAACAGCCAATAGTGTTTAGTGTTTATCACAGCTCTGCGATTGAGAGTGGTTGAGCTCAAGCGCATCAAATGAAAAACAAATGAGAAGCGTCTTGAGGAGGGCGGGACATGTCAGATACTACAAAGCATTTAATTGGTCAGAAGATTTGATGAGAAACTGAAGTGGAGGTGTCAAAAAAAATCGTTGGTCCATTTAGGTGGAATTGACAAACTGCAAGCTTTGGATGTTTGTATCTTCTAAATGCGATTTTTGTATCTATTAAATAAGGCTAACATGGAGGATAGTATCGATTAAAATTTTAACACACCTGACAGGCTGGCCTCTGAGTTGCGCGTCACTCGTTTGGGGCGGGTGAGTTTTTTTCTTTTTTTTTTTTTTCTTTACCGGAGTTCAAGGGTTGCCGCGTCCAAAAGCAGAGGCTGCTACAACTGCAGCCACACTCATTAACCACGGCTCATAACATACGATGGAATAGCACTTTAGATATGCTTAAAGGCATAATCGTCGTAAACACTCATCGAATTAAGACATGTGGAGTATTCCTATTTCAGTCCCATTATTGAAGTGCAGTACAGACATGTGAACAACGTAATCAAACTATTACCATTGTGTAGGACTTTTAGCTGCATTTTGCGACAAGATAAGCCTTACACACTCAGCTGTTTGACACTTCTCTGCACCCTTCGAGTCAGTAAAGGACCACAGACACACATCTTGTCACAGAAGGGACGGGACTGGATCGGTAAGTTAATAGTTTATTGACAGAATGGCAGCGGACAACAGATGAGAGACAAACAGTACTGTGGGTGATATTGGCTGGGGTTGACGGACAGTCTTTCTTCCGAAGGATATACGGAGACGAGGAGACACTCAACAGGAAACGGGAACCATGGAGGACTGGACGACACTCACGGAGACTAGGAGACTTGGAAACACCGGACTTGGGGACGTGGAGCACACAGGCACTAGGAGAGGAGATTGGGAACACTGGAGATAATCGGAACAGAGTACAGGTAAGTATAACTAGACGTAAGTTTAACAACACTGACCGTGTATGAGTCCTTTCTGGTGGTTAGACGAGGCCGGACGATGAGTGAACGGTGCATGGGGTTTATATGTGGTGACTGGATATGAGCTTGATTTGTGACAGGTGCGGGACTAATTAAAACTCAGGTGACGGTGATCTGTGTGGTTGTGTGAGGGGAGAGCCTGGTCTGACTGTGACATTACCCCCTCCTCCACGGCGGTCTCCCGACCGCCCACCTCTCCTATTCCGTGGGGGTCTACCTCGGCCACGAGGAGCTGGACGGTTGGGATGTGTAGCATGGAATTCTTCAGTAAGGGTTGGATCGAGAATGTCATCACGGGTTACCCAGGACCGTTCCTCTGGGCCATACCCTTCCCAATCCACCAAATACTCCAGGCGACCCCCACGTCGTCGAGAATCCAAGATTTCCTTAACTTGATAGATGGCCCCTTCTTCGACTAGGAGAGGAGGAGGGGGTTCCTCCCTGCAACCAGGCTCTGTGGAGATAGTAGGAGAATGATATGGTTTGAGGAGAGAGACATGAAAAGTGGGGTGAGTTCTATACTGTGATGGAAGGTGCAGACGATACGTGACCGGGTTGACTCTCTCCTCAATGGTGAAGGGACCAACGAATCGGGGACTCAGCTTCTTACAAGGTTGACGTAGTCGCATGTCTTTGGTGGACAGCCAGACCTTCTGTCCCACCTGGAAATTCGGGGTTTCGGAGCGACGGAGATCTGCTGCAGTTTTCTGACGTCTGATGGCCCTCTGCAAATGATGGTGAGCTGAGTCCCACACTCTCTCACTCTCCCGGAACCAATGATCCACTGCTGGAACATCCGAAGGGTCCCCGGACCAAGGGAATAGTGGAGGCTGGTACCCGAGTACACACTGGAAGGGCGTGAGTCCAGTGGCTGGTTGACGTAACGAATTCTGAGCGTACTCGGCCCAGCCTAGAAATTGGTTCCAGGAGTTCTGGTGACCATGGCAGAAGGTTCTCAGGAATCGCCCCACCTCCTGAATCTTCCTTTCGGTTTGCCCGTTCGTCTGTGGATGGTACCCGGAGGTTAGACTGACGGTCACACCTAGGAGCGAAAAAAAAGCTTTCCAAACACGTGAAATAAACTGGGGTCCTCTGTCTGATACAATATCTTCTGGAATACCGTAATACCTGAAGATGTGGTTAAATATTAGTTCAGCTGTGATCATGGCGGTAGGTAATCCTAGTAAAGGTATGAGTTTGCAAAACTTTGAAAATCTGTCCACAATTACCATAATACATGTGTTACCTTTTGACTCCGGTAGATCTGTCATGAAGTCTACTCCTAGGTGTGACCATGGGCGATTCGGTATAGGCAGGGGTAGGAGTTTTCCAGAGGGAAGATGGCGAGGACTTTTTGACATGGCACATTCCTTACACCCCTGCACGAACCTTCTCACGTCCTGTGCCATCTCCGGCCACCAGAAGCGATCTTTTAGCAGCAAGAGAGTTCCATTGGCCCCAGGGTGACCAGTGCCTACAGAGGTGTGTACTGAGTGAATGAGTTGTTGACGTTGGTTTACCGGGACGAACTGGAGGTTTGGTGGACAGCCTGGCGGAGAGGCAGGAGGATTAGGAGTTGCGGCTGGAGGGGTCTCCCACTCAATGGGACTGATGATCATCTGAGTTGGTACAATGGGTTCTGGGTCTACAGTAGCTTCCTCTGCTCCATGAATCCGTGAGAGAGCGTCCGCTTTCTGGTTCTTTCGCCCTGGACGAAACGAAATAGTGAATTGAAATCTTGTAAAGAACAACGCCCACCGGGCTTGCCTGGGATTGAGTCGTCTTGCTTCGCGAAGATATTGAAGATTTTTATGATCCGTCAGCACGACAAAGGGGTGTGTAGCTCCCTCCAGCCAATGCCTCCATTCCTCCAGCGCTAGTTTGATGGCGAGAAGTTCCCGATTTCCAATATCATAATTTACTTCCGCCGGGCTAAACTTCCTGGAAAAGAAAGCACATGGGTGAAGTCTTGATGGTACCCCCTGCCGCTGAGAAATGACTGCTCCTACTCCGGTGGTCGAGGCATCCACTTCCACAACGAAAGGGAGCTCGGGATCAGGGTGTACTAGAAGGGGAGCCTGGGTAAAAGCATGTTTCAGGAATTCAAAGGCCGTGATAGCCGCTGTGTTCCAGGTGAGTGTTTTGGGTTTACCTCTGAGGAGATTCGTGAGTGGACTGGAGATGTTACTGTAATTCTTGATGAACTTGCGGTAGAAATTGGCGAAGCCCAAAAACCTCTGGAGTTCCTTGACAGTTTGTGGTTGTGGCCAGGTGGATATGGCGGAAACCTTCCCCTCGTCCATCCTGATTCCCTGTTTATCGATAATATAGCCTAAAAACTGAACAGATGATTGATGAAAAAGGCATTTTTCAGCTTTGAGGTACAGGTTATACTCACGGAGCCGGGTGAGGACCTCTGCAATGTGGTGGCGATGTTCGGCCGAGCTCCGGGAGTAAATCAGGATATCATCGATATACACTAAGACGGTTTGGTGCAGAAACTCCCGGAGCACCTCATTCATGAAACCCTGGAATACGGAGGGGGCATTGGTTAGTCCATATGGCATTACGAGGTACTCATAGTGTCCGTTGGGAGTAATGAACGCGGTCTTCCACTCATCCCCTTCCCGTATTCGAATGAGGTTGTAAGCGCTGCGGAGGTCCAGCTTGGTGAACACCCTGGCTCCGCGAAGATGTTCTAAGGCGCTTGGTACGAGGGGAAGAGGATACCGAAACTTGACTGAAATCTTGTTCAAAGCACGATAGTCGATGCAGGGACGCAGTCCCCCATCTTTTTTCGTAACGAAGAAGAAACTCGAAGCGGCAGGGGACGTAGAGGGGCGGATGTATCCTTGAACTAGGGCTTCCTCTACGTATTCCTCCATGGCTTTCTGTTCCGGAAGTGACAAGGGATAGATCCTTCCATGAGGCACTGGTTCACCCTCGATGAGATCAATCACACAGTCCCATGGCCGGTGTGGTGGTAGCTGGGTGGCTCTCTTGGGGCAAAAGATGTCCTGGAAGTCCTGATAACATGGGGGAATCTCCACGGAACGTTTTTCGATGGGACTTTCGATAGTGGTACTACATAGGGGCAGAGGAGTTGAGTTCTGGAGTTTCATGGGTAACTGAGGAAAGCATTCGGGAAAACATGACTCACCCCACTTTAGGATCTCACCCGTACCCCAAGAGAGCACCGGATGATGTTTTACGAGCCAGGGGCGCCCAAGTATGATGTCAGCGGTGGAACCCTCCAGAACCAGAAGATCTATTCTTTCCTCATGGCAAATGCCAACATTTAAAAGTACAGATTCCACCTTCCTGTTGACTCGACGATTACTCAGAGGTTTTCCGGTGATGGACTGAACTTGGTAACTCGTCGCGCTGGCGTGGGTCTTGAGGCCAAGCTGTCGACAGAGGGCTCCCGAGATAAAATTTTCGGCTGACCCGGAGTCGAGGAGCGCAATGACTGAAAGAGATCGAAGGGCAGTAGTAAGTGTCACAACAGAGGTGAGGGGATACATATTCTCATTCATTGGAACTATTGCACTCACCAATGGACGTGGAGGTCGAGTGGGACATGTAAATCGGATATGTCCCGCCAGCCCGCAATATAGGCACAGACCCCGGGTCAGCCGGCGTTGACGTTCCATCACAGAGAGTCTACCCGTATCGACCATCATTGGTTCGGGTTCTGGTTCTGGAGGGCGGTAAACTGCTGGCCGACGGAGTAGTGCATTTACGGTACTGCGAGGGGGATCTTCATAACAAGATTGCATTCGTGAGGCACACCTGATTGACAGTTGAATGAAATTTTCCAGTCCATAGGTATCATCATAAGCAGCCAGTTGCAAACGGAGACGTGGTTCGAGCCCTTGGCGATAGGTTGTCATTAGAGCATGTTCATCCCAGCGGCTGGCTGCTGCAAGAGTACGGAACTTTAATGAATATTCTTGAACTGTCATTTTACCTTGTTTCAGATGGTAGAGTTGTTCTCCAGCCGTGGAAGTTAGTGCTGTACGACCAAAAACTCCACGAAAATGATCCATGAAGAGCTTCACCGATTGAATTACTAAACTTTGTTGACTCCATAATGTTTCCGCCCACTGCAGTGCTTCTCCTGACAAAAGGGATATAATAAATGCAATTTTAGACATATCAGAGGGATATAACTGTGGTTGCATCTCAAAAACCAGGGAACATTGCAACAAAAATCCATTGCACTCCTCCGCCGTGCCAGAGTAGGGCGCTGGCCGGGCCATGGGACTGGCATTCGTTGCCAGTGAGGAAGCGTGTGCGGATGCGGAAGTGCTCGGTGTGGATACGGGGGCTGGTGAAACTTGTTGTGTTTTAAGAATTTGCCGTAGATTATGGACGAGTCCTTGAAAGGGATCCGGGGTGCTCATTCTGTCGGTTGTGATGGTCCGGCCTTCTGTCACAGAAGGGACGGGACTGGATCGGTAAGTTAATAGTTTATTGACAGAATGGCAGCGGACAACAGATGAGAGACAAACAGTACTGTGGGTGATATTGGCTGGGGTTGACGGACAGTCTTTCTTCCGAAGGATATACGGAGACGAGGAGACACTCAACAGGAAACGGGAACCACGGAGGACTGGACGACACTCACGGAGACTAGGAGACTTGGAAACACCGGACTTGGGGACGTGGAGCACACAGGCACTAGGAGAGGAGATTGGGAACACTGGAGATAATCGGAACAGAGTACAGGTAAGTATAACTAGACGTAAGCTTAACAACACTGACCGTGTATGAGTCCTTTCTGGTGGTTAGACGAGGCCGGACGATGAGTGAACGGTGCATGGGGTTTATATGTGGTGACTGGATATGAGCTTGATTTGTGACAGGTGCGGGACTAATTAAAACTCAGGTGACGGTGATCTGTGTGGTTGTGTGAGGGGAGAGCCTGGTCTGACTGTGACACATCTCCTCAGAGTACACGCGCGCACACACACACACACAGTGAACTCCTGGAGACACATACACCTGTCGTCGTCATTATCATCTTCACCGAACACTGTCTATGCGGTCCGGAAAAAAACGCAAGCTGTTGGTGAATGAAAGTGAAACTGATGAAAAATTAAAAACCAAAAATGACATGATTACATTACATGATTACACTATTTTCTTTTTTTTTTTAAGTTCAATTTGTGGAAAGGAGTTTGATTCTCTTGTGAAATTGTACAGGGAAGAAGCCAGTCAGTAGAGTTTATAGCTAAAATTTTTTGCGTTTACATGTCCTTTATGGCACAATTTATTCAAATGAATGTAAAATAACATTTATTACAAGTTGATTTTAAAAAGCATCTGAATTGTTTTATATTTTGTGATTTTTCTTCAGTTGAATAAAAACCAATTTTCCATTCATATATTAGCAAATATTTTGCAGTGTTTGCATGTCCTTTACTGCATAGAATTCATTAAAATAGAAGTAAAATAACATTCATTGTTGATTTTTTTTTTTTAAAAAGCACCTAAATAATTTGTTTTTTTTTGTTTTTTTTTTCAGTTGAATAAAATATTTTCCATTCATGTATTTCATCATTGAAGATTTCTTAAAAATACTGTAAAAATCTTGTCTCGTTCTCGTGAACCCAATCTCGTGTCTCGTCTCGTGGAGTAAGCGTCTCGTCACACCCCTAATATAGATAGATAGATAGATACATACATACATACATACATACATACATACATACATACATACCCGATGCTGTCGTTTTCTACAACTATAGGGTATATAATACTACAATACATCATAGTTTACTGTAATAAAAACTAAAGTATACTACAGTATTTATTAGAGCTTTTCTATTCAATATAGTAAATACAGTATGTTGTAGCATTGCTTAGTGTTCTAAATACTGTAATATATACAGTATAATATGCTTTACTAAATGGTGGTTACTATATGTGGTTCAAAACACTAGTATTTACTATGAATTACTATAGGATTTTTTTCATTTTAATATTATGAAAAGCAGCTTGCTTTTTATTCATTAGATGTCGTGGAAATTCAGCTTTTTAGGCAGTGACAGTCAGGAGGCAGGAATTTGATATTTGACTTAAAGTGGGAACCCTGAAATGCATGTTTTTATATCAAGCAGATTAGTGTTTTGACAGATTTGTGTGTGTGTCTGTCTGTCTTTCTGTGTGTGTGGTGTGTATTTAGGTGTGAATTTGTTGGTGGGTACAGAAAATGGCCTATGGCTGCTGGACCGCAGTGGTCAGGGTAAAGTTTACTCTCTTATCAGTCGCAGACGCTTCCAACAGATGGACGTACTGGAGGGCCTCAACGTACTCATTACTATATCAGGTACATACAGTACATTAACCAGTTTACTACTACAGAGTAATTTTAACAATATGTGACTTACTTTCATCTGCAGAACATAAAAGAAGATGTGCACATATGCTGTCAGATTTTCGAACCAAATGGATTTTGAATCAACTACCAAAATATTTTTTTTTATATTCTTTTAGAGCTGTTGTGAAAAATCATTGGATAATTTGATTCTGAGATTTTCAAAATGCCTCTCTATTCTCACTTTAATCTATACTGAGCTAAGTTTTTAACAGCAGATGGCGCTGTATGTTAGTTTTTAATTCGTGATTAACAGTTTTATTGGTTATTAAGCTAAATGCAGAAAAGAATACAGTATCTCTGTATAGAATCAAACTTTTACCCCGTTTACAAACCCATATCAAACTAGTCCCCACCTAAGACCTTGAGGTCACAACTAGGCTATAATTCTATACAATTAAAGCCTTCGACAATAAAATTGTCAGAAAAATAAATATTAATGAAATTCTGAAATTCATTTTTATAGTATTAGTGTAATTTATGCAGTATTTGTCCACCAGTTTGTATGTATGCAACCCAGTATTTTGTGCTTATCTCTTATTTCGATGTCCGTCCATCCACCTAATACAAACAGTTCTAATATAAGCAAATCTAAAATCGAGCAGATGTATTCGTCTAAATTAGTTTTTAACCATACACTCAAATGCTCACAAAGAAGAGTGCTTGAGAAAAGTCATACACTGTAAGTTGTGTATGATTAATGTAAACAGCTCACTGTGAATGCTCTCGTAATGTGCTGAAACCATTCGTAACTTTAATGTTCAAACATTAAAAAAATGAAACATGATAAAACCCAACTCTTTAATTCTAGGTGATTTGTAAAATACAAAGTTCTGTTGTGAAACACAGTGAATCTCTATGAAACTCGTGAAACAGCTTGCTTCTCAGCATTTGAAATACTCAGTGTTGTTCTACGCTGTAATGTTGCAGTGCATTATTTGGAGACCCTCCTCCATTTTCGCTCCACCTGTGTTTACATCTATTATGGGGGTTACATATATATTTTGTTTGCAGCAGCAGTGTTATATTCAGGGTTCATACGGTCATGGAATTTTGACATGGCATTTTCCAGGCCTGGAAAAGTTTTGGAAAAGCAGAAAAACCCACAAAGTTTTGGAAAAGTCATGGAAATTAGTTTAACAAATATCTGTGTTCTTGAAAATATGTTAGTTGTCTTTACTTATTTTCTGTCCTTGGCCAAAAACATGGTCTCAAATTATTAATTCTGTGTTATCTAAATCTAAATTTTACACAGATATAAAAATAAATTCAAACTAAATAGATCATTGGTGTTTTATTATATGCTGTAATAAATTTGAACGTACATCGTTTTTCTTATTATTTACCACATATACATTACATGAAACATTAGGTCATAAAAAAAATGCTGGAAAAATCATGGAATTTTTTTAGTAAAAATGTGTATGAACCCCGAATATTCTCAGACTGCATGTCTGTGAATACATTGACAGTAGCAAGTCTCTGTATTTGCTCTCCCATAATAATCAAAGCAGCAGCAGCGTAGCAGATCTACTCCGCCAAGACCAAACACATCAACATAGCCATATGCATATTTATTACCATGCTAAATCTCTCCAAGAGTTGTCATGACAGAAATGAGCCTATTTCTGGAAAAAGTGGAGTGTTTATTCTTTTCAAACTCAGTGTCTACGCATAGCTTAAATTTCCTTTATTGTTTTTTCTTGTGGAAAGGTAAGAAAAACAAGCTGAGGCTGTACTACCTGTCCTGGTTGAGGAATAAGATTCTGCATAATGATCCAGAAGTGGAAAAGAAACAGGGCTGGACCTCAGTGGGGGACCTGGAGGGATGTGTCAGCTACAAAGTAGGTGAGTTTAGAACCAATCTCTATACTAATTACATTTCTGGTTCTAATGGACTCTAGCAAAAATCATCAGTGTACGCCTCAAGAGATTTTACTGGGCTAAACTGTTTTAGCACATTCAAGGTAAGCTATACTACATGCAGTCGAAGTCAGAATTATTAGCCCTCTTGTATATTTTCCCCCCAGTTTTTGTTGAATGGATATACATGTTTTTCAACACATTTCTAAACATAATAGTTTTAAAAACTAATTTCTAATAATACTAATTTCTTTTAATAATAATATTGCTAATAATATTGAACTTAAAATGGTTTTAAAAAATCAAAAACTGCTTTTATTGTAGCTCAAATAAAACAAATAAGACTTTCTCCAGAAGAAAAAAATATAATAGGAAATACTGTGAAAAATTCCTTGCTCTGTTAAACATCATTTGGGGAAAAATTTTAAAAGGAAAAAGAAAATGGCTAATAATTTTGACTTCAACTGTAGGACTGTCTTTTATTATAGTATTTTGCATGAAAGGACCATGTGAACTCCAGCAAACCAGAAGAGAAAATAGTATCTATCCAGGATGATTTTTATAGTTATTAATCAGTACATCGTACTGGTTTTGGTTTGGTTTTCAAGCATGACATTTCATTATATATTGGAGTGGGATGGTAAATGCTAAATGTCTAATGCAATCACCATGGGCTAGCATGTAGCTTTTGGATTATAATTTCATTTTGTTGTAACATCTTGCTGATGATTTCAGTTCGCTATGAAAAAATCAAATTCCTGGTCATCGCCTTGAGGAACGCTGTTGAGGTCTACGCTTGGGCTCCAAAGCCATATCACAAGTTTATGGCTTTCAAAGTAAGTCTCACGTTATAGTAGAGATGTTAAATTATTCATAGGAATATTGATTAACTGAGGAAATCTCAAAAAAGGCTGCAGAGAACAATTCTGTACCATATTTCAAGTCAAAAAGAGGGAAAATGATATTAAAGAATGATACATTATTTAAATTGTAAAGCATGTACGCATTATGGGAATATTTTTAGGAGTAGTTAGTTATGCAGTTTTTATTAAACAATTATGTCTCAACTGTGTCATAGTATGATTTCATGAATAATGGATTCATGGATTATGGACAAGCTTAATAAATTATTTTTATGTTTTTATTTATTTATTTAATATATTTATTTAATATATTTATTTTAAATGTTATTTATTTTATTTATTTCTATTACAGATGTGGAATTGAAAATTTACTTGTTTTGCAAAATGATATTACATTGCCGGTAGTATGAATTATGGACAAGCTTAATAATTGTGCATTAGGGAAATGAGTATTTATTGATTTTATTAATATTTATTTATTTATATTTATTGTGATTATTTTATTTAAAATGTTATTAATTGAATTATTATTTTATTAAAAATGTTGCAAAAAAATATAGCATTGCTGGTAGCATGAATTATTGACAAGCTTAATAAATTGTGCATTAGGGAAATGAGATTGATTGATTGATTGATTGATTGATTGATTGATTGATTGATTGATTGATTGATTGATTGATTGATTGATTGA
>CAIGQV010018344.1:5388494-5439889 GCA_903798115.1 Danio jaintianensis | reverse complement strand
TGTGTGTGTGTGTTTTTTTATATTCATATTTATTTATTTATTTTCAATTACAGATGTGGGAAGTTTTGCGATATGATATTGCATTGCTGGTAGCATGTCAACATCCAGTTACTACAAATTTTTTTTTTTCATGCTTTTTTTTCCATGGCAGTTCAGAAATGACCTACACACAGGTTTACTATGTCAGTAAACCATATGCAGTATGTTGAGCTATGATTACCACAAAATATATTGCTTTACAAACCATTCACTGTGGTACAAGTGTTTAGAGGTCATCACGCAGTATTGTGAAAAGAACCTTGCGAAAAGAACTCTATTAAGTATTAATCTGCCCCATAACCATATTTTGTGGGAAAAGGACAAACGTTGTTGGTGATTTACTGCCTCTAGTGTTTATTTTATCTGGATATTTCAGTGAAGTGAATGTATGACTACATTTTTTGCTGTTTCACAATGATCCTGGGTTGAAAAATATAGTCTTCTTAATCAGGTTTCTAGTACTCTATGTCTAGTGTTTCTAAGGGATGCAGTTAGGGTTATAACTATCATACTTTATAACCTCCTATTTTGACTTAACGTCTGTTTACATTTACAGATTCTTTAATTTGGAAAAGAATAGGATCATGTAAAGATAGATAATGCAACCGGGGTGTTTTTAGAAATGGGTCATTTTTGAGTACGTGTCCTACTTCACGGCTGTCCTGAGAGACTTACTCTACTTCTGACATGATCTTCTACCACTTGTATTTATAACACTTTTATGGAAACAAATGTAAATAGAAAACATTACTTTTAGCAAATGTCATGAAATATCAATGTTACTTGTAGCAGCTGGCTTCTGTTTGGGCTTATTTATTTATTTATTTATTTGTGTATTTACTTTTATTTTTTTTAAGTGCTGAGAAATGTATTAGGATATATGATATGACAACAAGCATCCCAATTTGCAGTTCTGATAACAAATCACAAATTAACTGCGCATTTCTGGAAAATGTTTTAATGTAAGTTGGGTTACAACATGAGGCTTGTTTGTGAGGATTTACAAAGAGGTTATTACTGAAATAGTAACAAACTTATGTTAGACCTGAAAGTAAACCACAGTTGAAGGCAAAATTATTAGATCTCCTGTAAAATGAAAAATATTTTTCAAATATTTCCCTATTTTTCACATATTAAGTGGTGCTTAATATGGAAAAGATTTGTTCAATGCATTTTAAACAAGTAATTTAATAATTAATTTATTTTGTATTTGCCATGATGGTTTTGATGATTTTTTTTTTTTTTGCAAGATACTACTATTCAGCTTAAATCCAATTTAAAGGCTTAACTAGGTTAATTAAGTCACTACACAACAACAGTGGTTTGTTCTGTAGCCATTCGTGGTTTAAAATCAGATGGACGAGTATCTGCTGCAGCAGTGATTGGTTCAGAGTGTTTCAGAAAGAGCTGTTTTTAGCTGTTTTTAGCTCTGGAACAAATAGAAAAAGAACAGCAACGCCAGTTTTTAATTTGCACAGATTCTATGTCCTGCTTACAAGCACTTGAATCTATGAAAACTGATCATCCTATGATTTTTAGCATAATAGAAAAAGTGGACCTTTTAAAGAAAAAAGGCTTTGATATTATTTTTTGCTGGATACCTGGTCATATGGGATTCATTGGAAACGAACGTGCAGATAAAGCAGCTAAGGAAGGCCTACAGTTGGACATAACAGAATGTAAAATTCCTGTGTCTGATGTTTAAACTGTTTTAAATCTGTATGTTAATGAGAAATGGCAAATGGAATGGGATGAATGTAGAAATAACAAATTGTATGAAAGAAATTATTACCATTTTGAAAATACACGACCAGGTTGTACATACGAGATGTAGAATCGGACACTTACACACGCATATTTATTAAAAGGGGAAGAAAAACCTATTTGTTACTTGTGTAAGAATATTTTGACGATAATACATATTTTAATAAAACGTGTATTTTTAAATGATATTAGAGAAAGTTTTTTTTTTTCTGGAAATATTTTAAGTGAAATGTTTGAAAAGGTGCCTTCTGGAGCAATTTTAGAATATTTATCTTTAATCAAACTAAAAGATTGTATATGACTCTTATCAGTGTTGTTGCTATTTGTATGTTTTTTTGTTGTTGTTGTTGTTTTGTACAATGTATGTTTGTTAAGAAACTGATATGATTGTATGTTATATATTGTATATTTAGTATACGTTTTGCCATGAATATAGCCAATGCTGCTGATATGGCATTAAAACATTAAAAGGAAAAAAAAAACATCTTAAGGGGGCTAAAAATATTAACCATAAAATGTATTTTAAAAATAAACTTAAAATGGCTTTTATTCAAGCCAATCTAAAAGAAGAAGAAGAAATTATATCAGGAAATATTGTGAAAAATGTTCTTGCTCTACAATAAACAGCACATTGGAAATATTTTAATAAGAACAACATTTTCAGAAGGTCTAATCATTGTGCAGTAGTGTATTAAAGAAAAAGACTCAAGGAGAATAATCAAATTATAAATAAAAAACATGTTTTTTTATAATAATTTTGTGTTCAATTTGTTTATCCTCCAGCAGATGAGTAACTTGTTCTTTATGTTTGGTCAGTCCTTTAGCTCCCTGCCTCAGAAGCCCCTCTCCGTGGACTTGACGGTGGAGAATGGACAGAGGTTAAAGGTCATCTATGGGTCTCACAATGGTTTTCATGCTATTGATGTGGATTCTGGGACTCCTTTTGATCTGTACCTGCCCAGTCATGTGAGTATCCCAGCAAGCACTGTTCTACAACTATAAAAAAAAACTAAATCATTAAAGGTGCTATCGAGTGCATTGATTCAATATGTTAAATCGTGGTACACAAATCAGAGGGTGCCCACATGTAATTTAAAGGGCCACAAATGATAATTGTCATAGTAAGACTTTATTTATGATACTTTCAGCAGTTTTACTGACTTTAAAATGCTGTTAATTACCAAGTCTGGTTTGCCCTTATTCTATTTGAGAAAAAATAATATAGGGAAAAATATAGGGGGGGAAGTGGATAAACACAAAAAAAGCAGATTATTAAACTCTGAGAAGATATGTTGAGCACCATGAAACAGGTCAATAATTTAATATTTAATAATTAATTAGGCCTATAATATTACGCAAATTGATACATTATTTTTTTCTTTTGGTGCATTTTTCACTGTTTTGCACATATACATTTCTTTTTAAATACTTTATTCTTCAGCGTGAAGTTGGACGCAAAATTAATTGCAGGCCGCCTTTTGAGTACTCCTGTGTTAAATTGTTCTCTGATATGTACATAGTACATATGTGGCTTAGTTCAGTGCAAAACATTCTCCAGGAATGTCGTTATGTCAACCTCCACAAAAAAAAAATTGTTTTTGAAGTTTATTGGCATCCTGTCACTCTAGAAAAAATCTCTATGCATAAACATCCATTAAACGCTTATATTCAACAGTCTACATGTGTTTATTGCCTCATTACAAACAAAATTTCACAATATGCACATTAAAATAACAAAAGATATAGTTAAAAAGAACGTATGCATCTTTGGTGGGCACTGAATAAATTTATAACCTGTCTTTCCCCGAGTTTCATGTAAAGTTATGAGTTACATGAAGTCCTGATTGCTTTAACTGAGAGCTCTATAATTCCAGTCTCATTTTCAAAATAAGAATCCCACATACATAGTAAGTATAATGGACCCTTTTCACAAGACTGTTATAACGTGTTTTATAACAGAAATAAAGAGACAGGACAAAAAACAAATAATAAATATATTTAAAAAAATAAAAGTAAATAGTGAATACATTGATATGTATTATGAATGTATTATATCATCTTTGCATCAAATTACATAAAACGAATTACCGCTTGTGTGAAGTGTTTCTAATGCAGCGTCTATGGGACAGAACAGTAAATTTGACGTTATTCTCTCTTCTGGCTGCCGTTATCAGTCTCACACAATTTTTTTTCCTTTTTCTGAAAGTCTTGATAACAACATTGTGGACTTTTTCTTTTATTATTTCAGCAAATGGGATTTTAAAAAAAAATATTTGTTGTACTCTCCTGTTCACTTTGCTCTAAGTTTACCCAACTATGGTGATTTCCACTGCTGAGAAACCCAGAAATGTGAAAAGGGTCCATACAAGCTTAGATAAACGTACTTTGCCAAAATCAGAGTATCCACAGATCTTTAAAAAGTCTTAAATTCCATAGTATAAAGATAAGGCCTTAATTAGTCTTAAAATGTCTTAAATCTGCGTTTCAATGGTCCTAAAAATGCAATCAAACCAACCCCATAAAGAAGATTTTGTTTCCGTTTTGAAATCTATTTCTATTTGTCACCCAGAATGAAGTAGGCAGAACCCAATAAAATGAATGCTTGGATGGTGTTGTGTGCTTTTATTCCAAATTCGGTACTATAAAATTATACTATACATTTGGTTTAAAATTTCATTCGGTGTGGTATTAAAAAGTCTTAAAGGTGCAGTATGTAAGTTTGACACACAGTGGTTGAACTAGGTATTGCATTCCTGGATCAAAACACACTCAAGCGCAGGTTGCCAGATTAAGGACCAACAGGATTGTGCCTAACTATCTATGCTAACTATTGAGCCTAAATGCTGATTTAAGGCTGATTTAAATCGTGTTCTGAATAATAATAGCAGCGGCATGCGATAGAAGGAATATTTTCATATTAAAAGGAGTTTTTTTTTTTGTCCTAACCAATACCTGGAATTTATATTTTAGAAACAGCTTCTATTTGTTTCAGCTGAACAACAGAAAACTTGATGACATGATCACCATAGGTACACCTCATGTGCTTTATTCAGTGTTAAATGCTAATAATGCAAGTTTGAATGCCATCTAACATGACATTTATTGCCATACTACTGAAAGCAGTAGCAGATAGTTTACCTCAGATCTTGAAAATAAAATAAACCGTTTGAAATTGAACTTTAGAACTGTGAAATAATGCAAACCAACACGTCAGTGATTCAGCATTTACATTTAATAATGTTAAAAGGTTTAATATGTATTAATTAGACTATAAACCCTACCATTTCGTGAGCGAGTGCATATTCTGTGCTTCTAAATGGCTGTATTAAAATTTCTGTCGTGTTTCGTCTGGTGCAAACAGCCAAATTGCTTATCACTGCAAATTTCCTCACATAGCGGGTTGTTAGGACACGGGGTTACAATGTAACCTGCTCACCTAATATTTACGTTCGTGATATTTATGTTATTTGCTAATTAATAACCTCATGTGGAACTCTGAATCTGCGTCTCATTTCGGAGTCTGCTACTGTACACCGGAGGTCGCATTTCGGTCACAGGCGCATGCTTTGAGAGCCTTTCTGAATGAATGAATGAATGAAATACGCAGTTTTCCACCAGGGCAACCCAGGGTGCTAAAATATAATTGGCTAAAGTGGCAGTGGGCAGGTTAAAAGAACCAAAACAAAGACAGCATTCCGGCACGTAACTCACATTTTCAAAGCAGAATTACTGACTTCAGCATTGTTTTTCAGATAAACAAGAATGTTCACTTAGCATGTTTCTTAAATTTGTTTCTTAAAACATATTATGGTATTTTTATGCTTAGGAACAGTCAAAACTACATACAGCACCTTTAAATATAACTCTTAGAAACCTGCAGATACCCTGCAAAATGGTCAATCAAATTGATTTAGATTTTGGTGGTGAAATGTGACATAAGCATACAGTACATAACATAATGTGAACAAAACGATGATATAGAGCTGCATTTCACTCCATTCCTGACGTCCCCATACACCCACACAGCAGCGTATCCTTTCCAGAGAGGAAGAGTGATGACTGTAGTGTTCACCCACGGCTCTGCCGCCTCCTCCTACTGCCAGCCCACAATCCAGCGTGCTGTCCCACATACTTGAAGACCAGTTCACCCTCACATTTGTGCACATGTGTGTGCGTGTGCTAGTTTCCCCAATCTGATCTCTCATCCAAAAATACCTCTGCAGCCTTCGCTACGGTCCCAAAGCAAAAGCCCATTGAGATGACCTGTTATTTGCTTTTTTTTTTTTACAGCTTTTTTTTCTAATAACAGGCTGTAGATAAAATTAGAGTGAACTAGCGGTATGAAACAGAACTGGAGGCTGGGCGGCACTAGATCATGTAGCTTAGTTTTCTCATCCATTCCCTCCCATTCTATTGTTCATGCTTACTCTCACTCTTGTTCATTCTTTCACATTCTCACTCACACTCGCGTTTGTTTCCTTTTCGTTGCATTTCACTTGCACATAAGTGTCAAGCAAACTCTTTCTGCGCTCAAGCTGCTCTTTGCGTGGCGTAAATCTTCCTCTCCCACTTGGAAACACAATCTTTCTTGTTTGTGGTGGCGTTTTTGCGCGGCTGGCGCTCATGAGAATCCCGCGGCAGAGGATTAAGATCGCTCTGCGGCTCTGGATGCCCGTGTTGATGCTCAGAATTGTGGTGGCTCTACAGAGGGATGGCAGCACCGTGTGTGTGAATGTATTTTTGAGTCAGGCAAGTACAGTGGGAGGTGTGTGATTGTGTTAATGACACGCATGTAAATACAATGATTGAGAATATTCTATTTTTTTATGTGATGAGCTTGGTAGAATTGCTTGTAAGAAGTGAGTGAGAAAATGTTCTTATTTGCTAAGACAAAAGGTATGGCATAACTTTTGAAATGATTCAGAAGTGTTGGAATTTAACATGGTCAGTCGATTGACATAATTTTAGTTTGTGATATTGAATGAATCTTCATAATGTCAAATGCATTACAGTTAACAAGTAGGGCAGACTTCTATAGGGCAGCTCTTATTATTTTGAATAAACCTGTAATATTAATAAGTATTGCATTTAACTTGAATGATGTTTTAAATCCTCTGGCTTGTTATTGTCACCTTGTAGCTAATGATCTGGGATAAAGAAATAAATGATTTTCTGTATCTGGAGACCTGAAGAGAAATTATTGTGGCTTAGGGTGGACAGTATCTCCAATAAAATCTCTCTCTAAAAAAAGCAACTTAATAATTGCCTGCATAATATTGTAGATAGTGGGTAAAATAAGTATTGAACATGTCATGATTTTCCTGGTAATATTTGTAAAGGAGCTGTTGACATGAAATTGACCAAGATTTTGGTACAAATCCAAACATACAAATAAAACAAAACCTTAGCATGGTATTGCAGAAAAAACTGAATTTAGCAACACCTTGGCAACCAACACCCTAGTGTTGTGGCTGTCTGCACTGCAAATAGTTGTTGTAAAGAAAATGGCCTTGAGAATATTGGAGAATTTGTGAAGCATGAAACCAAGACAAAGCAGAAGACCACTGAAGGTGAGTAGACAATCACAGAGACTGAAAACCAAGGTGGAGCTAGTGGAGATGGAGAGCAACGGGGTGAAGACAGTAGGGATGAAAACCATGCTGAAACAGAGAAAATAAGAAACCTTTGACCTCCAGAACCAGAATACAGGCAGCATACCTCACCGTCTTTGGTAGCAGACATTACCACCTCTATGCCAGACTGGGATTTGAGCATGGCCCAAACACAAGATGGAGATAGGCATCATCGGAAACACTGGGAGCAGTGGAAAATTCTAATTTAAGACCTCTATAACCACTGGACTTATGACCCATCGTATTTAGGACATCTAGTGGACTAAGGACCACTGACCTTGGGACCACTAGAAACTCTACAACAACTGGACTCTTAACCATTGAAATTTGGCCCACCCTGACCACAGGGTCCACTGGATTTCAGACATCTAGAAGTACTGGACTAGAGACCACTAGACTTGGGACATGCAGAACCATCAGACATAGGCATTATTGGAAGCAATGTGAATAGTGGAATTATCACCAGACTTGGGGACCACCAAGACTACTAGACATGACGCCACACATATATAGGACCTCTAGGACCAAAGGACATCATTACCTCTGTCTCATCGGAAGCACAGAGTCCATTGGAAGAACCATTAGATTTGGGATCACTAGTCTTGTGTTCACCGAACATGGGACCACCAGGCGACAAATAACTGTGACTTACAGATATCACGTACATTATTATGGCTTCAAAGACTGTGTTTATAATTAACTGACTACTGCATGTTTGTAATGTATTATTCATTCAAACAATATAGATTGTTTCAACAGGGCTTAGCTTCGCTTAATATTTCAGCCTAATATATATATATTTATTTTTTATTATTTATGACAGTAAACTTTAGACAAGTGTTTGTCCTTCCAATTCACAATTTGTGCTTTTCCATTTTTGTCCTATCTGCTCCTCTCTTTAAAGAAAAATACAAATGTACTACTACCCTGATGCATTTGTACCTTAAAAACAAAACAAAACTTCTCAGTTCATTTAAACTGGCAAAATCCTGCAGCTGATGTTTTTTTTTTATTTTTTAAATAAGTTAAATTTCTCAAAACCATTAATAAAGTACTAGAAATGCTGACACTGGCTGCTGGTTAATTTGCATTTATGAAGGCAGTTACTGCTGTTGTCTTTATAACACAATCTCTGTGTGTTTCAGATCCAAGGTTTGATTCGGCCTCATGCCATCATCATCCTCCCCAGCAGCAGTGGGATGGAGCTGTTGCTGTGTTACGAGGACGAGGGCGTCTATATTGACACCTATGGCCGCATCACCAAGGAGACGGTGCTGCAGTGGGGGGAGATGCCCGCCTCTGTTGGTGAGTTTCAGCTCTTCCACTGCACAGCTGCAACATCTATTAGTAAGAAAAAGCAGGAAAGCTTCAACTTGTAAATAATGTGGGCGATAAGCGTACAGTCGTGATTTATAGTTATTCAAACTTAATGCAGCTGCATTCTGGTCAGAATCTATACTGCATCTCTTCAGGTGCAAGTGTTAAGGAAGTTCTTGTAATGGTTTGAAACTGTTAAATTATTCTTTTGCAATGCCCTGTTTTTAATGTTATCAGACAACTCTTTTTTTTTTTTTTTTTTTTCTAGAGAGACTTTAAAGGAAAAACTTTAAATGTGAGTCCTTCAAAAATGGTAGAATTTCATCAAAAGTCTATCTTATTATTTAATGTATTATTTATTGCTGTTTATGTCTTTTTATTGTTATAAATGTTAAAACAGCCCAAACAAGAAAATGTAAGGAGTGCAAAATCCCACTTTCAGATTTAAAGCCACTAATAAAAGGCTATGTTCTTAACAAATGGCAAGCAGAATGGGATCAGTGTTCAGAAAATAAACTTTTTGAAATCCAGCCAGAAATAAAAAAATGTAACTCAAGACATGATGAGATTGTTTACAGAAGTTGTCGTATCAGACACACGAGACTTGCATAGACATTTACTGCAACAGTAACCAAACAAATACTTGTGGAATGCATTAGGTTTAATGTTATCAGACGATTTTTATCTGGAGAGACTTTAAATGAAATATTTTTAAATGTGAATCCTTCCAAAATTGTCAAATCTTTATCAAAAGTAAACCTTAAAAACCTGTTTTAGATTTGTATCTTATATATTAATGTTAATATATTAAAATGTTTTTATAATTATAGAAAAGTTATATTCATAAATTGTTTGTAAATGTTATCAGTTTTTTTCCATAACATAACCATAGAAGCTGATATGGCAATAAACTCAAAACTCTCTTTGTTATGATGTTACGTTCGTGAGATTTTAAATCTGAAAGAGCAGAACAAGTTGTTTAGAGTTCTGAGTCATCTTTCAGCCTACCTCATACATACTAACAGATTTGTGTGTGTGGAGAAAGACTTCAGTGCTTCAGCTGTAGTGATCGAATGTTACGTTTCATTAATACAATATTACAACATTACTTCTGTCTAAGGTATTGTTAGGTTGTAATCACTCTTCTGAAACCCTTTTCCCGAGTTTACTACATCCATTCAGCTCGCGGTAGAAAAAACAAGCCACACCCACTGTTTTCTCATGTAATATTGTGTTTCTCTAGGAATTGTCACAATACGAAGAAAAAAAATGGTCTCAGCTTCTGGTTCATGCAGACTTTAACTACTTCGGTAGAGAAAAATTTCATAGCACACCGCTTTCTGCGTCTAGTGTGAAAGCTACTAGCCAGTCAACCAGAGACCTACAAGCTGTGCGGAGCAAACAATACACACACAAATAAAGCACTTATTTTGCTTGTTCTCTGCTGCAGAGAACAAGAAGGCAGCCATTTTTTTTATCAAACATACAGGTTGTGATTCCTGTGAATTAGTTATTTTTTTCCTTTTTCAAATATTTTCCAAAATGATGTTTAACAGCAGGGAATTTTTCACAGTATTTCCTAGAATATTTTTTTCTTCTGTAGAAAGTCTTATTTGTTTTATTTTGGCTAGAAAAAAAGCAGGTTTAAAAACATTTTTAAGGTCAATATTAGGGATGTCCAGATCCGATCACATAATCGGAAATCGGGCCCGATCACACTGTTTCAGACTCAATTGGAATCGGACGTTACCTCCCGATCAGGACTCGAATATATGTGTATATATATATTCTTATTATTTTTTAACACATCTATAGTTATGCGGTGGCACAGAGTTAGACCTCTTTCTTGACTTCACACAGAAACAGCAACGCGTGCGGCATGACATCACTTTGTTGCAGAGACGCTATGGGTTAGGTGTTATGCCAGGAGTTATGCCAGGAGGCGCACACCTGCCGTTAAATGCACCCACTCTGAAATGTGCCCACTCTGAAATGTGCATCTATTAACTGAAATTTATTTTTAAAAATAATAATAGAATTTGGACACTAATGAGAGTGACTGAGGTGAGTTTCCCTTCCCTTACAGAAGATAAATAAATTAATTAATTAATTAATTAATTAATAAATAAATAGATTGACTTTAAATACAATAGCGATGAGATTAAGTAAATTGTTTAATGTGTGGTTTAGTTTAAAACAGCAACAACAATTTTTATGTGTTCCATGTCTGTTTATACCCACCAAAAAGCCTCATTTTAGGCTACACTATAGTCAAAAGGATTATTTTACATTTATTTGTAAACCTAGTGCGTTTTAAAATGCGTTTCATTTCTTGTCCTTGCTTTATCCATCAAAATGATAATCATTTTACATTTTAATTAATTATGGCCTTTAATTTATTTATTTTTTTAAATGTAGACTGAGAATGTTAATGAAAGTCTATAAGGGGGTGGATTTTGCGGCAGGGGTGCGTTTCTCGGCACAACATTGCGGCTAATTCTGAAAAAAGCAGCAGCATTTTATACCTGTTTAATATTAAAGTTCAGATATATAACTTATCTCAGGAGTTTCCCTAAATGAGACGGTGAAAGTAAACATTCACAATGAAAACCTTAATAAAGGCATAAACACATTAAGGGTGTTTATTTGCTGAAATTCGTATTAAAATCTGTGTTTTTTGTATTGTGCGAAGTATAATTGTAAGGCTTTTGTGCATGTTATATATATTGAAAAGGGGAACAACAATAAATCGTTGTATGAATGCTGTAATGTTTAAATCATTTTCCGTTAAAAATGCGTGAAGGTCATGTGACCATCAGGAAGAACGCAGCATCTCATTTCTCAGAGTTGTTGAATGTTAAAATAAGGTGAATTAAATAAAAAATAAGGAACATCCTGGATCTGTTTCTTCGCTTTTCTTTATTCTTTTTAACTCGAAGGCTCGAACTCGAAGGCAAAAAAACCTGATCGGGACATCCCTAGTCAATATTATTAGCCCCCCTATCCCCTTATGCAATTTTCCTACAAAATAAGCCATCATTATGCATAGACTTGCCTAATTACCCCAACTTGCCTAATTAACCTAGTTAAGCCTTTAAATGTCACTTTAAGCTGAATACTAGTATCTAAATATCTAGTAAAATATTATGTACTGTCATCATGGCAGAGATAAAAGAAATCAGCTATTAGAAATTAGTTATTACAACTATTATGTTTAGAAATGTGTTAAAAATATGTTCTTTCCTTTAAAAAGAAATTGGGGAAAAAATATACAGGGGGGCTAATAATCCAGGAGGGACTTCAACTGTACAGTACATCAATAGTCTTTGTTGCTGACCTTTCCTTTTAGTGACAACCAGCCTGCAAATACCGAATTGTAGGTCACTATAGCAGTCGTCAGAATAATGGCACAGCACAAGGTTGAGGATACTGTGGTATTGTTGTGAAAATTAACTTTAACCATTGTTTCCTCACAGCCTCGACTTTAGGCAGTAAAAAGGCCATTTTCCCTCATCTGCAATCCCATCACCCACAATCAACTACAGTGTTTGAGGGGGAGGGAGGTTCAAGTTTTCTGATCGGATCTTTAAACAACTCTGAGTTGATTCTTTCTTTTGAGAGTCAATAACTTTATACACAGTGCACTTTCAGACTTAAAACTCAGCGTGATGTTTTCATTCACTTAGAGCTATTACACACCACATCAAAGGTCATTTTTTTAAAAATCCATAAAAGGGGCACTTTATAAATGCAATTTACTGCTGTTATATCAAAGCTGATTTTTTTAACAACCATTTTTCCAATTTTCAAATGCTGAATCCTTATTTTGGCAGAAAATCACAGGCAATGGTGAGGAAATGTCCCATGAAATGTCACGTTTATAGTGAATTTAGAGTCCTCTTTATAGTTCAGATTATTATATTGATGTGTGTAATGTATTGATGTAGTGTTAAGAACTTTCTTTTTCAAAGTTACTTATATTGAATCCCTGTTAGTTCCAGCTCCAGTCAATAAAATATTTGTGCTGAAGTTAGAGTTTATTAATTGTGATTCTAGGTGACCTGATGTTGTTTGATTGTTTTATTGTAGCTTACCTTCAGGCAAATCAGGTGATGGGATGGGGAGAGAAAGCCATTGAATTGAGATCTGCCAAGACCGGGAGTCTGGAGGGAGTCTTCATGCACAAAAAGGCTCAGAAGCTCAAGTTCCTGTGTGAAAGAAATGATAAAGTAAGGAAATGTTTCTAAATGCTTGTGTAATGTCACATTGAAAAATACAAAGGAAATCTCTTCAAAAGATTCTCACAGAACAAAGATCACTTTGTACTTTTTTGAATGTGCAGTGTCACATAGCTGCTTATATATGTAAAGGTCTGCAGAGTTTAAGACAAATAAAGTTATTATATCTAAAAAAAAAAATAAAAAAAGAATTGATCCTTAACTGCCTAAACAAGTCATTAGTAATTGCAGTTTTGCTTCTGTAACTAAATAAATCTGTAATTAATTAACATAACTGCCAACCTGTGGTCTTTGCTGGCTATTTGCAAACTACGTCTACTTTGGCCAATGCTTAAAATAGTTTAGTGACGCTAGAGAAAAAAAAAATTATATGATGTACAATAATTGATTTTATTTATTTATTTATTTATTTATTTATTTATTTATTTATTTATTTATTTTAAATTATTTTTTATATATATATATTTCCCAAGTGTTGTTTAGCAGAGAAGATTTTATTTCAACACATTTTTAAACAATAGTTTTAATAACTAATTACTAGTAACTCATTTATTTTGTATTTGCCGTGATGACAGTACATAATATTTGACTAGTTATTTTGGAAGACATTAGTATTCAACCTTAAGTGACATTTAAAGGCTTAACTAGGTTAACTAGACAAGACAACAGTGGTTTGTTCTGTAGCCAAATGAAAAATATAAAGAGAGATATTCAATTTTAACTTAAAAAAATTTTTTTTAATGTAAAACTTATTTTATTCCAGCCAAACTGAAAGAAATAAGACGTTCTCCTGAAGAAAAAAATATTTTTACATTTTTGAAAAAATTGAAAATTTCCTTGCTCTGTTAACAGCACTTGGGAAATATAAAATATATATATATACAGTTGAAGTCAAAATTATTAGCCCTCCTGTGAATTTTTTTTTTCTTTTTCAAATATTTACCAAATGATGTTTAACAGAGCAAGGGCATTTTCAATGATTATTTCCATAATTTCAATAATTAATAATAATTATTTTATATAATTACTTCCTATAATATTTTTTCTTCTGGAGAAAGTATTATTTGTATAAATAATATATTATTATTATTATTATTATTATTATTATTATTATTATTATTATATATTTTATTTTGGCTAGAAAAAAAGCAGTTTTTTTTTATTTATTATTTATTTATTTATTTTAAATCATTTTAAGGTCAATATTATTAGGCTCTTTAAGCAGTATTTATTTTTCGACTGTCTACAGACCAAACCACTGTTATACAATGACTTGCCTAATTACCCTAACTTGCCTAATTAACCTAGTTAAGCCTTTAAGCTGAATACTAGTATCTGGAAAAATATCTAGTAAAATATTATGTACTGTCATCATGGCAAAGATAAAATAAATCAGTTATTAGCAATTAGTTATTAAAACTATTATGTTTAGAAATGTGTTTTAAAAATCTTCTTTTAGTTAAACAGAAATTGTGGAAAAAAATAATGAATGTTAGTGAGCGTTAAAGAGGTTGTTTGGGCATTAGAAGCAATTGAAAGATTAAGAAAAAGACTGACCTACTGAATATAAAATGTGCTTCTCTGCAGGTGTTTTTTGCTTCTGTCCAGTCTGGAGGCAGCAGTCAGATCTACTTCATGACATTAGGACAGAACTCCCTCTTCAACTGGTGATCTGTGCCTTTCCTTACTCACTAAAAACTCTGTTCATATCCCACAACCAACATAAGGTTGAAATTAATGTTCACATGTAAACATTTTCATGGAAATGACACATATGTATACATATATAATATGATTAATACATGTAAAATACGTGATTTATTGCATTCTGTCTGACAGTGTCAGCATGTGTCTTGTTCTGCGCTTTATTCCCAAAACAAATTCCTTGTTTTGGATTTTAATTTGATTTCTTTATTTCTGTTCATTTCATATGTTACAAGAAAAACTTGATTTTTTTTTTTTGTAGTCCTAATACTTAATTATTTTATTCTATAATAATAATAACCATGGCTGGTACACGGTTTGGTGTAAAACCGATACTAAGAGCTAGTAAATGAATGACTAACTGTTGTACTATTATACAGTCCAATATTGTAGCATGTTGTTTTGGAGGAGAAATGGCAATATGAAGAAATGAAATGATACAATAACTGTGCACTTTCACCTTGACGTTTAGGGACTTTTCAGGTTAACCAATTGAATAGTAAGTTACTTTATTTTCTTTCTTTATTATAGCTTTAGGCATGCTAAAACACACTTAACTATACAACAAACATAAACATTAATAAAAAAAAATTTACCTATTGGTTGCAGGTCTTTTGCATGCGGAACATTATAGAAGTCTGTCTCATTAATTTTTAAAATCTGCTGATTTTGTTTTAGAACTTTTCAGCGCAATCAAGAAAATTGAATCTGAGAAAGTATAGTCATTCATTTTTACACATTTTATAGATGACAGTTTTAGTTTAGATTCCGTCACAGAAGATTAGGTTTCTGGCACAGTTGGGGAGTTAAGTCGGGCTATTCGCGCATAATAAGACGCTTGAACATTTTGAGTTTCCTCGCTTCATTCGCGTGTGAAATTCACTTCAATACATGCAAAATGCTCTAATTTCATTGCAAAATGGCTGACATGGATTTTGTTGAGAGGGTAGCTGTGCTTTATGTGCTATGGAAGGCTGAAAAACAGCGTGGACTCATTGAAAATTTCCTCCAGGAGCTATGCCTGGATGACGCCCACTACCAGAGCGAGCTCCTGATTGGTTAACATGGTGCGAATTTTCGCCAATGTTCAGTTTTTCAACTTGAGCGATTCACGTGTTAATTTGCATTAAACAATGTGTCATTTGCACAAATCGCATCATTCATGCCGCATCGTGAAACTCGCCACAGGATGTCTGTTGCATGTTTGCATTGACTTAAAGGTTATTGCACACTGAATCCGAAATTTTCCTCCATATTTCGTCACACGTCAAAAAATAAACTCGACCTCATGTTGTGTTGTGTTGACATACTGCTTCCGAAACTTTCCTCCATCATAAAAAAATTCTAATCATGTTTGATTTTTGTTTTTTTTATTGTTTGTTTGTTTGTTGCATCTAAAAAGCCGTTTTGAGAGATTTTTTAACAATTCAGGGCCGCCGTGCAAGCGAATGGCAAAATCCAAAATGCTGTCAGAGAAACTGACTTTGGAAAAAAAACGTTGGTGTGTGTGTCTGTTTGCGTGTGTCTGTCTGTGTTAAGGCTGATTTATGCTTCTGCGTCAAGTGGTACTTCTCCATCGGGCTTGTGGCTCTCAGCACCGCCCACACTCGTCACCGCTACCAGGCCGACCAATCACAGAGCCTGCACTACAAGTTGTTGCGACGTGTAGTTAAATTTTTTAAGAGGTGCGCGTCAACGTCAGTGTCAGCCACGGCGAGCGGTCTGCGACGGACCCTAAGCGTGCGCTTGATGAAGAAGTATAAATCAGCCTTTAGACAAACTGCCTAAGGATCAATTGATTTACGGAAATTGGTGGTCTTTTTTTATATGTGATTCCAGTATCGCTAGTAAAGAATTAAACTGAGCTACGGACATAAAGTTTGAATGGGGATAATCCCGCAGCTCTTCCTCACTCCGCAATCTAAGGATGGGATGGACCCAATATTTCCTCTTTCTTTTTCTTTTCTTAAGCAGGGAGAGGACAACAAAATCATTAATACGCATCAGACTCTGTGTGCAAGGTTTGTGTTCAATTTTTCAGATTTGAATAGGAAAAAAACGCAAACAAAAGTTTCAGACTTCAGTGTGCAAAGACCTTAACGCTTCATCCGCATCTGGTGTGAACGCACCATTAGTTCCACAAGGTACATTTGAGCTCAAGTTTATAAACGCGCACCTATAATAATTATACTAAAGTACTGGTACAGTTGAATGCAAAATTATTAGCCCTCATGTAAAATTTTAATTCTTTTTCAGATATTTCCCAAGTGATGTTTAACAGAGCAATGATTTTATTTTTTATGTTTTTTAATTATATTTGTCTTCTGTACAAAGTTTTATTAATTTTAGCTTGGCTGGAATATATATATATATATATGTATATGTAAAAACGGCTAAGGTCAATATTATTAGCACCCTTAAGTTTTTTGGGAGTTTTTTTTCCTGTTGTCCAGTGACTTGCCTAATTAACCCAACTTGCCTAGTTAACCCAGTTAAGCCTTTAAATTGCACTTTAAGCTGAATAACCTGAATCTTTCAAATTAACTAGTAAGATATTATGTACTGTCATCATTGCAAAGACAAAAGAAATGAGTTATTAAAAATGCCGTGTTTAAAATGTGTTAAATTATCTCTATTAAACAGCACTTAGGTTTTTTGCCTGATTTAAAAAAAAAAATTAAACAAAGTTTCATAGGAGGGCTAATCATTTTGTCTTGAACTGAATTTGGAAGCCAAGTAATGAATTAATTTAATAAGTGTGTCAATATAGTCCATGCTAATGGTTTTGACGTGCAATATAAAATACAGTGCTCATTATAGTTCTATAACTCAACATGTTATTCATACGTCATTTGTTCAGTGTTACAAATCAATTAAGATCTGAAACATTTCATTATTTGTTGCATGAAAATAATATTACACACTGAAGCTAGGTTGTGTATGGAAAAGTGAAGAAAAGTGTAGAGAAGTGTGTTTTGAATCAGGTGATTCTATTGGTTTCTTAACTCGTATTGAGGAACGTTAACGGAGAACAGAAAAGTACCAGGAAGTAGGAGAAGATCACATGAAAGAGTTTTAAAGAAAGTCGTTCTGCTGGAATTAGGAGTTGTGGAAAAGAGCTATTGTTGTATTTACATAAAATGTACTCAATACACACGATTGTAAAGATGCAAAACTTCTGAAACATTCCTTGAATATCAAATGAAGGCAGACTGCATTGTTTTTATACAGACTTATGTACCGGTACTTATAAAAAGCAGCGGCTGTAGTTTTGCAGAACAACAGTAAAATGTTAAATATGTCTGCATGCAAATGAGCATTAAAGGGATAGTTGATCCAAAACTGAAAATTCTGTAATTTACTCACCCTCAAGTGGCTCCAGAGCTGTTTGATTTTCTTTTTTTCCATTGAACACAAAAGAAGATATTTTGTACAATGCTGGAAACCTGTAACCATTAAGTTCCATGGTAATTGTTTTTCCTACCATGCAAATCAAGGGTTACAAGTTTCTAACATTCTTCAAAATAATGTTTTTGTGTGTTTAACAGAAGAAAGAAACTCATTAAAGTTTGGAACCACTTGAGGGTGAGTAAATACAGAGTAAATTTCCATATTTGGGTGAACTATCCCTTTAAAGCAGGGGTGTCAAACTCAGTTTCTGGAGGGCCGGAGCCCTGCACAGTTTAGTTCCAACCCTGCTTCAGTACGCTTACCTGGAGGTTTAAAATATGCCTGAAGGACTCAATTAGTTTGATCAGGTGTGTTTAATTAGGGTTAAAGCTATGTGCAGAGCTGGTCCTCCAGGAACCGAGTTTGACACGTGCTTTAAAGGGACTTACAATACGTCAAACAGGGGATGTTGTGGCTGTAGATCTTATGAAGGATGCACTTCACAGTATGAAGGAGTCTCAGTATATAACATGTTCATAAAGCTTCAACAGATGATATTTCCAATAGACAACTTTTGTTGTTTTGTATACTGAAGTACTGATTCATTATCTTTGTTTTTGTTTTTGTTTGTTTTTTTGCTCTATCAGGAATTTGCAGATTTTTTTTTCAGTCCAAACACAGATATATATATATATAATTATTATTATTATTATTATTATTATTATTTCTTTTTTTTTTCATTGATTTGATTTGTTTTGTTTGTTTATTTTTGGCCAAGCAGGACATGTCTATTGAGTACATTCTCAATTGTGCCTTAAAGGGTTAGTTAACTATATATAGAACTATATGATATATATATATATTTCATATATTTCACCCTTGAGACCTTTGTTTGTCTTTAGAGCACAAATTAAAGGAACGCTCCACTTTTTTGGAAATAGACTGATTTTACAGGTCACCTAGAGGTTTTTTTTTTTTTTATCCATAGATAAAATATGGATAAAATAAAAATATGATTTATAGCATAGATCACTGAATCAGATTAGACCATTAGCATCTCGTTCAAAATAAATAAAAAAAAAATGTAAAGTTGAGTATTGAGTTTCAATACTTTACATGATGTAATGGCAGAATAATAAAGCTTTAAATAGTAAAATTATCTAAACTTTTTTCTGAAATTGTTGAACGAGATGCTAATCATCTAAACCGATTCAATCGTTTATGCTAAGCTAAGCTAAGCTAAAAGTGCTCCTGCCAGACCCAGAGATTGTCTGAATGGATTACAAAATGGTCAAATTTAACTGTTTAACTCTAGAGAACTTGTAAAATAAAAAACCTGATTAAAAAAACATCTTTTTTTAAGATATTTTAGATGAAATCTGAGAGCTCTCTGGTGCTCCATAGACAGCAATGGTCCCAATTAGGTCATAGTCCAGAAAAATACCAAAAAACAAAACATCCTGAAAACAGTTCATGTATCTTCAGTTTTTTAATCAGAATATTACCAAGCTACGAGAATACTTTTGTGTGCGCATAAAACAAAAATCACAACTTTATTCAACAATTTCTTCTCCTCAGTGTCAGTATAGGGGGCGCAATTATGTGCACTGATGTACTCCAGATGCCCACATACGTGACTTCCCCTGTTTTAAAGCACAAATGCGTCAGAAATATACATCAGCAGCGCAATAACACATAAAGAGCACATCTCTCTACTGAACGCACCCTATACTGACACTGAGGAGAACAATTCAGAGTAATTAAGAATGTAATAACATTTTTCGGGTGAACTAACCCTGTGTTCTGAATGGCATCTGAAATAATCTTAGACTTTATAAATATAAAAATCTTATAATTGGATTCTGATTTAAAGTTCATATCTATCAACAGTTTGTTTTTGTCATGTTGGTCAAACGTCAGAAGTCAGTATTATACTTTTTCACTCAAGGAAATGCTAATTTAATTGAAAAGCTTCTTTTTTTTCATGCAACCGTATAATTTGCCTGTACATTACTGTATATATTACTAAATGCTCTTTTATGTACAATCATCTTGCATTACAGTGCTATATCCTTTGTTGTATTTGTCAAAACAACTTTTTTTGTGGGGTTAGATCATAACAGCACAAAACTGCATATATATTTTGTGTCATAAGTGACTGATCTCAATGAATTGAGCCAAATAAATGCTTTAAAAATACATGAACGGCTCCGCATGTCTTTAGTTGTTTCGTATTAGAAGTATAGTTTACTCACTATTACTCAAGTGGTTCCAAACGTTTATGAGTTTCTTTATTTTGAAGAATATATATTTTGAAGAAAGCTGAAAACCATTGACTTCCATAGTAGGAAAAGCAAATACTATGGAAGTCAATGGTTACAGATTTCCAACATTTTTCAAAATATCTTCTTTTGTGTTTAACAGAAGAAAGAAACTCAAACAGGTTTAGGACAAGTGAATTGTGAGTAAATGATGACAATTATCAATGCATGATTTGCAGGATCTTTTCATTCCGTTTAAATGACCTTAAAGGTGCAGTATGTAAGTTTGACACCCAGTGGTTGAACTAGCTATTGCATTCCTGGTTCAAAACACATGCAGGCGCAGGTTTCCAGATTGAGGACTGACTATCGAGCCTAAACGCTGATTTAAGTCGTGTTCTAAATAAAAGCAACGGCACACGATAGAAGGAATATTTTAGTTTTAAATTAGTTTTTGTTATAACCAATACCTCGAATTGATATATTAGAAACGGCTTCTATTTCTTGCAGCTGAACAACAAGATAAACTGACAATCACCTCAGGTACACCTCATGTGCTTTGTTCAGTGTTAAATGCTAATAATGTGAGTTTGAATGCTATTTTACGTGACATTTATTGCCATACTACTGAAAGCAGCAGCAGATAGTTCACCTCAGATCTTGAAAATCAAATAAACCGTCTGAAATTGAACTTTAGAACTGTGACTCAGTGGAAGTCAACACATATTCAGCATTTAATAATGTTAAAGAGGTTTAATATGTCTGGTGCGAACCGCCAAATTGCTCATCATTGCAAATCTCGTCAGGTAGCGTGTTGTTGGGAAACGGGGTTACAATGTAACCTGCTCACCTAATGTTTACGTTCGTAATATTTATATTATTTGCCAGGCCTGTAGCCAGGGGGGGTTCTGGTGGTTCGAAAGCCCCACCCCTCACTGACAAAGGTCCAGAATTTGTCCTATTTTGACTGCTAAGCCATCATAAATTGTGAAAATTACTCATCAAAGAAGGCTTTAAGACTGAAAAGTGTTAAAAGTGATGCCATGCCGCATGCGTTGCTGTTTCTGTGTGAAGCATTGGTGTGAAGTCAAGAAAGAGGTCTAACTCTGTGCCACCGCATAACTATAGATGTGTTAAAAAATAATGAGAATATATATATATATATATACACATATATATTCGAGTCCTGATCGGGAGGTAACGTCCGATTCCAATCGAGTCTAAAACTGCGTGATCGGGCCCGATTTCCGATCACGTGATCGGATCTGGACATCCCTAATTAAAGCCTTAACAGATTCCTTTTTTCCCTAATGATATATGATGTGATACATTTGTATTTTAAAAATAATACGTATAAATAAGTTTTATATATATATATATTTCTTTATTCTAAATCTTTAGGAAATGTTTTTGGTACATCAAAAAGTGTAATTATGATGACCATCCGACAAGCTAGTCCAGCTAAAAATGGTGCTTTAAATGTCACTAAAATTCAGTATTTAAACCTCATAGTTAAATAGAAAATGAGGCGAATTACTGCAAAAAGGTCCACTTTTTGAGAAAAAAGAACCACCCCTTTCCCCAGGCTGACTACCAGCCTGTTTGCTAATTAATAACCACCTCATGTGGAACTCTGAATCCGCGTCCCATTTTGGAGTCTGCTACTGTCCACTGGAGGTCGCAGTTTGGTCACGAACGCATACTTGAATGCCTCCATGACTGAATGACTGAAACATATTATGGTATTTTTATGCTTTAGAAGAGTGAAAAACTTACAGTACCTTTAATGCCAGTGACCCAGTTACCAAATGGATCACAACACGCTAAAAGTGTTTTCTGCAAGGCCAACATTACATTTGATAAAATCTCCTACTTGAGGAACGACTCAATAGAACAAATATACTTTGTATTTATTAAAGAAAGGATTTGAGATTATTTTAACAAAGTTCAAATCACCTTTTCCTCACAGTAAAAACTGCTCACAAAGAGACACTTAAATGAACATAATACACAAATAAATTGTCCCGGTGTTCATCAAATACATTTGAATTCATTAAAAGAATGATGCAAAATGAAGATTCTGAAAGGCTTTGAAACTGAATTAAAGAGACAGTGCACCCGAAACTGAAAACTCACACTGAAGTGGTTCTAAACATTTATTAACTTCTTTCTTCTGTTGAACACAAAATTCAATTCAATTCATCTTTATTTCTATAGCGCTTTTACAATGTAGATTGTGTCAAAGCAGCTTAACAGAAGTTGTAGTAAACTGAAACTATCAGTCCAGTTTTCAGAGTTGACTTTCAGTTCAGTTCATTTAAGTGTGGTTTAATTTTCACTGTAAACACTATATATTGAGAGCAATGTTTTATATTAACACCCATAGACAAATTAAAAATGAAAGTCAATGGCTTTTTTTAAACATTCTTCAAAATATCTTCTTTTGTGTTGAACAGAAGGAAGAAACTCAAACCTGTTTGTAACAAGTAGACTTTCATTTTTGGGTAAACTATCCCTTTAAGGTGACATTCTGAAGACAACAGGAGATACAATTACAGAGACTGAATGAAAAGCACACATCCCAACAAAAGGCTTCATATGAATTATATCTACATTCTTGTTGAGTTATGGAATTTGGTACTTAATCTTAATTATAGTCGTACACTATGAGAACTAGTTAATTTATTTTCAATTCATAAATTGTAAATGCAATGATTACCAACCAGAGACATTTGGCTTATTGATAGCATATGCATAGCTGAGACCAAACACCTCTATAGTCAATGATGGGTTTATAGACATTTTAACTGGTCTTATGTAAACTAGATCACTCAACCTGCTGACCGATTTTTGTCCATTTTAGCTGTTATCGTGTCATCTTTCTATTATTTTAAGTTTAAGACGTCCGTGTGATTTTCTGCCATGGAATTGTTTCGATATGGTTCTTCAACTTAAACATTTATTCCCATCCAGTTACATTCATTTTTCCTCAAGATCTTGTATTGATGATGGGAGAGTCTGACCACAACGCAAAGTCTTCTCCAGCACATCCCAAAAATTCTCAATAGGGTTAAGGTCTGGACTCTGTGATGGCCAATCCATGTGTAAAAATCTTGTCACATTCTCAGTCTCACGCTTTTACAATTGTAGCCCAATGAATCCTGTCATTGTGACCTTGGAATATGTCCGTGGCATCAGTGAAGAAAAAAACTGATTGAATAACCTGGTCATTCAGTATATTCAGGCAGTTAGCTGACCTCATAATGTTCCTGAACCTAGACCTGACCAACTGAACATCCCTAGATCACAGCACTGCCCCCACAGGCTTGTATGGTAGGCACGATGGATGATCCCTTCATCCTCTCTTCTTACCCTGATGCTTTCATCAATCTGCACTCATCAGGCCACATGGCCTTCTTTCAATGCTCCCGAGTTCAATCTTTTCGCTCCCTAGCAAACTGAAGCCCAATTAGCCTCACTGATACGTATTTTTCTTAGGGGCTACACAGCTGTTCCTTCCCAATAGCTTGAGTTCCCTTTTCATTGTTCATGTGGAAATGCTCTTATTTTTAATATAAACAAAGCAGTGAGTTCTACTGTCATTTTCTTTTTCTTATGATTTGATTTCATCAGATGTTTAAGTGATCCAAATCTCAATCATTCAAGATTGTTTTTTTCTGATCACATTGCTTCCTCAAAGATGATGGTGCTTCACTGTCCTTCCAGTTTTTAATAATGTGTTTTAGTAATTTCAGCAATCTCCTTAGATGTTTTATTTACTTGATGCAAGCCAATAATTTGATTCTCCTGATTTTGCTAGTGCACATTGTTATTCTTTAGGTGAACAATTCATTTGTGCAGGTTAAGCCACAAAAAAAAAATGTTGGTGTAAATTAATAGGGTGGCCTTAACTACAATGTTCATAATGTATTGCAGAACACTTCGGGTGCTACTGAGCTAAGATACGGGTAGGATTAGGGACAGGTTTGCTGGTATGGGTAGGTTTAATGGTGGCTTAAAGTGTAAGGAATTGTTGTACAATGTAAAAACATGTATTTGCACAATAAGTACATTGTAACAAATGATTAATTTCAGTGTAAGTTCCAACATAGGCTCATTCTGAAAACGTAGCCCTATATACATTTCTGGAGATTAGAAATATGTAGCCAGAAGTACGTATGGCAGCATTTCGTCTTTAAAACGAACGCTACGGGGCGGTATGACCACAACAGCGGGTTTCGAATCAAGCAAAGAACGGTTCCAGCCAAAAAATAAAATAAACAAGTAAATAACAGGGTAAAATCTGAAAACGTGGTAAAAATCAGGCGAGAGCTTTTCTTTTTCTGAATTGCTTTTTAAAACTGTCAGTTAGGTTTAGGGAAGTGGGTGGGTGAGTCAATCAGTGCTTTTGAAAGCACCATTGGTTGGGTTTTGGGAAGGAGGAGGGTGGGCCAGTCGATAAGTCAGTCAGTCAGTCATTCATTTATTCATTCAGTCAGTCAGTCGACAGCGGCCTCTGGTGGATTTATGCGAGAACAGCAGTAGCAAATGGCACTCCCGAGATGAATTTGAGATCTCAAAAAGCGTACACAGCAGCATCTGGTGGATTCGCAAAAACAAAAACTGCAACAAAAAAAGTACCTCTCCAGAAATGTATATAGCGATACGTTTTCAGAGTGAGCCTGGGTTGGTAAGTTCATAATAGTTAAGGCCACCTAATATAAAGTGGGACCAAAATGTTTTTTTGGTCATTTTTAACCGAAGTCTGACCATTCCGCGTTTGGAGTGGCAGTCCTTCCCCATGACCCTCTTACTGTGAGTTTGCTATGAGGAAATGGTGCACAAAAAGAAAACTCCGCCCCCAACTCAATATTCCATTCCAGTTGGAAGAACATCAATATACTGAAATAAAAGTCTCAACAATTTCCAGTTCGTGCTGATATTAAATGAGAAGCTACTCTCTGGTTAGGATTGAATAACAAGTTACCAGCTGAAACATAATCATCCATGCAGTAATTATCCAATGGGAGGCTCTTACTAATTTGCTTAGCAAAATCCATTTTTTTGGATGGGCAATGTATTCTTATTTGATGTTTTCAAAACTAACACAAACAATTTTTTTTTTTGCAATGTTATATCATCAGTGTCTAGCAAGCATTATCTTGGTAACAACAGTGTGAAGTTGAGCACAGATCAGCAGGCCACTAACTTCAACATTTTATCTTCAATACAATTAGGCACATTCGCTCCCAAAGAAAAATGCCTTAGGTGCAACAAACAATGCGATGATGTTGAAAAAAAAAAAAGATTTGTCCATACAGTATAAAATTGACTGTCTGTCCATACAATGAGATTTTTTTTTGCATTGTAGTATTGTCGTATTTCTTTCTTCAGTTTTTGGGGTGAGTTGACATGGACTTAAGCTCTTGAGGTTTGGTCAGATTCGCCATTGTTTGGGAGGCACAGAGGTTTAGAAAGAATCACGTAGTAGGTTTTGTGTTTCAAAGGTCTTGAACGACTGAACGAATCATTCAATGGGACAAACATCCAAGATGCAGAACTTGGCCCTGCAGGTGGGACACGGGACCCTGCTGCTCAGCCACGTCTCCGGCTGCTGCTGGTCCTGGCGACTGGCAAACCACTTGCCCATACATGTCAGACACCACATGGGGCGACAATAACACTGCTGGCATTCGCCCTCATCGCCCTGGCAGAGACGCAGAAGCTTCACGTTGGCATTGACTTGCATGCATCCAATACAATGTTCAAGCTCCTAAAAGGAAAGCAAAGATTTGAAAACACATCACCTTTCATTTGTAAAATAAAAAGGCAATTAAAATAGCATGAGTTCTTCAAATCTTTGTTCTGAATACTTGAATTTAGGCTCATTCAAATAGAGGTTAAAAAAGGAGACTCATCATATATAGAATAAATGACCATGTACCTTCTGATAAAACTTTCTATGCACAACCTCCAATTAGATTATACAGTAACAGGTCCAAATTCATAACGCAGGTTAGGAATCCCCTATCAAGTAACAATGAACGATTTATGAATTCCCTTTTGGGCCCCCTTTTATATTAAAGGGGACCTATTATGCCCCTTTTTACAAGATGTAAAATAAGTCTCTGATGTCCCTAGAGTGCGTATGTAAATTTTCAACTCAAAATATCCTACAAATAATGTTTTATAACTCTTTGAAACTGCCCCTTTTAGGCTTTGATCCTATTTGTTGACTGGCACTTTAATTTCAAATGAGATTATACTCCCAGCCTTCTTTTCAAAGCCTATGTGTAGGCATAATGATTAAAAAAACAAGACTAACGTCCTATACTAAGGGAGAGATCCTTACTAATGGGCGGGGCTTTCCCCCTTTGATGACATGTACAAAGGGAGAATGTCAAAGTGTTTCTGCAATTCAAGTGTGATTTAAAAAAATTTAAGTAATAAATGTTTACCATTAGAAGCTGGTTATATTCACAGACTGTTGCCACACAACTGTGTTTAAAGTGGTTTTTGCATAATATGTCCCCTTCAATTGGCCTTAACTACTAGGTACTTAAATGTACTTAATGTGTTCATATTGTATAGCACAACACTCATGTTGCTACTAAAATGGCATATGGGAAGTTTGGAATAATTTAACATCTTATTTGCTATGCATCTTGCTGTATTTCTCATTTGACATGCATCTCATGTATGTATACTTTAAACTATCTGCATTTATGTGTGTACAGCATTTTTGTGTGAGGACAGAGCATTACAATGTGAAGTTTTATAAACTAATTTCAAGAAATGCAAATGATTGATCGTGGCTGGTCTACCATCCGTAATCAACAATAATCCAATCAGATCCATCCAAGCCTACAATAAGCAGAAAAATTGTATCTTATTGTATTATCTTTGTTTTGGAAGAATCCCCCCTTCCACCCTATCTCCTCCTTTACCAGGGGGAGCTTTCGAGACCTACCTGATCTTGGACCCCCTTATATGCTAACTGACGAGGCGGGAGCCCTGGACTCAATTATCTCTGAGTTCAGGGTTCTCTCCCGGCACAGCATGCCAAACCTGCTAACAGCGTTAAGCAATATCTAAGTGTGAACTCTTGAAAGTACGTTTAAGTCTCTATTTTCTCATGAGAAAACACACAATCTGTTAGAAAATGGCCATGAGTCTTGCCACGGTTAGAATTTGAGCACAGATGGCACCTGACGGGAAAAGCAGAGAGATAATGGTAGCAGGCGGATGAGAACCATCCTGTTCCGGGAGATCTACCTTCCTGCAGAGTTCAGCTCCAACCCTGATCAAACACAACTAAACCAACTAAGTAGGATCTGAAGAAGCACCCGGTAATTAAAGACAAGTGCGTTTGAACAAGGTTGCAGATAAACTTTGCAACTTTGAAGGTAGATATCCACTAGATACTGCACTAGGGAATAATGGTTGGTTTGATTTTGCCAGGTGGGACTGGAACAAAATTCCAGTTAGCCAATCAGGATTAAGGGATCACATCGTGCTTGGTGAGGTCACACTCATCGGGGAGTAATACATGTTTTGATATAGTATCAGAAACTTAAGATTTGCATCATTGGTTTGAATAAGACCAGTTGCAGTCAAAGAACTAATCGTAAGTTTTAACTGTGGAGATATAACCCAAAATAAGAACTTGGGAAATAACCCAAGACAAGAACACAGGTGCAAATAGAGGAAACATATAAGAATGCTGGGTTCAGAATGCTTGGGTTGGCTGTTGATCAACTGTTTCTTGCTGCTGTTCTCACTGTAGCAATAAAATGCTCAGTCTTGATACTTGGGAGATCTATTTTTCATTCATTTTCCTTCAGCTTAGTCCCTTTATTCATCAGGGGTCGCCACAGTGGAATAAACCGCCAACTTATGCAGCATATGTTTTTATTCTTTTCCTCGCCACTGGCTTGCTTGGATCGGGACTTGTGAAGCTGCGGTTCGGTGGATTTGCTCTACAGTGTTTGAATTTTCAGCAGTGAAATTTAAACCACACTGAACTAAACTACACTGAACTTCAACTCTGAAATCTGGACTCTACTAGAACTATGTTAAGCTGCTTTGACACAATCTATATTGTGAAAAGCGCTATATAAATAAACTTGAATTGAATTGAATTAAATGTTTTACACAGCAGATGCCCTTCTAGCTTCAACCCAGTACTGGGAAACATCCATACACTCTCACATGCATGCACATACATTACGGCCAATTTAGTTTATTCAATTCACCTATACCACATGTCTTACTCTTTGGACTGTGGGGGAAACCGGAGCACCGGAGGAAAACCACGCAAACACAGGGAGAACATGCAAACTCCACACAGAAATGCCCAGCCGGGACTCGAACCAGCAACCTTCTTGCTGTGAGGCGACAGTGCTAACCACCGAGCCACTATGTCACCCCAGATCTATTTTTGACTTTTGAAAATAACTTAAATAACTTATAGCTTATAACAATTTTCTACTACAGTAGGGACAGGTTTAGTGGTATGGGTAGTTTTAAGGGTGGGTTAAGGTGTAAGGGATGGGTCAGTGTATTTCTGAATGTAATTATACACAATAATTACATGCAGACAATTTGAAATATAAGTACAATGTAAAAAACAAAAGTGCATTGTGACAAATTATTAATTTAAATGTAAGTACACAGTAATTTAGCCACTTAATATAAAGTGGGACACAAAACATCAAAATCGCTAATACATTTATCTAAACCTTCCGCGAATGAAGGCTTTTGTGGTTAAATTTGATATTTTTTTCGGCTCAGTATATACACTTTTCTAAATACTGTATTGTATTTAATATGTAACATACTATGTGATTTTGTAACATATACAATGTGACTCATTTTTAAGGAAGAAAAAAATGCTTTAAAGTTTTAAAGATTTGTCAGAAGCAAGTTTCTAAAAGAAAGTGCAAACCATTATGATCCCATATGTATTTATATATTTGAATAAGTACATGTCATTTTATTTTAGGAGAGAATTGCAATGTTTTTAGTATTAGTCTTTATCATTACATTAGTCTTATTAATATTCCAGACAACTGTAAATGACTGCAGAAGAAAAAATCATTAGGCTTTAATTTTACTGCTGATCCTCACCATGCTTCGGTTAGCTTTCAGTAGTTCATGTCTACAAAAAATGTCATACAGTACTGACAACATTTTGCCCTGAATGTGCTGACTGTCCCTGAATGACTGAAGCGTCTGAGCTTGCAAAAAAGTGTTTACTTGTTTTAATGCTCACCTGCCCACTTGGACACTTGTAAACAACATTCATCCTCACATATGACTTAAAGGTCTCCAGAAAGAGCTCACTCATTGTCAGATGGATGACAACATTGGCAGCGTTTCTGATGGGTGCGTGCAGTTTCTCCTGCAGCTCTGCGTACTCTGTGGATTTCAGCCTGCAAACCAAAGTACAGTATCACTTGCATATCATTGACGACATTTAAAAAAAATCCATTCCATAAAGGGATAGTTCACCCAAAAATGGAAATTCTGTCATTATTTACTTAGCTTTTACTTGTTCTGAACCTGTCTGACTTTCTTTCTCCTGTTGAACACAAAATGAAGATATTTGCAGAAAGCTGCAACCATTGACTTCAATAGTATTTGTTTTTCTACTATGGAAGTCAAAGATTACAGGTTTACAAGGAAACAAATATAGGGTGATTAAATAATGACAAAATTAAAAATTTGGGGTGAACTATCCCTTTAAAATGTAAAGTTTTTTTTTTTTTTTTTCGAAACATTTTATTGATGTTTTTTTTCCAGAATACGATTAAAACATCATTTTTAAACACATTTTTGGGGGTTTTAAAAATAAATAAAACACAATAAAAGGATTTTGTGTTCTTGTGTTGTGTGCAAGAGTCCTTGTGTATGTGTGTATTCTGTAAAACGATAAAAGGAAATAAAAGTCAATAAATAGAAACCAATAAAACAAATAAAAAAACAAAACATAAAAGAGACACAAAATGTGAACTTACCTTATGTCAAAGGACTTGACTCTGGGATTGATACTAGCAACAGTGATGGTGACGATTTGCACCGGTGTGTTTAAATCAGGTGATAGGCTGTGATGCTTGGAATCTGTGACCGTCAAATGACAGTCCTGATGCAACGCCACATGCAAAGAGTACGTCGTGACCTTCATCACCCAAGTATCAGTCACGATGACCCTTGCGCTCGGAGAACCGGAAGCAAATTTATCGATGCGCCGAAATTCGGTGTTGATGGAGGACGTGACAGCCCGCCAGCTTGACTGTGGTAAAGCATGTACGCTTAGTGCCTTACATATGGGATGATTTGCCCATCCACGTCTGGACCAATAGAAAGCAAGGGTGCAGCTCAAAAGCTGGACGACCAGTGAAATCCCAAAGTACATTTGCCATCCCTGACTCGCATGGTGGACGTACATTAGATTCTGTTCAGGGGCAGCAAAACACATTCCTATGTAGTATCCTGAAAAACACAGAAAATCACACATAATGATCTGAAATCTGCACAGAGTAATGCTGCTTTGAGAAAAGCTGTATTTTCAAATAAGGAAAAAACACTATTCTATGTATTAATCTATTAAATCTTACTGTATCATATGTGAAGGCACATTTCTAAGGACTTCTACATAAGTAGTAATGATATTAATTATTGTTATCAAACCTTACCTGAAAAACCTGGGTTTGCATTACAAAACATCATAAGGCTAAAAGTAGCTTGTAACTTGCCGGTTTAGGAGAAAAGCTTCAGTTGTGTCAATAAATTTAGGACTCCTAACTGTTTGCTCTAGGAGGAGTATTTCACAAAGTGTTTCAGCGCTAAAACTAGCCACTAAATCAGTGAAGCATCAGAAGTGGTGAAGAGGTCACTAAGACCAAAACACTATCCTAAAATGGCTGTTGTAGGCAATCTGCTTGAAAAGAACACACAAAAAAAAACAAATAAAACATTTGACCACAATGAGCTTTTAACATGTTATCGCCTTAATCATGGAGGTACCAAAGAAGTTTCAAATATCTATTTTTTAATATAAAAAAATATATTTTCAAAATATATATATATCTTAGTAGTAGTATAGTATATTACAAATATTCAAAATCATTTAAGAACAGATTATAAAAAACTATTTTACTTATTTAATGTCAAAAACATTAAATGTATATTGTATAATTGCAATGAAATAAAGAATCTGTGATTTGTTATTTCTCTTTCAACTTGCAATGACAAAAGTACAAAGAATAGATTTCCACTGACAACACACTCCAAAAAAAGTAAAAATAAAATAAAAAAAAGAACAAAAATCAAAAAAGAAAGAAAAAAAAAAGTCTAAAGATTTGAAATTGTCAACAATTATCAATTGATCATGTGCCAAAAGTCATAGGTAGAATCAGTAAGAATTGTCAAACAAATTAAAAATTCCAATACAAAAATTCTGTAGTGTGAACTACAGTCTGCCGCTACATCCAGAAACGCCACTTGAATCTTTGTTCCTCATGGTGAAAGATATAAAAATCACTCTTTTAACAATGTTATTCTATTCAAAGCAACATTCAGGGATCCGATATAAGCCTCCAAAACTTTGGATGATGCATGCGTTGAAATGATCGACGATCAATTTGTTTTTCTATGTTCTAAAATATTTGTTAAACAACTTTTATATTAAAAAAAGCATATAAGTGTTAAAACTATAAAACACAAAGTCTGTAGGCTTAATAGGAGTTGACTGAAAATAATTGAAATCAATTATCTATAATTGCATTAGTCAATGCATAAAGCGTGTATAACTAATCAGGTATCTTTACTTTTTTTTTTGGTAAATTATTAAAATTGTGCGATTTTGGTTGTAGTATTATGTTGAAAAATAAGAGACAGCCAATACCCTCCCAAAGACCCTCCCTCATCAGAGAAGTGGTCGAAAGTGGACAAAAGAGACACATTTAAATAACAGATGTGAATTGTAATGCATCTCTTTTGTCCACTTGTAATCGAATTGACGAAAATACATCTTAATACCAGGTGTGAACAGGGCCAGAAACTTCTACTGCCATCAAGATGGCGTCTTTCATGGGAAGATTATGATTATTAGATCAAGGCTCATTATGCAGATGCAACAACAGTGTGGTTTTGTTAGCACAGATCTCTCTCTTCTTTTGAAAATCATGAAAAGGAGAAATAGAAAATGATGATCACATACTGTTGAGCAGATAAAGTCCTGAGTTATGTCAGATTAAGCAAAGAAGTTGCTTGTAAAACGTTAATTTTATATCACCAATTTTCAATTAAACATTGTAATTAAAAAGAAGTTTGTGTGATACATTGATAAACATCCCTCTGTCCCAACATCCCTCTGTCCCAATAAACATCCCTCTGTCCCAACATCCCTGTCCCCACAATCCCAAACATTCCTCTGTCCTAACATCCCTCTTTCCCAACAGTGTGCCATGGAAATCAAAATATGTTGATATTTACAAAATGCTACATATTTGCTTACTAAAAACAATGTAAAACTTTTATTTGTACTTTTGTGAATTTAATAAAGGTTAACGTGAATCAACAAATCACATATTCTTGATTTTGCTGCATTTTTACACAACTTTTCTGGAATTGGGGTTGTATCTCTTTATCTTTATTGTTTAGCTGTCGAATAATCAACTATTCTTTGATTATTCGCTTAAAAATAAAAATGTAACTGGTGACACAGTTGCTTCCCTGTGATTATTGTTTAATCTCTTATGAAGAATTTTTAGATAAATGTCATCTTCCCATCCCTACAAAGGATTATGGTCTTCCGCTGTAGTTGTATGTAATCGGATTGCATGTTGATTAAATATAAAGTTAGATGGAGTTAGTATTCTTGGTAGAAAATGCAACAATAATGTTCTTAGAGAGATTTGTAGGCCTTCTAGTATTCCCTAGATACATGTGTTTTGGAATTCACCCTTCCAAAACATCAAGTGTGAAGAGATTTTTATGGTTTTCTGAAGAGACATGAGACAATCTTATTTTAAGATTTTCTTTAATGAGATTTCTGGGATTGACATTTCATTGATGAACAATTAAAGAAGAATATTTGTTGTATTATTGATTTTTTATTTATTATGTTAGGGAAATGGCGGTTCATTCTGCTGTGGCGACCCCTGGTTAATAAAGGGACCTAGCCGGAAAAAAAAATGAACGAATGAATGAATGTTTGGGAAATATCACATCCATGAATGCAGATGCACAAAAAGTATACCTAGTTTTGTGTGATTTAAGCTTTGTCTATTATGAACAAAGACAAAATATGGACTGTTGTAAAGCCTTAAATTGTACCCGTTTGAAGGACTCTTAGTTTTAATTATTAAAAGGACATAGGGATTTGTTATATATATATATATTCATTCATTCATTTTCTTTTCGGCTGAGTCCCTTTATTAATCTGGGGTCCCCACAGCGCAATGAACCGCCAACTTATCCAGCATATGTTTTATGCAGCGGATGCCCTTCCAGCTGCAACCCATCACTGGGAAACATACACACTTATTCACACACATACACTACAGACAATTTAGCTTACCCAATTCACCTATACCACGTCTTTGGACTTGTGGGGGAAACCCACACCAACACGGGGAGAACATGCAAACTCCACACAGAAACGACAACTGACCCAGCCAAGGCTCGAGCCAGCGACCTTCTTGCTGTGAGGCGAACGTAAATATATATATATATATACACACACACACACACACACACACACACACACACACACTATTTTAATTCTCTATTTTCATATTGTTTGTGCAATTTTTGCTGGTTTTGTTTTAATAAAATTACAATTATATTTTAAATATTTTTATAGATCTTTTGCTTATTATTTTTGCACGTTGTGCAAATTGTTACTAAACCAATAAAAAAAGGTTATCCACGTTTGAAGTTTGCACGTGATACGGTCACGTGGCAACAATGTAGCTCACCACCAGCTGAACTGGTTATATTATGGCGTAAATAAAATAGAAGACATATGACAATACAGAAACTGTTATTCAATACTACAAGTCTTTGGTAGACCATCAAAAACGGAGCTCTGACAAGTCTGACATGCCTTTCACTGCATATCAAACTGCTGCACTGTTTTCAAACATGTCTTACCCAGCGGTAGGAAGCTGTGAAAGAGCACTGTGAGTGTTGTTCTCCTGATGTGGTGTTGAATGAAGCTGATGTCCTCACTGCCCAGCCACTCTGAGAACATGTGCTGTACCGTGAAACCGGCCGACCGGAACTCGTTTGGCGTAAAAACAAAACATAAAGAAAACACTACATAAGCCAGAGTAAATGTGGCGTCCGGCCTGTCCATGTTTACATCAACACAAGCGTGAAGCCAGAAGCAACTGCATAAGTAAAAGTACAGTCGGTGACTAAAAGTTTCCATTTTTTCAAACACACATGTTTATAAACATTTATTGTGCGTTTCTAAATAACTTGGAAATAATTTGGCACCCTAAACGGAATCCGAGTGTTTAAAGATATTAAATGCCAACAGTTGACGTGTCGATGATGTTTTCAAAATAAAAGTCACAGTCGCAACACGATGTCTCTGGTAAATGACACATTCATTAGAACATGGTGAAATGAAACTGACAGGGAAAGTAGATTGATTCTAGTATTTATTCTAGTATGTATTCTGCTGAGCATAAAACTATTAACGTTAACGTTTAACGCGACCAATCAAGAAACAAGGTCAGCACTAATTTATTATAATGTAACGTTAGGGCTTGCTTTTGTCATGAGGGGGTGGTAATGTTTATGAATAACGTTATTTTGACTGAGCATTTTTATACCACATTTGAAAGGGTGGGCGTCCATATGGGTCAGACGTTGATAATCCTTGTGCTTAATTGTCAAAATGCGTGTCCTGTTCTTGGTCAAATAATATCAGTTCAAAGGTAATGTTTATTATCATCAATTGACGCATGTCTACAAGAGTGTAGGAGATATTTGCAGGTTCCGTGTACTGAATGGCAGATTTTACATGTAGGCTTATCTGTTCATCTCATGTGAGCGCCATAATCCGATTGCCGTCAGAAGGTTGGGACAAAAATTGACTGACATGCTTTCCAACCTATGAGGCTGCAACTTCAAAGCGTACACCCAATCAGCGAGGGTCACGGGGCGGGACGCAGCCTTGTGATTGGCTGTGATCTTAAATGCGCAGTCCCACGGGCACGCGTTCTGAACATTACCAGAATCCGAATCAAACAACAGGACGACGAGGGTTAGTCTGATTTTTACCTCGTTTGAAAAGCTTATTCTGAATGTCCCACAACTTTAACGGAACAGTAATTTATATCTAAGTAACTGTAGCTTCAGTGAGACCCAGGCAGAGATGTCAAGCAATCAAAGAAGACCACATTTCTGGAGCGAAGAGGAGACCGATTTCCTTTTGCAAACTTTAAAAGACATGAACATAGACCGCTACAAGGACGGCCGGAAGCACCGCAACAGCCTCGTCTTCAGGAAGGTTTGCGCCAAACACAGGGAGGCAGGATTTGCACGCTCATGTGATCAAGTCAAACACCGCTGGAAAACCCTCAAATCCATTTACTATAAGGTCAAGAAACACAACTATAACAACAACAATGGGGAGTTTAAACATTATGATACGATGGAAGAAATTTTTGGACACAGACCTTCGGTTATGACGAATCAAATTGAAGTTGACGTCGATGGTAAAGACGGATCCCCTTTATCAGATAGCGAATGCTTTTTTTTTGAGGATGGTGAATGTGATGATGGTGAGTGGCACACAAACGAGTATGTTTCACCTATAAGTTCCTTTATTAAACCGATTTAGCACATGAGGAACTGTGCCACATAGCATTTGTATGTGGAAAATGTTAAAACCTATTTTGAAAAGTAATTTTTAACAATGACTAGACGTTGCTTCTTTTTAGGTAGTAAGTTTATTAATATTATAGAACTTTCTTATAGTCCAAGTAGTATATTAGGCCAGTTAAAGTAATGTATGGTCTTAAAGGGATCGTTCACACAGAAATTACAAATCTGTCGCTTGCTCATCCTCCATTTGTTCCAAATCTGTTTGAGTTTTTTTTGTTTTGTTGTTGGAGCCAAAGGAACATTCAGTAGTCAACATTTGAAGTGGATCATCACCTCTTGTCAAAGTTGTCCTAAAGCTATTGAACAGCACCCATTCTTGTCCTAGGACAATTTTGATAACATTTTTGATTCACTTTGAATGTTGACTACTGTATACTGAAGAATGTTGTGGGGAAATGCCATTTACCTCCATAGTATTTTTGTTTCTAGTGTGGATGCCTGGGGCAACATTCTTCAGATTATATTTTTGAGTGCAACAGAAGAAAGAAGTTCATAAAAGTTTAGAACCACTTGAGTGTGAGTAAATGGTGAGGAAATTTTCAATTTATGGGTGAGCTATCCATTTAAGTTCATACATGAACATGAAATAATGTGGTGCAATAAACGTAATGGTACACATCAAGAGAAGACAAAAAAGGAAAAAGAAGTAGATGCAGTATGTAGCTAATATCTTTTGCGAATTTCTGACCTTTACATGCTTGTGTCTGTCAAAGATGATGGAGTGGAAGACTCAAAAGGTGGAATTCAGGAAATCCAGTCAGTGAAAACGGAGAGCGAACCCCTCATCCTCACACAACCCTCAAACGAGAGCTCCACCTCTACAGAAAGCTTCACACCCACCCAGCCGTTCACTACAGAGAGCATCAAATCTGCACAACCGTCCAATTCTCGGCAGCCTCCGGTTCAAGGTGTCATGAAAAGTTCTCCTCCTAGATTAGCTTTAAATGCAGTGGGTACGGAAAGTATTCAGACCCCCTTAAATTTTTCACTCTTCGTTATATTGCAGCATTTTGCTAGTTGTTTGTTCATTTTTTTCCTCATTAATGTACACACAGCACCCCATATTGACAGAAAAACACAGAATTGTTTTTGCAGATTTATTAAAAAAGAAAAACTGAAATTTCACATGGTCCTAAGTATTCAGACACTTTGCTCAGTATTTAGTTGAAGCACCCTTTTGATCTAATACAGCCATGAGTCTTTTTGGGAAAGATGCAACAAGTTTTTCACACCTGGATTTGGGGATCCTCTGCCATTCATCCTTGCAGATCCTCTCCAGGTCTGTCAGGTTGGATGGTAAACATTGGTGAACAGCAATTTTTTCAGGTCTCTCCAGAGATGCTCAATTGGGTTTAAGTCAGGGCTCTGGCTGTGTGGCTTTCCTAATCAAGTCCAATCAGTATAATCAAACACAGCTGGACAAAATTTTATTCTGATTTTGAATTCCAATATTAAATTTACTGTCTTGTTCGAACTTATTTGTGCATCATTATATATTTGTGAACATGTGAAAGTAAATAAGAGTTAAAAACTAGGCTCTCACACTTAATCTTGTGTATTCAGAAAACAATGAATCACACTGTATATTCCTAAATCCAGAGTTATTGTTCATAATTGCCTAAACAGGTTAATAGCTGGACAACCTCACCACACAATTCCAGTTAAAAAAATGTTCAATGACCTTTTGATATTATTCCCCTTAAATGACAAAACAACAATGTGCCTCATATTCATGTGCAGAGTTTTTCTAAGAAATCGTATAAATATGAGACACATAAATGGGTTTCTGTTGCTATGCCTCTGCCGTAACATTGTAGCCCACATTGTTTGCCACCATGGTGCAAGCTTAAAGGGATAGTTCAGCCAAAAATCAATCTGTCCTGTTAATTTACTCACCCACAGGTCATCAAAGATGTAGGTGACTCTTTTTCTTCAGTAGAACACTAAAGAAGATTTAGAGCTCAATCTGTGGTCCTTGGTGATTCATATAATGACTGTGAATTGTGATAGGGTTTTTAGATTAAAAATGAACACACACACACACCCAAGTCCAAATGGCTATTGAGTTCAAATCAATGGCTATGGCTGCTGAAGACACACTGAGGTCTTGTGAATGTAATGATCAGTCCGTGTAAGAAATTGAACATCATTTACGATATTATTAGCTTTTAATTCACAGCCTTGTCAAACAGTTCTCTGCACATATGCAACTGTAGTCCGATTGTAGTCCGGTCACTTTCGATGCAGAAAGCACGAGAGCATGCTTGGATGGGAGGTCAAGTGACAGATTGTTGAGTTATTAGTGATTGCGTCATCAGCTATCACCATTCACTGCCATTATATGAATCACAAAGGACCACAGATTCAGCTCAAAATCTTGTTTAATGTTCTACTGAAGAATTAGTCGCCTACATCTTGGATGCGACACACTAACCAAGTACTGTACAGCCCAGTGTTTTGTTTTTTTGGTCCATGTGATGGGTGTACATAGGGCATACAATGGGTGAATGCTGAAATGTATACATCAGACTCCTCTATCTGCACTACTCATAGCTGGGTATACTTTCAAAGCTTTGTAGACACGACTGTGAGCCAAAAATTAAGTTTAGCTCTGGTGCTGGGTTTCATATCCCCAAGTAAACAGTTATAGCTAAATTGCAAGTATAAAACATATTAAGATTGTGTATTACAAATAATTTTACTGTCTTTTTTTCCCAGGTTTGTTCAAGTGCAAAAGGCCTTGTTGTGTTGCGCTGCATACCCGGTATCAGGACTTTCTAGAAAGAATGCAGCAGGCACAGAACACATGGTTGGAGAATCAGCTGGAACAGAGTCATGCAAGAGAGGAACGTCTTATTTCACGAGTGCTCACTGAGCATACACGTTCTATGGAGACCTTAGTCAGCCAGCTTTTTGCAGGGTTGAGAAGCCTCCTGCCATCCCAGTCCAATTCAAATCCCCAGCCCCTATTTACAGCACCAGAGATCCTCAATACACCAGCTCAACCTCATGCCAACCCTGCAGAGCCCGAGCCAACAACAAACATCTCCTGTCATCCAGAAGAGCATTCAGATGGCCACATGTCAGAAGCTGTGAAGCAGCCTTCAGAGTGATTCAAGACTCTCTAAACATGGAATATTACATTATAGTTTTTTTCAGTCGTTTCAGTACATTTCTCAGGTCAGGATTGAAATTCTCAAAACGACTGTGTCGAGTTTTTTTGTGGGTGTTTTTTTTTTCTGAACGCTACCTTAATGTAAAAGTAGCTAAAACTCGCTCATTCAGAGGTGGGAACCGGCGGCCGTGCAACAACTTTAATCATAAGGTAAATACAAAACAAAAGTTTCCATCTGGAGCTCCTTCACGGGTCTTGACACTTGTAAACACTCACTTCATCGGGCTTGTGTCTCTCAGCACCACCCACAATTGTCACAGCTACCAAGCCGACCAATCACAGAGCTTGCACTACGCATCGCTGCGACGTGTAGTTAAATTTTTTGAGAGGTGCGTGTCGGCGTCAGCCAAGGCAAGGGCTATGCGACACACTTAGACATGTATTCGCAAACTTTCCCTCGGGGGAATCCCAGCCACCATTTTAAAGTGCGTTCCACTTCGTCAAGTGAATGGGCAAAGTGTACATGGACATATCCTCGATCCCTCAATTTTTGACCGATTTATATTCTTTATTTTGTTGGCTTCATATGTCCACTCCAGCACCTATATGTCCCTGAATGCAATGCAATTGTGACATGACAATGTAGTTCCCAAGTGCTGAAGGGTTTAGGGCATTCTATTTAAACCCATTCAGATGTTCCATCGGCAATGATCGGAGGGAACAAGAAAGAGGGGATTGAAGGGTGTAAAAAAAATTTTGCATATACATGCAGAGTGGTTGAACAAGTTGTCATAATGTCAAGCACATTTCTATAAATTTACATTTAGACTTTTTTCTCCTAAATCTGTCCTATCACTGTCTTAAGTTCACATTTACACTTTTGCTTTGCGTTTTTCTTTGTGCTATCCACTGTCATCTTTTCCTTTCTGTATGTCTGTATTGCAATGTCATGGTCTGTCGACAAACAGTAAAAGTGTTTATGTGAATCTAGTCAAGTCTCTTGTAATCAAACTCCCACATACACTAAGACACGTCCAACAATTTGCAGTAGTTGTCATCAAAGAACATCCCACCAGAGTCTACCCTTATATTGACAACATGACTACGCTTATAGGGCGGATCGGTAATGCTTATCCTTACACAAGGACTTGTCATTCCAATGTTCATTGACACAAATATAAATATTTGAGAGATGAACTAAGGATTTTGTATGTAATCCATGCACTTACTGCATACACTTACTGTTTTGTACATGTCAAGGATGATTCGAGAAATGTACCGAAGCGACTGAGAAAGACTAATAGTAATGTACTGTTAGTAGTCTTGTGTTTTCTAATGTTATATGTGACATACATATGACAACATATTTTGCAAGCCTGAAAACGCAAACTGGTTTCAAAGGGGTTTCAAGGTGTTTGTGTTTTTGAAAATCATACCATTGTTGTCTTTGTGTAAACTGCACAACTGTGTGAATACTGTCTTGTGTTTAGTATACTAAGCACACTGTCTTGACCACATAAACAACAATGGCGAACTACAGGAACATATTGGCACAGGCATACAGTTTATGTACATAAATTCTTAACCCTCCTGTAAAATTTTGATTCTCATAAATTTCCTAAGTGCTGTTTAATGAAGAGAACATAATAGGATTTTTTAACAATAATTCTAATAACTAATTTCTTTTGTCTTTGCCATGATGACAATGTAATATTTAACTACACTAAAAATTATATGATCAATTAGTCGTGACAGCATATGTTTTAGGTCATTGTAACTTATTAAACTAAGTTAATCATCATGTTCTAACTTAATTTTATAAGTTAAGCAAGCTTTTAAGTCAGTTTAACATAATATAAGTTCAATGGACTCATAAGGTTAATTTGATTCAGCTTAAAAATTTAAGGCAACCAGGATTGTTTTACAGTTTGCAAGATACTAGTATTCATCTTAAAGTGCAATTTAAAGACTGGGTTATTTAGGTAAGTCATTGGATAACAGTGGTTTGTTCTGTAGCCAATAGAGAGAGAAAAATCTTAAACAGACTGGTAATATTGGTCTTAGTTTTTTTTTTTATGTAAAAACTGCATTTATTCCAGTCAAACCAAAAGAAATCATGAAGTCATTATTTTAGTTTTTATTGTTTCGCAGAACAGCGTGAATGGAGATCATTTAGACAACATCATCTGTATGCAAACTGTTGTAAAAATCAAAGGAATAAGCATTTTCATCAGTATTGCGTAAACATGGAACTGAAAGGTTGTTCAAATTTAGCAATAAAGTAGCAATCAAGCTGTTATTTAGCATTAAATTCAGAAGCAGTTTTATTGTACTTGGGTTATTGTTATTGGGAGACATCTTGTTGATTGTCAATGCGTTTTTTCCCCTTTTTTTTACCTAATTGCTTCTTTATAAAGTGGTTCTAATAAATATCTGTGAGTAATGTAATTTATCAGAAGCCATTTTATGTTTGTAAAATATGTAAAAATTTGTCATATCTATTTTTAAATGAACACTTATTATTCGATTTATTCATTTTGATAGCTTCTTATTTTTTTTTAGGTTGTAACACAATGTGTTTAATAAAATCTAATAATAGATTAATTACTCAGTAAGGTACAGTATGTGGTGACTATAATCATTACTGACAGATATTGTTACAAAGTGGCATTTTTGTGCTGAAACTTATTCTAGCTTGTAAGGTTAGTTCACCCCAAATGAAAATTTACTGACCATTTTCCACACTAAAGTTGTTCCAAACCTGTTTGAGCTTCTTTCTTTAACACAAAAGAAGATGTTCTGAAAAATGTTGGTAACCTCACAGTTCACAGTAGCCAGGACATCACTAGCGTTTAAAGTGTTAAAACTTAGTTACAAAGAATCATTTTAACACTTTAAACGCTAGTGAACACACAAATAAATTGTATGTGGTATTTGAAATTCCATCATCTTTAGCTTTATCTGAAACATATCATTGTGTCATTTGTTTTGGGGGGGTTAACTTCTAAATGCATGAGTGTTGCCCAAGTAGCAGTTTGTAGAATAAGGAGATAACAAAACAGCCTCTGAGTGAATGTTCTGGATTGTTTTTTTGTGGGGATACCTGTTGCATTGTTCAGGGACAGGTGTGAATGGTCTTGAATGTGAAAATAAGTGCTCTGGGGGATGCATGTGGTCCTTTTACTATGATAAATAGAGAGCATAATAGGCCAATCAGACAGTATGAATATAGTGGAATTTTAATTAGCATTAGAAATTGACTAGCAATACTTTGATGGATAATACTTAGAATGCTTAATTCTTTTAGTTTATCTATTCTATTTAGTCTACCTATTCTAGTCTATCTGTTCTAATTCTATCAGTTTGCTTATATGTATTATTCAAATAGGCATATCCAGGTAAGTGTAGCAGGTAAAGAGTGTTCACGTTATCTGTTATGAAGTAAAGCAAACTGGTGGTGTGACGGACAGAAGACTAGGTAACTGGACATGAGGTTTCAGATGAGCAAAGTGAGGAAACACCAACAAAAAGACCAGACGACGACGGAGTGAAATGAGCTGCTTCTGGCCTCTGGTATGGATGCAGACTTGATATGTAAGCTGAGGCTGCATATTTAAATCATATAATTTCTACAGTACGACGACATTTTAGTGTTTCTGCTTAAAGTTTAATTATAATCCAACCTTTTTACTGGACATCCTGGCCTTTAGTGTAGCCTGCTTAGTACGTTATTGGCAAACTCAATGGTTTCAGCACAAATTTAAAAAGTTTCAAAATAAAGGCCTACTGATTCTACATATATTATTGCGATCAGATTGCGTTTTATTGCGTTAGATATTGGTGTTTTGTAATTAAGCTTTTAATATGCTTATGCCCCCCGGCCGTTTCCCCCAGAAACTATGCCTTTGGTCATACTAAATTTGGTAGTTAGTAATTTATCAAACTTAGACTATTATTTAACATAAAAGCAAGGTAATGATCAAGAAAATAAGAGATTTTCATAGTTGATTATTATTATTATTTATTTATGTGTATTTATGCATGTTGAGTTCGTGTATTTGATTCCCATGCAGTTCATAATCCGAGATGACGTCAACATTCCTGGAACGTTCCACGGCCACGTTCAGTTCGAGCGCGCCCGCGGAGTGTTTCTGCAAGCTGAGCAGTGATTACTACAGTGCGGTTAAGGTAAGTTTTTATATGTATAATAGTGTTTACGACGTTGTATATTGCATATTTGATTACTTTTATTTGGAGACTCAAGAACACAGGTGAAAATAACGAACATGTTCAGTCATTTTGAATACTAGTATCGGTTGGTCAAGCTAAACTTTTTGGTTGTGTTTGCTTTCTTTAAACAGCTTCACACATCTAACCATTGTGATCACACAGGACGTCTCACTATTGCGAATGGACCAGGGAGTCCCTGTATCCTTTAACTCACTCTGGGCCTCGAGCCCTTTTTACCACAGCTCAGCCTGGGTGAGTCTCTTTGACAGAGAACAGGCTGCTATGTTTTACCAAAGCTTTAGCATTGTAGGTCTGTAGTATTATGATAATTCCTTTATCACTGTCTTCTTGCTAACTAGGGGTGTTTTGGTACTGTAATATACTTTTTGTGATCTAAAATAATATAGTCATAAATTTGCTGAATGTGCCAGCCAGAAGAGGATGGGCTCCCCCTGTGTAGTCTGGTTCCTCTCAAGGTTTCTTCCACAGGAAGTTTTTCCTTGCCACTGTCGCCTTTGGCTTGCTCACTGGGAGTTTGAAGGCACTAAATTACTGTTAATGCAAATATGTTGCATCTTATTTCATGTCTGTGACACAAATGCAAACCTGTGACTTGCTTGAAAATATAATCAAGCAGGTCACCTAATCTAATTTCAGCTTTAAAGCGCCATGTTGCTCTGAATATGTGGATTTGCAAATATATCATCAAAATATATTGTAACAATGTTTGTAATGTGTGGGCGAGGAAAAAGACAAGGTCGGCGAATCAGGTAGGAAACGAAGATATTTATTTTAGTAAACTTTTGAAAATAACATGAAACTCATAGCGGCATTTGGCTTCCCTCTCAGGTCTCTCATGAGTCCCACAAGCAGCTCCTAAATACTGTCTCTCCTGCCCATTTACTTAAAAGAAACAGGTGTTAATATTAATCTTAATTAGACCTACTTTCAGCCACCAGTTTCCTTACTCGCTTTTTCCCTTTGTGTGGGCCGTTCGATCACGCCCCCCGTAACATACCCCCACCGCCCGTCTCAGGCCGGGCAGCGGAGTAGCAGAGGGTGAGGACGGCCCACCTGATTGCCAGGCACTCTTTCTCAATGGGGCTGTACTTAGCCTCTCTCTTTGAGAGCTTACGGCTAATGTACAGCACCGGCCGCTCCACTCCCCTCACCTCCTGAGACAAGACCGCCCCCAAGCCGGTGTCTGATGCATCGGTCTGTAAAATGAAAGGGAGAGCAAAATTAGGAGTGTGCAATAGCGGCCCTCTGCAGAGTGCAGCCTTAACCTGGGTGAAAGCCTGTTGGCACCGCTCCGACCTGGTTCTACCTTTTTAGTGAGATCAGTCAGCGAGCTGACGAGTCTTCTTTTTGGTCTTGGGTCTCCGACAGGCTGCAATTGCTGCAGTTTTATCAATTTGCGGACGCACCTGCCCGTGACCTAAGCGAAAGCCCAGATACCTCACCTCCACTCGCCCAATGGGTTGGCCATGAGATAGGCCCGCCTCAGCATTGTCACCTCCGCCCAGAAATGTTGTAAATGCCGCTGCCAATCATTGCTGAATATGATGATGTCATCGAGATAAGCAGCGGTGTATGTGGAGTGCTGGTGGAGGATTTTATCCATCAAACGTTGAAACATGGCTGGCGCCCTAAACAACCCCAACAGAAGTGTAATGAATTGGTGTAATACGAATGACTTAGTGAAGGCAGTCTTTTCTTTGGATAAAGGCGTTAAAGGGGATCTGCCAATATCCTTTTGTCAGATCCAATGTCAAATAAAAGCGAGCGACACCTAACTGGTCGAGCAACTTGTCAATCCATGGCATTGGATATGTGGCAAATTTTGACACCGAATTTAATTTGCTTTTTTTTTTTAGACAGGCTTGTCTTTGGGAGAAATGCTTAATACTTCATTACCTGCGACTCGTTTGTGTTCTGACCACATGTGCTTGGTTGTACACTATATCAATAAAATCAAAATCAACTTGGTTGAATGGTTTGTGAGCACAATTAAGTGCACACAGCATGCCATATTATATGATAATTGTAGGAACACGGTCACTGCCCTCTGGTCCCAGATCATCCTCATTTGTAACTACCATCGCCAGCGTCACTGCCCCCTTCTCTGTCTATTGTTTCAGCAGGTTCAGATGATAAATCTGACGCGCCCTGCTCCTGTCTGACCGCAACACCTAATAATCGAGATCCCCAATTCTTTGTGTGACTACAAACGGCCCTTGTCACTTGGCAAGTAATTTAGAGCTGGATGAGGGAAGCAGTACAAGCACTTTATCTCCTGGTGTCAATTTAGTGCCCTTGTCATAACGCCAGCGTTGCTAATCCTGAGCAAATTCTCCGCCGAGAGCCGCTCCAATGTGTGGAGTTTTGCCCGAAGGTCCAGGTTATATTGAATTTCGTTTTTACTAGTGAAAAGCTCATCCTCCGAAGCCTCTCTCACGACATCCAGTACCCCCATAGAGAAGCTCGAAGGGGGAAAACCCTGTGGAGGCTTGGGAAATCTCTCGCACAGCAAATAACAAGGGCTCTAACCATTTATCCCAATTCTTTGCATCTTTGTGAACGAACTTCTGAATCATTGTATTAAGTGTGCGATTAAAACGTTCCACCAGCCCTTCTGTTTGTGAGTGGTAGACGCTGGTGCAAACATTTATTGCCCAATAATTCGTAAAGTTCGCGTAGTGTGCATGACATAAATGCAGTACCTTGGTTGGTGAGGATTTCTTTTGAGATCCCCACGTGGGAGATAATGCGGAAGAGTGCCTCCACTACACTTTTAACCAAAATGTTGCGGAGAGCGACTGCTTCTGGGTACCATGTTGCATAATCCACGAGAACTAATGCAAAACGGTGCCCTCGTGCAGATCGTTCTAATGGCCCGATAAGATCCATACTAGTGGTAATGGACACAATGTCGCTCTTGGGCAGGCTGGTGGATTTACCATCTGACATTCCAAACTACATCCCCGTGCTCTCATCCCATGCCACGTTTTGCATCAGGCTTTGATGGATGAAGGTTTGATTACACCCCGAATCCACCAAGGCGTGATAAGTATCCCCCCGAATACTCACTGTTACTTGATACAGCCCATTGCGACCAGGGGCGGCGACTGGCGCGTCCGGGATGCGGATTAACGTACCGATCTCCATTAGTGAACAGTCTTCCAGGCTATGATCCACACCCTCGCACCGCCAGCTCGCTGGCCCAGACCTCCCCGCTGCAACCCTGAAGTTAGTAGGCCCTCCTGATTGGGACAGAGAGAGGGAGGGGACCGGAAAGGATAATGCCTGTGGGCGTGACTCCGCTCCGCCATCTCGCCCTCCACCCCAGCGGACCGTATACCGCAGCTGCTGGGCACCAGGTCTTTCCACACCGGCAATCCTCCTCCTGGGAGCTTGTCGAGGTTGACCGGGTGGTCTGGACCTGGGTGTTGGGAGAGGGGGAGAAAAAGGAGAGAGAAGCAGCAGCCTCTGCTGCCACTGTTTCGCCGACTCTGGAGCACACCACCAGATGATCCTCCGCTAGTTGGGTGGCCTCCTCGAGCGTTGCTGGTCTGTGGTACTGGACCCACTCCGATGTTCGGGAGGGAAGGCGGGTATGAATTGTTCCAGCACCACAGTGTCGATGACCACCTTGATGCTCTGACCATCTGGCACTAACCATCTGCGGCAGGCGTCCCGGAGCTACTGAGCGAACACGAAGGGCCAACCACTCTCGCTCAGCTCCAGCGAGCAGTCCAGAACCGCTGGCATTGCTCCTCTGGACAGATAGCAGCGGGATTGTACGTACCAGCCAGTTGACCTGCGGACAGCCACACGCCTCAGCCATCTTTTCGAAGAGGTCCAGAAAACATCTATGGATCGTCCTGGGGACGATCTTCTGCAGGCTGATGGGAGGGTGGGCGGCAGATGTCTCCGCGGGCCGAACCTCGTGGTCAAGCAGCTTCCAGAACAGCTCGGTGCCTTCTTTTTGAACTTCCATGATCACCTGGAACCTCTTTTTTTGTTCATTACGAAGTACCAGGAGTGCCTGATGTTGTTCGGCGTGGAGGGCCGAGAACACCTGGATGACTTCTGCAAATGGGCTGGAGGATGTTGTTGACATGCTGGCGGCTGTGTTTCTCCTTTATCCCGGGTTTTAGCACCAGTGTAACAATGTTCGTAATGTGTGGGTGAGGAAGAAGACAAGGTCGGCGAATCAGGTAGGAAACAAAGATATTTATTTTAGTAAACTTTTGAAAATAGTCTCTCCGGCCCAATTACTGAAAAGAAAAACAGGTCATAATAATAATCATAATTAGACCTACTTTCAGCTGCCGGTTTCCTTACTCGCTCTCCCTTCGTGTGGGCCATTCAATCATACCCCTGTGACATACCCCCACCGCCCGTCTCAGGCCGGGCAGCGTGATCCGCACGTTGGTATCCTTCATGCAGTGGAGGGGAGCATGATCTGAACAGAGGGCGAATTCTTGCCCCAGGAGGTAGTAGCGGAGGGTGAGGACGGCCTACCTGATTGCCAGTTTCCTTACTCGCTTTTTCCCTTTGTGTGGGCCGTTCGATCACGCCCCCCGTAACATACCCCCACTGCCCGTCTCAGGCCGGGCAGCGGAGTAGCAGAGAGTGAGGACGGCCCACCTGATTGCCAGGCACTCTTTCTCAATGGTGCTGTACTTAGTCTCTCTCTTTGAGAGCTTACGGCTAATGTACAGCACCAGCCACTCCTCTTCCCTGTAGTACTGTTCACGGCATCATGTTTCCCTTACAAGATGTGCATAAAAAAATCTTAGCTTTTGCTGAATCGCAATCACAATCTCAATTTCTTTTCGATTAATCATGCAGAATGTATATTTGGCTCACATTGGTGTGAGATTGTTTTTACACACAAAAAGAAAATGCAATAAAACCAAAATGAATAATCCCAGTTTGTGGACGTTAAATCAGGTTTATTTTGTACATTAACATAACGGATATCCATGGTGGGCAGGGAGAACCAGGTCATTTGCGTTAAAGGCAGGTGCGCTTTAAAATGTTTTCTCTATGTGGAATTACACGCCCCCTCTCTGCTGATTGGTCAGTCAAACTGTGCCATCATCAGCTGTTTGTCAGTTTTGTGCAGTAGAATAACATCTCAATTTATGGACTTCTGCCTAGGCATAGATTCAGCAACCTGTGCTTGCCTTAAAATAATGTTTCACACTATATTTTGCATGTGTAAACTTATCCATTGGTACATCTAAGGCATGACACTTGATTTATTTTACTGACCAGCTTTCATAATCTGTGGCAAAAATGTCACACTGCTCAGCGTGGAGCGAATGCATCTGTACTGACCAGCAGAGCAGAGTCGACTTCAGTGTAATATATGCAGCAGCCATGACTTCAATATGCTGAGTAATGCTATACATCAGTAATATTGAATATGATGTCATTTGCGAATGGCTGGATTCAGTCCATTCAGTAGAGAACACTTCATTGACACTGAACAAATCATTGATTGGGGCAGATGGAACCAGGGATAAATACAACACAGGTTTAACCCTAGACACATGAAAAGTAGGGTTTACCTGACAAAGTGTGGGGGGAAGCCTGAGTCGTACTGCCACCGGACTCAAGACCTTGATGATCTGGTATGGGCCAATGGACCTGGGTGTCAACTTGCGTGAGGCTACCCTGAGAGACAGGTTCTTGGTGGAAAGCCATATTCTTTGAGCACACAAGTAATGGGGAGCAGGAGTCTGGTGTTGATCAGTCGCTGCTTTGGTCCATCTATTAACCCGGGCCAAGGCTTTCCTAGCTGTTTTCCAGGTGCATCAACACCACTACAAAAAAAGCAAGAACAGACGGGACCGCAGCTTTGGGTTCCTTTGTGGGCAACAAAGGTGGTTGGAACCCTACAGAGCATTGAAATGGGGACATACCTGTGGCAGATGAGGGAAGGAAATTATGGGCCTACTCAACCCAAGACAGTTGTTGGAACCAAGAGCTAAGATTGTCGGATGTCAGGCAGCAGAGATTACGTTCCAGATCCTGGTTTGCCCGCTCGTACTGCCTGTTGCTCTGGGATGGAATCATGATGACAGACTCATTAAGGCCCCGCCGATATGTCGACTGAACTGGGTGCCCCTATCAGAGACCATATTGACCGTAAGACCATGAATCTGAAAAATTTGTTCAATCACCACCTGCGCTGTCTCCTTGGCTGAGGGGAGCTTGGGAAGGGGAATTAAATGGGGCGCTTTGGAGAAGCGGTCCACCACTGTGAGAATGACGATGTTGCCTTTTGATTCTGGAAGGCCAATGACAAAATCAAGGGCTGAATGTGACCAGGGGCAGGAATGGATGGGAAAAGGGTGGAGCAGACCAACAGGAAGTGCATTGGAAGTCTTGTTCTGAGTGCAAACCAAAAACTGCCTGACGCCCTTAGCCATGGATGGCCACCAGAATCACTGGCGGATGGCAGCCAGCGATCTCTGAACTCCTGGGTGACAGATCAACTTGGAGGAATGACCCCACTGGATAACTTCCGAGCACATTTTGGCTGGAACAAACAGACTACAGCCTCCTCAACCCATCTTTCAATGTCCTAGGAGAGGGATCTCCTTGGGAATAATGTGTCAAGTGGTTCCTCCCACCCTGGGGCCTCAAACAGATGGGAGAGAGTATCTGGGTGGATATTCTGATATTGGATATTCAATAAACTGCTGCTCAGGATATGGAATAGACAAGACAGGAGCAGAGATAAAACAGGACTTTAATTTAACAAAGGCCTCCTGAGCATCAACTTTCCATTTGAACGGTACCTTAGGAGAGGTGTGTGCCTTTTAAGGGTGCATTGATCTGACCAAAATTCCTGATGAATCGCTGATAAAAGTTGGCAAACCCCAGAAATCGCTGCAGAAGCTTACGAGAGTCTGAAGTTGGCCACTCTGCAATGGCTCTTACCTTACAGGATCAAACAATGAGGTACCCAGTTCTTACTTTGTGCCCATTTCATGTAACAATGTTTTGCAAAATGGCAAATGAGTACTCAAATAAGTACTTCAAATCACTGAAATTACAGCACTTTTAACTTGCCTGCCAGTATATCCTGTATTTCCAAATAATAACCAAAGGATACACACTAATGTATTAATAAATTAAATAAGATAAACAACTACAGAGGAAAGTGTCAGTGAAATTACTGAAATAATCATCATAATATTCCAAAAATCAAGCAGTTTTCTAGTTATTAAAAGGAATCATTGCAAAACTGACAAACAGCTGATGACAGCACACACAGACAACAAATATTAAAGCTGTTTATTCGTTTTGGTTAAATTGCATTTTCATTTTTTGTATGTAAAAGCAAAATGTGATGAAAACAAAAATAAATATTCGAAAAAACAAAATTTTTATGTTCGTGAGAAGGTTCAAATTTGACATAAATGAACCGTTTCTTTGTTTTTCCGTTTTGAAAACAAGAAAACCAATTATACGCAGGTCCATAGACCCAGACAACTCAGAATTCTGACTTTATAACTGAGATTTGCGAGTTTATATCAACATATGGATGAAAGATTGTTCTCCCTCACATCCGAGTCAACATGACTTATATCTGTGTATTTGAACAGATTGTCAGTCCAGTCTCACAGTCATCTTGCGCCTATTTGTCACTGTTGTTGTTGTTTGTTTCTCTATGTTTGTGTAATAATAACATAGAATGGATGATATGCAATTTTAAAAATGAAATTATAAACAAAATATGATTAAAAATAAAGTTGTCCCCCAGAGAGGGGGGGTG
>CAIGQV010018344.1:5355362-5383494 GCA_903798115.1 Danio jaintianensis | reverse complement strand
GGGGTGGTGATGGGTTTATTTTAAAAAATGTATTTGCATAGTCTTTTTATGTTCATTCTTTTTATGTTTATGTTCCATTCAGAGTATTTTTATGCTCTTTTTTTTAAAGAATTTTGTGTGAATATGCAAGATGTGAGCCGGATCATACATTATACTTGCTTATTCTCTTCATTTCTTCATTTTTTTATAGCTTCTTGTGCTTATATTTGTGAGACATGGGATAAAGATTGTTCTCACTCTGACATCTGAGTTGTTCCTTATATGTTTGCATTATCTTTTAATATGTGTTTCTTTTACATGTAATCAAATATTTTCAGCAGAGCTCTAAAATGCCTTAAAATATATGATGTCAAATAAACAAATGAAAATTTCATTTTGGAGTCTTGTGCCATTATTTAAACACATTAATTCTGAGTCTGACTATGCAGTCTTTAAAATAATCTAGTGATTACATTTTTGTAATAGTTATTTGATGCCATTGCCAATGATTACAGTTTAATACTTAAAGATGGGATACACAGTCAGTGAACAGAAGCTCAAACATGCCTGTGGAAGCACATTTAACTTGTTGAACATTAAAGAGAAAAGTGTTTTAGTGCTAATTCTAATTTTGGGCTGTTCGTCATCGGATGAAAATCAGGACTGATATAATTAAACCTTTACACCATTAGTGTTGTCAGTCACAGAGAGAAGGAAGCCTCGTGAGCAGATATGATATGTGTTTAGTTGCAGACACACAGATGAATTCATCAATCAGTCAAAACAGACAGGGCCATCTGACCAATCAGAGCAGAGCAGGATCTTGGAATGGCGTTTAGAATGAATGAATCTTCAAATGAATTATCTGAGACTCTGAGAAGTGAGGTCATTTTAAATGGATATTATGACAATTAAAGTGTTTTTTATGGATACATGTAAAACTGAGGATAAATGAGCGCAGTAGCACTTTAAATAATGAAACTTTTTATATTATGTCCAGTCATTATGAGTTTCTATGACTGAATAAAACCTGCTTTAACCTCTGAACTTTCACTGTCCCACTGGATGTTTTTTTAGTATTTAATTAATTATTTTGTCTAAACCTGAACTTATCTTGACAAACTATATATAATATGCATATTTCATATATAATTGTGAAAAGTGAACTCAAAAAGAGGGGTGACGGTGAAAGTTAAAACTGAAGGTCTCACAGAAAGAGGCTTTCTTATTGTGCAAATTTGTTCTTCCACTGTTACTATTTTAGTAGGTGAAAGGAAACTGTCATTCAAAACTCATTTATAATTTTAATTCTTTCAGCGTTTTTTAAACATTGTCTCCACAAAATAATACAGAGACAAGATTGTCAGAAAAGAATGACCTTGTTTAAAGCAGTATAAAAACGAGAAATATATATACACAACCCCAAAACAGAAAAAAAAAATCGAAATAAACACGTGTTCCGATTTTGGTTCTTGCAACACATTTCAAAAAAAGTTGGAACAGGAGCAGTTTAGGACTAATAATCAGGTAAATTGGTGAAATGTGATTTGAAACAGGTGATGTCAACAGCTGATTGTAATTATGATTTGGTGCATGATTTGGAAAGCAGCATCCAAGAAAGGTCTAGTCCTTTAGGAGCAAAGATGGGCGGAGGATCGCCAGTTTGCCAACAAATACGTCAGAAAATGATTGAGATGTTTAAAAACAATGTTCCTCAAAGAAACATAGGAAGACATTTGGATATTTCCCCTTCAACAGTGCTTAACATAATTAAAAGAATCAAGGAATCTGAAGGCATTTCAGTAAAGGACAAGGGCGCAAACCAAAGCTGAACTACCGTGATCTCTGATCCCTTAACTCAAAGTAAATTTAGAAATCACTACTTTTTTTTTACTATCATTTTCCATACTGTCCCAACTTTCCCAACTATATATAGTAGTCAGTTTTGTTTTTAAATTTAGTGGTTTTCCACTCCAAATTATACAGGGTTTTCTTTTACAAACAATCTATGTGATAACACAAGGAATGCACTGAGAACACCACCCTGGGAATAGATGCACAGTAAATGAGCACAGATTTAATGATGCAATAAAAAACAAGAAATGTTTATTAATTTGCCCATTCAACATCCAAAAAGAATGACTAAAGAAATGATTTCTCCATTAGTTATATAAAAACTGACAAAAAAAAAAACAGACCCACAAATTTTATACACTTTCTAATTTGGGATGTAAAAATTATACAAAAAAGTTTCTTTGTGTTCAACAAAAGATCGAACAGGTTTGTAACAAGTAAAAGATAAGTAAATGATGGCAGAATTTTTATTTTTGGGGTGAATTATCTCTTTAATACCGTGCGGCTGGATGTACACCATGGTATACATATTTCAGGTCCTGCAGTGCCCATCAGTGGAGTCAATGGCTGCATTAGATTAGATGATTCTTCTATTAACAGCATTGCCAGATCCTGATCTCCATAATTTAATGGGCCTTACTAATAAAAACATTGCTGTGGACTGCAAAAGACAGTCAACTTGAATTGTGATCAGAGGTTTATATTGAAAAAAAAAAAGAGCAGTAGATCAAACTACTAATCTCTACCACTAGATGTCATTATAGTGTTGTTTTGAAGTCATTTTATTATCCCTTGACCCGTAGAATGAGTATGATTGCAACGCATCAACATTTTCTTATTTTTATACAGAAATTTATATTATATGATTTCACTTCAAAGTGTTTAAGACCTACAAAAAGGTATATGCTGTTGAAGGCAAAATGATTAGCCCTCTCATGAAGTTTTAGTTCTTTTTCAAATATTTACTAAGTGATGTTTAAAGGGATAGTTCACTCAAAACTGAAACATTGTCATCGTTTACTCATCCTTTACGTGTTCCAAACCTTTGTGACATTCTGTCTTCTGTTGAACACAAAAGAAGATATTTTGAAGAAATCTGAAACATGTACTTATTTCCACTTGTTTAGCTATGGAAGTGGTTACAGGTTTTCAACTTTCTTTAAAATATAGGCTATCATTTAGTGTTGAGCAGAATAAAGAAACTCTAAAACCACTTGAGGGTGAGTAAATAGTGAGTAAATGTTCATTTTTGGGTGCACTATCCCTTTAACTGAGCAACGCTATTTTCCCAGTGTTTCCTATAATGTTCTTTTCTTCTGGAGAAAGTTTGAATTCTTTTAGATTGGCTGTAATAAAAGCAGTTTTATTAAAAAATTCTGAAAGCAATTTTTTAAAATCAATATTATTAGCCACCTTAAGAAAATATATATTTTTGATTGGCTACATAACAGACCTCTGTTAGCCGATGACTTGCCTAATTAACCTAACTTGCCTAGTTAATCAAATTAACCTAGTTAAGCCTTTAAATTGCAAAATATAATGTACTGTCATCATGGCAAAGACAGAAGAAATTGGTTATTAAAATGAGTAAATAAAACAGTTATGTTGAAAAATGTGTTAAAAAATATCTTCTCTCTCTTACATTTTTAAAACAGTATACAGATTTCACAGGAGGCTAATAATTTTGACTTTGTATTTTTATTCATTTTCTACCAAAGTACTGGACCTACTTTTTAAACAAAATTTTACTCATACTTGTTTGAGTTTATGTATTAAGATTTTACATCGAGAAATAAATGATTTGCACAAGTACTGCATTATCCTAATATTAATATTAACCAAAGTCTTACTGATAAATAACTGACCCCTGCAATGATTTTTTTATTTTTATTTTTTATACTTCATCCGATCAGCACAAGAACGAAAGCATGAAAATGTAGAATCCATTAATAAGTTTAAAACAACCCAGTGATGCATTAGCTAGTAATAAACAGACTGGATGCTTTTCAAACACTTTAAATGGGTGAGAATACAATGAATGACCTCACTAGAGAGCACAACAGCACTGACAGCTGGAAATATTTACTTGTGAGTTCTTGTGGAGCGCTGGCGTCAGGCAGGGCACAGTCAGTGCCAGAGGAATGTAATATCAGAGGGAACAGCAGGTCGCTGGATGACTGGCACAGTGCCCAGGAACAAACGGGCGCCCTTATGTTTGGAGGAGAAAAAAAAGGGGGGGAAGTAAAAAGACAAGCAATGTTTAAGCATGTGTGTTCTTTCTGAAGAGAAACACTGGCCTCACTGTCCTCTGTTTATTATTATTATTATTATTATTATTATTATTATTAAACGCTCAAATTTAGAGCTGTTTTTTTCACATCAACTCATATTTGACTGCAGTAAACTTTCTATCTATCTCATTGGAAGAATTTCCGGAGTTTCCGAATTGTATCGCAGCCATTTGTGCATTATTCACATGGCGAGGTGCCATGTTGGGTAAGTTAATTTTAAAAAGTAATTAATTACTAATTACATCATAATATTTGTATTTAAATTACTTTCCAATTGCCTTGTCTGAAAGTATAACTTAGTTACTCGATTTAATAATTACTAATTTAGTTACTTGACTCAATCCTAAGAATCATGCATAAATCGCAATGCATAGATGATAGAAACTCTTAATTCTTTACTTTTGAGTCAAACAGGACATTTTAGTCATGTTTCAACAATAAAATGTGACATTTAAACAACATAAAACCAAATGTTTCGAATTAATAATGATACCATATTTTATCCATATTTGACCAACATTCCTAAAACATTTCATTGTTTCTTTAAACCTTTGCAATGTTGGACAAATCTAACATTCTTTAGTTTTATAAAATTTTATAAAATAGATTTATAATTATAAAAGGTATTATGCAAAATATCTGATCTATCTATTTTGATTTTGAGCCATTTTTCATGCAGAATAGTGGCCAGGTCACTATAGGATGCTGGTGGAGGAAACCGTTTTCCGACTCGCTCCTAAAAAAACACCCCAAAGTGGCTTAAAAATATTTAGGTCTGGTGACTGCACAGGCCATGGAAAATGTTCAACTTCACTTTCATGTTCATCAAACCACACTGTCACCAGTCTTTCTGTGTGTATTGGTGGATTATCATCCTGATACATGGCACCGCCTTCAGGATACAATGTTTGAAACACTGTGTGCACATGGTCCTCCAGAATGGTTTGGTAGTCCTTGGCAGTCTTGCACAAGTATTGGGCCTAGGGAATGCCATGATATTGCAGCCCAAACTATCACTGATCCACCCCCATGCTTCACTCTGGGTATGCAACAGTCTGGGTGTTAGGCTTCTTTGGGGCTTCTCCACACCATAACTCTCCTGGAAGTGGGAAATACAGTGAAGGTGGACTCATCAGAGAACAATACATGTTTCACATTATCTACAGCCCAAGATCGTTGCTGTTGGCACCATTGAAAGCAGCGTTTGGAATTGGCACGAATGACCAAAGGTTTGGCTATAGCAGCCCAGCCATGTATATTGACCCTGTGGAGCTCCAGATGACCCATTTTGGTGGAAACAGGTGAGTTGAGGTGCACATTTAATCCTGCAGTGAGTTGGGCAGCTGTGGTTTTATGTTTTTTGGATACTTTTCAGACAGCTTCCTTATGTGTACACAGTTACTCCTGTTGGATGTGGTTCGTCCTTCTTGGTGGTATGCTGACATTACCCTAGATACCATGGCTCTTGATACATCGCAAAGACTTGCTGTCTTGGTCACAGATGCACCAGTGCAATGTGCACCAACAGTTTGTCCTTTTTTGAATTCTAAAGTCACACATAATGTTGTGTGCATTGCAATATTTTAAGCAAAACTGAGCTATTACTCTGCTAATTAAACCTTCACACACTGCTCTTATTTTTGGAATGGGAATCAATGAAGAGTGGCCACCAGTCTGGTCAAACTTAACCATGAAATCTCCAACACTAAATTGGCCAGTGTTTCAATTTTATTGTTTAACCCCTGTATATACTATGAAAGTAATTCCTTACTATACTTTTTAAGTGAAAAAAGTAATTTAATTACGTAACTAGTTACTTTGTAACTAATTACACCCACTCACACTGGTGATGTGTATGGTCTGCAACAATATTTAGGAAGGTGGTATATGCCAAAGTACCATCCACATGAATGCCAGGATCATGTGTTTCTCTGCAGAACAACGCATAAAGGTATCTTCGCCAGCCTGACTTTATGCCATATTGCATCCTGCGACTATCTTGTCCCTTTGAAAACAATGCAGACCAGACCATCCACCAGATCTACAAGAAAACATTAGATGTTTTCCCATTCATTCATGGTCCATTTCGAACTCTCATAGTGGAGATGCTTTCTGTGGTGGACAGGAACTTCGCCACCTCTCTTTCACCAATTTGAGCTATATTAGCACTTCTTTGTGACCTCAGCAGGTAGTCTAGCCTTTGCTGCCTATAGGTGCTTTAGTGAGCCTACACAACAAACTGACTTTTGGCTATCAGGCATGTTTTTTTGAGTGTCTGTCAACTTTAGTTTTTTTATGGTGTTCCACTCAATTTGGCTGTAGACAGATGCCGTCAGCTGTTTTTGGTGGTTCTGCATGTCGAATCAGTGGCTGAGCTTATTGAAGAGAAAACACAGAGCATACACGCTAGTTGGCTGTTAGCTGCAGTCTTTCTAGCTCTTTGGTATCAGTTTGCTATGTCCCTATGCTTAGGTTCCCATGATCCCTGATGACGGATTGTCCTTCATTCACCAGTTTTGGTAAATACTAAACACTGCTAACTGGAAAAACCCATATTCATTCATTCATTCATTTTCTTTATTAATCTGGGGTCGCCACAGCGGAATGAACCGCTAACTTATCCAGCATATGTTTTAAGCAGCGGATGCCCTTCCAGCTGCAACCCATCACTGGGAAACATCCATACACACTCATTCACACACATACACACTATGGACAATTTAGCCTACCCAATTCACCTATACCGCATGTCTTTGGACTTGTGGGGGAAACCGGAGCACCCGGAGGAAACCCACGCGAACACGGGGAGAACATGCAAACTCCACATAGAAACGCCAACTGACCCAGTTGTGAGGCGAACGTGCTACCCACAGCCCCAACCCATATTCAATTAAATTAAACTTTATTTCGGGGCGACACGGTGGCTCAGTGGTTAGCACTGTCGCCTCACAGCAAGAAGGTCACTGGTTGGTCCCGGCTGGGTCAGTTGGCATTTCTGTGTGGAGTTTGCATGTTCTCCCCGTGTTCGCGTGGGTTTCCTCCAGGTGCTCCGGTTTCCCCCACAGTCCAAAGACATGCGCTATAGGTGAATTGGATGAACTAAATTGGCCGTAGTGTATGTGTGTGAATGAGTGTGTATGGATGCTTCCCAGTACTGGGTTGGAGCTGGAAGGGCATCCGCTGTGTAAAACATATGCTTGATAAGTTAGCGGTTCATCCCTCTGTGGCGACCCCTGATGAATAAAGGGACTAAGCTGAAGGAAAATGAATGAATGAATAAACTTTATTTCTATAGCATTTTTACAATGTAGATTGGAGAATTGGCCATACCCAGCTGACCCTGTGTAAAAGATGGGTTGTTTTTCTTACTAGGGAATTGTTGAAAATCTCTTTAATGCGCTCAACAGAAGGGAGGGAAAGTTTGCAGCCTTGAAGGTCAAGCTGTGCCTTTTACAGGCGGTAAAAACAGCAACGCTGGTGCAAAATGTTTGATGCTGATCACATAATCTCAGGATGAACCGTTTGTGTAATTAAGAAAAAAGTACATCCGAATTAGAGGGGGGTCGAGTCTGATCAGCTTTCTCTCTCTCTCACTTGGAGGGCCGATCTTTGGCCAGCACCCAAAGTTTAGCAATAAGGATGGAGAGTTTCTTTGCAGAGGCTTTGGAAGCTCGACTCATGGGGTCAGTGCACACCACCCAATATTTCTCAAACAAACTTGTTGGTCTTGCAATGTGATGCAAACTTGTGGCTCCCAACTCTAGAGGAGGAAGATGATCTTTGAGGTTGTATATTATTTTATATATATATATATATATATATATATATATATATATATATATATATATTGATTGGGGTTTTATTACTAATTTTCATGAACTGTTTTTCATGATTTAATCATTATCTCACTTTATTTCACATGAAATGCATTTTGTTGTATTTTTATTAATGATGCTCATGATTGTTGGTCATGATTATAGATTATTATTATGGTGATTGATATCAGCTGTGAATATCATCAATAAAACACTTGTATTGCTTGATTAGTATGGTGTATGGACATTTTTATTGACACCTTCGTGCTCTTTTATAAGCACCACACTTATCTCACAGAAGTGTTAAATACGTACAAACCATACTAAAATATTTGGCATACTCAAACACCCTGGTTTTTCTCTAGGGGTTTTTTCTTCACTTCCATCAATTGGTGAAGTTTGGTTCCTTGCCACTGTTGCCTCTGGCTTGCTTGGCTGGGACTGGTGGAGCAGCGCATCGGTGGATTTTTTCTCCAGTGAATTGACCTTCAGCAGTGACATTTGCATTATACTGATTTGTAAACTGAACTGAACTTCAACAGTGGAATTTATACTAAACTGAATTGAGGCTGTTTTAATTTAATCATTTAAAATATTACGGCTTTTACACTCTATTCTTCATCCATGTTAAGCTGCTTTGACAATCTACATCATAAAAATCACTATAAAAATAAAGATGAATTGAATAGATTGTGTCATTGCAGCTTAACATATATGGAGAAAACTGAATAAAAAGCCATAACAATATTTCTGATAGTGGAACATTCCAGCAAATCAGGCAGCCAGGTTGGAGAGTAGTTGAATACTGGTGTCGTTCTAGTCCAATTAAAACTGATTCTGTTCAGTTTAGTATAAATATTAATGTTGAAGTTCAGTTTAAAGGTGCCCTATAAAGAAAATCTAGGTATACCTAGGCATACTCAAATAATAAGAGATCAGTATATGGAAATGGCCATACCATGAGCCTCAGACACCTTTGTTTCCTTGTTCTCATGTATATTCCACGATGTACCCTGGTGAACAACAGGCCAATCAGAACACAAAGCAGACTGTTGCGTGACAGCACAGGGAAAGTACTCATCATTTGCATGTACTTTAGGTCATTCTTCCGGACCTGACGAGCAGCCGCATCATCAGGAGATCACAGACTGAAGGGTTGTTCTGAGATCATTAATATGCAAGCCTTATAATTGAAAACGTAACATTCTGTAGTGCAACTTTGATGATCGTTTAAGGCCATTTTGCCATTTCATTGAACAGTCATTATACATATAAAGATTATGCATCGTCTTTGACACTTACCAGGATTTTATTGGACGGGAATCATGAGACTGATACTTACCCAATCACCATAGACAAAAATAAATAAATATACAAAATTAATGACTGCAGGATGAAGGAAAGTAGTGCAGTAAAAGTATAAATACAGCACTAAACATGTAATTAAGTAAAAGTACCAGGCCAATCAGAACACAAAGCAGACTGTTGCGTGACAGCACAGGGCAAGTCCTCATCATTTGCATGTACTTTAGGTCATTCTTCCGGACCTGACGAGCAGCCGCATCATCAGGAGATCACAGACTGAAGTGTTGTTCTGAGATCATTAATATGCAAGCCTCAGGCTGCGTTTGATAAGCCACAGTGTTTCAAAACAATTATCAATTTCCTCCCTTAGTTATTTTGAATTTTATATTTAACTTACTATGTATGTGGGACTTTTATTTTGAAAACTGGAGCCGTGGATTGTTTACTTTGCATCACTGAGTAATGACTGCACAAGACATGTTCAAACTTGGTCAGGATGTAAAATGCAGGATTTACACATTATACATTTAGGCCCATTCCCAAATACATTTTTTAGATTATGGAGTAATAAATGAGCAAAAATATAATGAGTGTTTCTGGAGATTTTTTTTACTTACCTAAGCCATATAATTACTATGTAGATATCAGAGAACAATTTAACTTATTGAACCAAGGCAGTATATGGCACCTTTAATACAAATGTCACTGCTGAAGGCCGACTTACTGAAAAAGCCCCAACGAAGCAATCCAGAGGTGGCAAGGAACCAAAACTTCACCAATTGACAGAAGTGAAGAACAAACTTTGGGAGAAACCAGATTCAGCCGGGGCCACCAGTTCTCCTTTGGCAAAACGCCTGGCGCAGAGCTGCATTCTGGACGTCGGAGGGTTTGAGAGCGATGAGCATCTGTAAAAAGGTGCAGGTCCAAGTAGGTTACCTGACAGAGACTCGTCTGCCACTGGGGTCTTTGCAAGAAATACAGGCCGGATTGACAATTATGTGAACCTTAGCTAGTGTCTTTAGACTAAGATGCCCTGAGCCAGTCATCCAGCCACTACTATGTGACCCTTGACTATTATAAATCACCTATAGATAGCACTGATCTATGAAATCATCCAAGTCTGCAATGCTGCAGATTTAAGCTCCAACAAACTTGCATAGAAGTTTCTAGTTTGGAGCATTTGTGCACAAAGACAATTAAAAACAAAACTAATTTCAGACAGACTTCTGAGGCAGCATGATGGTTTAATGTAGGAATGCACCAATTAATTGGCCACTGCTATTTATCGTTTGAGATTGGATTAATATAAAGCTATTGGCATGTTTGCAATAACATGAAAAGGCTGATAGCGAATAATTGCATGGAGACAATGAGTGTCACATGTTTTTTAATGATCCAGCTTTTCTCAGATTAAAATACTTAAATATGTGCAAAAAACTAAATATAATCTGTACAAAATATCAAACCTGAGACTAATAAGTACAAAATGTCAGGAAAAGCAACAGGTGTTCACCATGCTCAAGCACTGGCACAAAACGAACGATATCTTATTGAAATGAGAGTTTCTGTTTTTTCATTCACAACGGGAGATCAGAACTTTTTGACGCGTGAATGCCTAAACAAAGCAGATTTCAGTACCATTATCACAGTAATTGTCACTCACCACGGGGGGATTCGCTCCTGCAAATATGTCTTATAATCTAATAATCCATATCGTTTGCAAATATTTGAGAAATGCAGCGAAATTACAGCTGGCCTCTTTGTGTTCCTTCTTGACTTGATTTGTTTACTTGCTACGTCACTTCACTGTCACACTCGCACTCTGATTCATTGCTGAATAGCCAGTCAGAGCACTTTCTTCAGCTGATGGCCGACGCAGATTCTACATGCTGAATTGGGCCAACGAGCTTCGACGTTAACCCGACGAGAGCCAACATGTGGATAACACCAAACCAACTAGCCAGACCGACAAAGCCCAATGGCCGACCATCGACTTGGTGTGTCCCGGCCTTCAGAATGACCCTTCGGCAGTGGTAACCAAAGTACTCATACTCAAGTAAAAGTATTATTACTTGCCAAAACATTTAGTGCAAGTAGAGTAAAATTCTGTTTTAAATACTACTTAAAGTATGAGTCAAAAGTAGCCCTTTTAAACATACTCAAGAGTAGTGAGTAGCAAGTATTATGGTGTGAAAATTATTCCACATTATACCCTGTGAATTAAAAATGTAGCTTACATCAGGGCCATTCCCTTTTAAGTGTGTTTCTAAGTGTTTCTTTAAGTAAAATTGTCTGCTATAAATTTAAAATGCTCAATTAAATTAATGTGAGAACACATTATATAAATATATGCATGACAGAAATCAGGTTGATGCGTTTAAATGTGAATCGAAATTTGTAACGTAAATTTTTTTTAAAAGTGGACAAAATCTAGCTGTGACGTTATGTTAATGCTTAGATTATGCGTTTTGAACCCTGACTAACAAGCTATGAATGACCAGCTGTTGGTGCCACAAACCAAGCTTGTGCAGCGCTGAATACATGCAATTTGTGCATATAATTGAAAACGTAACATTCTGTAGTGCAACTTTGATGATCGTTTAAGGCCATTTTGCCATTTCGTTGAACAGTCATTATACATATAAAGATTATGCATCGTCTTTGACATTTACCAGGATTTTATTGGACGGGAATCATGAGACTGATACTTACCCAATCACCATAGACAAAAATAAATAAATATACAAAATTAATGACTGCAGGATGAAGGACAGTAGTGCAGTAAAAGTATAAATACAGCACTAAACATGTAATTAAGTAAAAGTACACATTTTGAAACTACTCAGTGCTTAGTACAATTCTTGAGGGAAAAACTACTCAATTACAGTAATTTGAGTATTCGTAATTCATTACTTTACACCACTTCTCTTCGATATACGCAAACATGATTTCTCACTTCGGAGGCAGGTTTGTCTGGTGTGGAATGCATCATCATTAGCAGATTCCCCAGCGGCATAAACTCTAACATTTCATACATATTCTGACACCTTTATATCCACAAATGCTCATAAATCATAAAAAACATAAATAAAATGTTTATATAACAATAAAAAGGCTGGTGCTGAATGAAAAGAATGAAGATGCCCAAAATGTCTGTGTATTTGACAAATATTGCATCTAATCCGCTTAATCTGTTTGCATACTCTGTGATTAGGAGTGCTCAAACACAGCACAAACGTCACTACTAGCAGAATATCTCTTACTTTATGTCTCCATTTTCACATTCAGCTGCAGTTCAGACCAAATGCTTCTTAAGTTATGCGTATTTATGCATGCAGTTTAAAGGGATAGCTTAAAAGTCTTATAGCTTGACCTAATAATTCAGATGCAGCTCTTCTCATAGGATAAAAAAAACTCAGTCTCATGAATAATAATTAGACACTGATGTTAAATTGTTGTACTTGCAGTCCTGTGCTACATCAACACATCACCACAAGTTAATCCGCCCCATATAGATCTTAAATCCAGAAAATAAAAATAGGGTGGAAAAGCTAGCCAGTCATTTCCTACATTTAACGCTAACAGATGCTAACAATGTCTTAATTGATGTTCAACACATACAAATCAGTTAAAATCTCACATAATTTAGGTCAGGGTTTTATGACCATTTAAAGTCGCAAAAATACATCTTTTCTGTGAACAACTTCATAATAAATGTAAAGAAAAATACTTTCTTAATCATTACTACAACTCAACATTCAAATACAACTCTAGCTTGTATTTTTCTAACAAAAAAAAGCTTTATATTAGTATTACTTGATGCATTACTGTCTCTTAAAGATGAATCGCTTGATCCCTAATTCGATTTACGACTCCTTGTGTGTGTAGTGTGTAGTCATACAGTTCTGCTTCCATTACTAACTGTAATTAGAATCATTCATTCATTCATTTTCTTTTTTTGGCTTAGTCCCTTTATTAATCTGGGGTCGCCATAGTGGAATGAACTGCCAACTTATCCAGCATATGTTTTACGCAGCGGATGCCCTTCCAGCTGCAACCCAGTACTGGGAAACACCCATACACTCTCATTTACACACATACACTACGGACAATTTAGCTTACCCAATTCACCTATAGTGCATGCCTTTGGACTGTGGGGGAAACCGGAGCACCCACAGGAAACCCACGCGAACACGGAGAGAACATGCAAACTCCACACAGAAATGCCACTACCCACTGCGCCATTGCGCTGCCGTAATTAAAATCTGTTAGTGATATTGATTGAAGCAATTGGGTTTACAACAAAAACATTAGATTGTTTAACATCTGACTGAATGTATGATAGTTAAATTGACTATCATTTTCTCATTTCAGAGAAGTCAAAGGAATATGAAGCATACCTCTGATTAGGCAGATTATTACACTAGAACTCTGAACTTTCAATGGCTATTCAGCCACAGTAGTGTAATGGCAACATCACAGTGTACCAGTGATTCAATGATATCATTGTTTTTGTTGAAATTTTGTTGAAAACATTGTTTGAGCATTGCTGGGTGATGTTGAACCAACATAATTTTCTAATATTGATTAAATAACGGGCGACGCGGTGGCTCAGTGGTTAGCACTGTCGCCTCACAGCAAGAAGGTTGCTGGTTCGAGGTTCCTCCGGGTGCTCCAGTTTCCCCCACAGTCCAAACACATGCGCTATAGGTGAATTGAATAAACTAAAATGGCCATAGTGTATGTGTGTGCATGTGAGAGTGTATGGGTGTTTCCCAGTACTGGGTTGAAGCTGGAAGGGCATACGCTGCGTAAAACATATGCTGGATAAGTTGGCGGTTTATTTCGCTTTGGCGACCCCTGATGAATAAAGGGACTAAGCTGAAGGAAAATAAATGAATGAAAGATTCAATAACATTATCGTTGAGTAAATGCTTGTGTTCCTGAACATTCTAAGGACTCTTTGTGAAGGCTGTGGATTAATGATAATGTTGTTGTAAACAATGTTCAATTTCTTGCACATTTTACTTCACAAGACCTCAATGTATCATCAGGAGGCATGGGTATTAACTGTGCTCTGTTTATATACATTAGTTGAACTATCAAAGGGAAGGTAACAATTGACTTTTAATATACACTGTAAATAAAAACAATATCCATTTTCCATATTTTGTTATTCATGTTTTTATTTTCCCTGTTTATTTATGCTTTTGAAATGCATTATGGAACCTTGATCTTCCTTCCAACAACTTTTAACTTTTGAAAAACTGTCAGTACATTTTCTGTTATTTAAAGATTTATTTCACTATATATTATACATTATGGCTGCACGGTGGCGCAGTGGGTAGCACGTTCGCCTCACAGCAAGAAGGTCACTGGTTCGAGCCTCGGCTGGGTAAGTTGGCGTTTCTGTGTGGAGTTTGCATGTTCTCCCCGTGTTCGCGTGGGTTTCCTCCGGGTGCTCTGGTTTCCCCCACAAGTCCAAAGACATGTGCTATAGGTGAATTGGGTAGGCTAAATTGTCCGTAGTGTATGTGTGTGAATGAGTGTGTATGGATGTTTCCCAGTGATGGGTTGCAGCTGGAAGGGCATCCGCTGCGCAAAACATATGCTGGATAAGTTGGCGGTTCATTCCGCTGTGGCGACCCCAGATTAATAAAGGGACTAAGCCGAAAAGAAAATGAATGAATGAATTATACATTATTTCAAACTACTAAAATGTCAATAAAAGTCACTTTGTTTAACTAGAGAGTTGAATTTTCAACATCAAAATTGGACAGAGCAGAGATCAAGCTCTATAATGAACTGTAACGGAAGACACTTGTAAATCAAAAAATACGGAAGCTGTTCATTAAGATATTTTTTTACAGTGTAGACCACAAAGCACCATTAAGCTTAAGATAAAAAATGTTTTCCCGCACTAATCAAGAAACAAAAATCTCACTGTCTTGGATGACCTGAGGGTGAGTAAATCAACACCAAATTTAATTTTGAGGTGAACAAGCCATTTAAGACCATTTTAACGGTTAACTCTAAATGAAACATATTTGCAGTGTTTGCAATTCTGGAAAGTATTTATGAATCATTTCTTAAAATTTGTACATACTGTTTTTTTTTAGCATAAACAGTATGGAAACAAGCATATTCACTGGCATATGAATAATAAAAACAACAGTATTCACAAGCAGAATTCATCCTAAACGCTCAAGCCTTAATAGCACCAGATGGAAAAACTGCAGACAATAATAAGAGCATTACTGTGTGTTGTTTTGGACACAGCTAGTTATTTTATATAGCTAGATATTTTCATTTTAGGGTGAACAGGCCCTAATGCCTAATGTTAAGTCAAACCGCCTTTATCTCTGTGAATACAGATTGAGTCAAAGCAGCTTCACAGAGATAAAACAGGCTATAAAAGAAAATCAATATAGGTTTCATTAATGTAAATGGGTTCAATACATTAGGCACATTAAATAGAATGCTGTTCTGTTTTCTCTTTTTTTCCAATGCTGAATGATGTGCAGGCTACCAATCCCTACTAAACAATCTAAAGGAGGATCTAAACCATGTAGGGTTTTGTAATCGATCAAAAGGATTTTAAAATTGCTATAATGTTTAAAAGGGAGCCGGTGTAGGGGAAAGTGGGGACGAATGTAACACGGGATGAAAGTAACAAATTGATTTTCTCGAAGCCCTGACAACATTTGCTTTCCAGGATATAACAGCATATTCTGCATGCAACCCTTGATGGAGCTGTCAAATATCATGTGATTTCGGGACCGTGTCCCGCAGTTAGCTCCAAATTTCAGCTTTTAAGTGCAGAAAGTAAATTATTGTAGCGGTTCTTTTTTCCTTATTGCAAGTTGTGTTTCTCTTTTCATGTGTCACACTAATGATTAATCTACAGTTTTTTTTAGTGCAATAACACTTGCATTGTCTGAGTTTTTCAGTTTAAAAGTAAATCTGGTTTAAATGGCAGAGTTCCTGTGGGGACAAAACTAACACTGTTGTTTATGTCCCACTGCTAATATTCATACCTCTTCATACACCTCTCTCTCTCTCTCTCTCTCTCTCTCTCTCTCTCTCTCTCTCTCTCTCTCTCTCTCTCTCTTTATATATAGGTAAATATAGCTAAATTGAATAAACTTAATTGGTTGTAGTGTGTGTGTGTGTGTGTGTGTGTGTGTGTGAGAGAGAGAGAGAGAGAGAGAATGAGAGTGTGTGGGTGTTTCCCAGCACTGGGTTGCAGCTGGAAGGGCATCCGCTGTGTAAAACATATGTTGGATAAGTTGGCGGTTCATTCCGCTGTGGCGTCCCCTGATGAACAAAGGGACTAAGCCAAAGGAAAATGAATGAATGAATGAATGTTATGTTTAGCAGAAAAAAAGACCCATCTTTTGTGTTATGTGTGCTGCTTATTCTGAGTAACTGGCCAACGGATTGAATGATGTTTTATTCAAAATAATAGCAGTGTGGAATTTTAATGTGAGAATATATTCATTCTGTGAAAAAAAACACAGGTGTCATTATTAATGATGTAAAACAGGTCATTCAACGGGTCATTTAAGTCACTCAAAACGGGTCACAGCCAATTATAGAATGCTCATCTCATATGCCCATTTAAAATGAACTCAAATGCTTTAATTTAGCATCAATAACCCTGAAATCTGGAAGAAAACAAGCAACTACAGTGAACCGGAAATTAACTGAAGAAAAGTCCAAATGGCAAGATCTGGTCAATCGTCGCCTCCAAAAGGTTCAAAGATGATCTAAAATTACCTATAAGTGCAGTAACAGTCAAAGGTTGTTTGATTGAGGCTCAACTTGTCAGCAAGTCCTTATAAAGCACCATTTTGGAAGAAACAAAAAAGCAGAATCAATTACCAAAGAACACATTAACTGGCCCAAAAAATAAGTAAAAGTAAAGAGTAAAATTGATCGTTTTGAACCTGTTGGTCATTGACAGTACATCAGATGATCCTCAGGTACGAAATGCAAGTCTCCGTTCACTGTGAAGACTGTAAAGTGTGGTGATATGAGAATGCTTCAAATACTATGGCATTGGGCCATCTATATTTAACAAAGTATCATGATCAGATTGAATTCATCAAAATAATTTTGTTTCTCCATACTGAAGAGGTCCTGAATGCCCCATAGAATGGGTGATTCAACAAGACAAACAAACTCAAATAAATGGGGTCATCTTGGTTTCAGACAAAAAAAAATTAGGTAATGGAGTGGCCAGCTCAATCCCCTGACCTCAAGCCAATTGAAAACTCATGGGGTGACCTTAAATTGCAGTTTCTGAAGCAAAACCAAAAAATTCACAGGAAGTTTGTTCTATTTTTTATTTTTTTTTATCAGATTAATGTTCCTCTTTTGCCTAAAAATACACAGATAATTCATAAAATCTAATACTTTGATTTGATTTAAAATTGTAACATTTAGTCTCCTTTTATGGCACTTTATGTTTTACAAAAGATTTTTGACAACAATATAGCTTAATAGATGTTTTTACAAAACATATTTCTTCCTGGCCTGAAAAATGTGTTTCTGAATGCCAGTAGTGGGTTGACTCGATGCAACTGAGATGCGCAGCACATGGAAATCAGTGGCTTTACAAATCAATGGCTTTACAACTAAATATTAGTTCAATAATTTGAACCAAAGTGAAAAATATATAAATATTTAGCTTATAAGTGTTTAAAGAGAAAAATATGAATACTATTTTTTTTTAAATCAGATTAATGTGCCTCTTTTGCCTAAAAATACACAGATAATTCATCAAATCTAATACTTTGATTTGATTTAAAATTGTAACATTTAGTCTCCTTTTATGGCACTTTATGTTTTACAAAAGACTTTTGACAACAATATAGCTTAATAGATGTTTTTACAAAACATATTTCGTGACATCTAATTGTACTTCATACAATTTTTAATGATTCTATTTATTAAAGATAATAGCAAACTAAACAGTAATTAATGAATGATATATACTTTGAGTCTTGAAGTGTTTATTATTCTAATATTTTTGATAAATGTATTCCAGGTCAAAATGGATCTTATGTTATGGGGGATTCTTGAAGAGAAAGACTTAATGTTTTATCTCGGATATTTAGAGAAGGTTCTGTTCAGTAGATTTGATGTGTTGTTGTATTGTATAGTGTACAAAATGGCTTCCATAGTATTTTCCCCCTATTATAGAAGTCAATGGTCACAGGTTTTTAACATTTTTCAAAATAACTTATTTCATAAAGGTTTGGAACCGCTAGAGGGAGAGTAAATGATAGGTCCCTTTAAATAACTTTCTATTCCATTTAACTTATTAAGTTTATTATAAGAAATAAGAAGTTGCTAAATTCCTAAAAGCAAATAGCAATGTTTTTATGCCAAAAACAAATCTAATCAGTGTTTAAAATTTTGAATTTATGGATTGTGAAATTAAATAATTTAGGAGTATTTGGGTTATTAATCATTTCATGTAATGTATAATCACTTGACTGACAACTTTTAAGTGTTTACAGTGAACAATAACCTTGTTTAACATAATTAGCAAAGAGATAGGATTAAAAGTTCAAATCAAAAGATATGTATACTTGAATTTGAGATGGTTTTCATTTACATTTTGTAATTTATTTAGTAAACGGTATTAAACTATAGTTGTAAAAACACTGGCGAATATATTGATACAATAGCAAGATTACTGCAACAGTTCTTCGTTCATTTTATCAACAGCTTATTAAATTTGACGGGGTTTTTTTTTAATAAAATGTAATATATATATTACATTTTATTAATTTGTTTATTCATTCATGCATTAGAAATGTGTGGACAGAATGCTTTCATTGGTAATATGTCAGGTCCTCTTGAAGGGTTTATTTTGGGCGGTCTCTCGGCGCTGACTTATCTCACCAACAGGGGCTTCTGTGTTAACTGAGGCTAAATAAACACAGATGAACTGTCGAGCACATTCACAAAAATGTCTTGGCAATGTCTGCCTGACTTCACAAGACTCTTGGAAACCACAGGAGAAGCACGTCACCTCAGAAATACACTGACATGGAGTTTTAAACAAGCGAAGCAGACATGATCCTTCCAGAAGACTTCACTTCAGCTGACCGAGCGCTCGTTTGACACTTACAGCGCGCTTCAGCTCTGAATCAACATTTTTTCTTCATCTTTTACTTTTTTTTTTTTTTTTTACTGGACTTCTAAGTCAGGCTGGACATCCGAAATGAAGAACCCACATCTAAGCGGTCACTGCAAGATCCTGAACACGGTGTCAGGAGACAAGAAAATGAAACGGAAATCACGAGAGCCAATTAAACATGTCAGTGAGGATCATTACCCTTACTTTAAACTCTACAAAAACGCGCATCTAATGGCAGAGACACTTGGAGACGGTTGTCCGCAAGAAACGCACGGTTCGGACATCATCGCGTCGAGGGATGACAGTGTCAGAAACGACGTATTAAACACTGCCGTAGACATGAGGATTAACACCATAACTGCAGCAGAAGTACCTGACTCGAAATTAAGATCCGTCTCCGAAAAGGTTGTCAACAGCAAAATAGTTCAAGCAAGTCCTCAAGTGTCTGTTTTGAGCGCTCCGCAGGTTTTTCCTTTGGAGCGGGTTGTGTTGTCTCAGCGCGCAGCCTCTCAGGCGCCTGCAGTCGGGAGCGAGCGCGCGGAGTCGCCTAGGAAACGCGCTGGAGAGCCGTCTGGCGTCGTCACGGAGATCAAAGCCATCCAGCAGACTCGAAGGCTACTGGCGAACGCGCGCGAGAGGACGCGCGTGCACACCATCAGCGCAGCCTTCGAGGCGCTCAGAAAGCAGGTAAATTCCCACAGGCCACATTGATTCGGTGTTGTATGAAGTGCAACAGGATGAATGTTCTCATAAATTCAGAAGGTTCTGGCACTGGCTTTTGCTGAAACCGCTGAAGAAAGAAGGATAGAGGAATAGGTAGAGTGGAATGTATTCCTAGCCTGTGAATAAAAACAATACATACATCAAACTTTATTTCACAGGAAATTTCTCCAAGGAAGTAAATAAGTAAACAAACGAATTAACTTCCCCAATTAGCTTCTCACACAGTTCATAATATAATTAATTATATATTAATATAGTTAATTCATTATATTTGTGCTGTTTTCATGGAGAGGTTGTACAAATAAAGTACAAATCAAGCTAAAAATAAACAGTCATACATCATCAATGTCTTTGCCAGATAGACAATTAAATGACAGATAGAACAGTAACAGTGTTGAATTAATGGAACTCTTCTTTTTTTTTTTCAACATTTTTATTTATTGATATATTTTTCGGTCAGTCTAACAAAGTATCTATCCTAAAATACTTTAAATAAATAGATGCGTTGGTTGTTTTTTGATTATTTGTTTTGTGAAAGATAATAGAAACTTTGGTCAAATTTTATAGTTAATATCACAGAACTAACTAAAAAGAATTCATTTTTATTATGTACATAAAGAAATTCTGAAATAGCTAGTATATTTCACAAACACGTCCACAAGGAAGTGGCAAAGACAGCTAATAAGGCTAAATAGAATTGCATGAATAAATCAAAACTAGGTTGGTACACCTTATCAAATGTTATGGACTAATAAAAAATATATAATTAAGTCCACATGACTTCTGCATGTCTGATGAATGAATGGTCCTGTTTTGTGTATTATAAAAACTCATGATGTTTACCGTGGCTGCCATCTTACTATATATGACAACATACACTTCATCTCCAGAGCTGCCCTGTGAGTCATTTTTTAAAATATATATATATATACACTTTTCAGCCCTAAAGTACTGACAGATTGTACTTCGCAAAGTAATATTAATAATAATTTTAAAATGTCAATACAATAATTATATATTTTTTCCTATTGCTCCATGTTCATTCTGATTTCCCAAAACTGCATACATTTATACATAACATTCTGTAAATGTAATTTTAATTGTAGAAAAGTTTAATTATTTGAAATTTTATTTAAATGTATTAAACTGTAAAAAAAAAAAAAAAAAAAAAGAAAATCTGTAAAAAACTGGCAGCTGTGGTTGTCAGAATTTTGCCTTTAAAAATATGGTATAAACGGTAAAATACTTTTGTATATTTTATGGTAAACTACCATATCTCATTCATTTATAGTGTTAAAAACCAATATATCAACATTAGATGTAACATATTTATATAACATATATAACATAATGCTAATATACATAAGAGATGAGAAAAAAATTGAAAAGAACTAATGTTAACAAAAACATTGACCGTTGACATGACAGTTATTCAATATTTATAGCCCAAGGGTATGAATCATTTCAGGCTTGACTATAAATATATACAGTCATGCCGAAATTATTAATATGGGCCTGACTGTTTATATTAAGAAAATATACTATTAACCAGTTTTTTACCATTAAAATCACAGTAATTTTTTACAGCATAGCCAAGCTTTTTCATTACTCACATTTATTTAACAATTCAAATGGATTCAAGAACAAATAAAATGTGAAAAAAAATAAATGAAGAAAAAATATATATTTTTTGTATTCTTCAGCTCACATGTAGGAAATATTATCATTTTTATGATCACAATTTATAATAATCACAACCTGCATTTTCTCGCATGATGACCCTTTGATCTACTTTTACAGGTACCCTGCTACTCTTATGGGCAGAAGCTTTCCAAGCTGGCTATATTAAGAATAGCTTGCAACTACATACTGTCCCTTGCTCAGCTTGCAGACCTGGACTATACACCAGACCACCGCAACATGAGCTTCAGAGAGTGTGTGGAGCAGTGCACTAGAACTCTACAGGCCGAGGGTCGCTCCAAAAAGAGGAAGGTAAACAGTGAATAATTATAGACTGCTTAACAGAGCTGCATTCTGTATTCTTAGACATAATTCTGTCATCCATTAGTTCCTTTTTGACAAGGAATAATAGTAGCCAAAGCCAAAAATACATTATGCGTATACATGCCAATTAGAGAGTTTCCCTTTTGCCTAATAATGATCCCATTAAATGAAATTATCATCAACTTTTGTCAGAGACAGCACTGGGTGTCCCGCCAGCTTTTGCTTTTTCTCCACTATGCTGAGAAAGCATCCCGGGTGAATAAATGGAGTGATTGATGTGTTTTTGTAGGGAGTTTTATGACACAGTCATCTATGCAGTCCCAATTTCCTGTAGCGCTATCCTATATCAACATGTGTGTGTTCCCTTGGTAAGGATGGTCGTTGTGCTCGGGGTTTATGTACAGTTAACCACACATTTTCCATCATCCATTTCTTAGGAAAGTATGAAACATTTATAATTATTAACCATGCAGCAGTGACAAATCGAATTGAAAAGTGCTTATGCAGGTAGTGCATGGTCAGTTCACTTCCAGAATGAACATTTCCTGATAATTTACTCACCCTCTTGTCACTAGAGATGTTCATTTCTTTATTTCTTCAGTAGAAAAGAAGGTTTTTGTATGAAAAACAATATTGGTCTTCATACAGTGGTCTATGGTGCTCAACTGTTTATTATATATGCAGTTGAAAAAAATATTATCCCTCCTGTGAAGTTTTCAATTATTTCCCAAGTGATGTTTAATGGAGAGACATTTTTTAAAAACATAATAGTTTTACTAACTAATTCCTAATAACTGATTTATTTTGTTTTTGTCATAATGACAGTATATAATATTTTACTAGTTATTTTGCAAGATGCTAGTATTCAGGTTAAAGTGCAATTTAAGGGCTTAGCTAGGCTAATTAGGTCTAGTTAGGTTAATTAGGCATGTTATTGGATTGCTTTGTTCTGTAGCCAGTCAAATAAGTAATTTCTTAAGGGGGCTAATAACAATTTTTAAACAAAAAAAACCTTTTCTAACAAACATCTGACTTTCTCCAGAAGAAAAAAATTATTATGAAATACTGTGAAAGTTTCCTTGCTCTGTTAAACATCACTTAGGAAATACATTCATTCATTTTCTTTTCGGCTTAGTCCCTTTATTAATCTGGGGTCGCCACAGCGGAATGAACCGCCAAATTATCCAGTATATGTTTTACACAGCGGATGCCTTTCCAGCTGCAACCCATCACTGGGAAACACCCATACACTCCCATTCACACACACATACACTACGGACAATTTAGCTTACCCAATTCACCTATAGCGCATGTCTTTGGACTTGTGGGGGAACCAGGAGCACCCGGAGAAAACCCACGCGAACATGGAGAGAACATGCAAACTCCACACAGAAATGCCAACTGACCCAGCCGAGGCTGGAACCAGCGACCTTCTTGCTGTGAGGCGACAGCGCTACCCATTGCACCACCGCGCCGCCCCGCTTGGGAAATATTTGGGAGAAAATAAATATAATAAATAAATTAAAAATCCAATAAAACAATATGAAACAAGCAGCAGTTGGAGCTCAAACCATTGATCCTGCAATGATTTTCTCAAAAACCTTAATTTGATTACAACTGTAAAAACAATGACATTCACAATCCTGTAACAAAATTGTAAAAATTGACTTGTTTATAGTGGAAGTGGAAACGAATTCAATAAAAGTTCTTCAGAAGCACAACAAGTTCTGTGCAAAGGAAGGCAGCCCCGCATCTCCATGCAAGCTAATAACGTTCCTGCAGCAAAGCGTGTTGAAAAGGAAGCGGGCCCAGCACCTCCCCCTCCCCCCCGTCAGAGCCAGACACCAGATGTTCGCAACACTAGTTGGGAAGTCCTGCTGGCGCCACTCAGGGCAGAGGGCAGAGGGAAGGCACGCGAGCTGGAACCCAGAGAACTCACTCACTACAGGAATTGGCACATTCCCCAGCGCGGTCTTGGCTGACTCCCCAGTTCTCCCTTGGCCATCTGTTCCAAAAAAACACTTTGAAATAAAAAAAAAAACACACCGATCATCACTCTCTTAGGATACGGCTCCAAAGAGCAGCTGTTACAGAGGCGAGGGGGAAACAGGAGGAGGGTTTGGAGGAGGGGCACCGTCCAAGAAAGAAATCCCTTTGTCAAGTAGAGCCAGTGAGTCTGAGGGGAAAAATGTTTTGGCAAAAGCAGGCTGATGAAAAGCAACGAGAGAACATGGAAATGTGCGCCAATGTTGCAATTCTCTAACTTTTTTCAAAAAGTACATTAATAAAAAAATAGAAGACTCGGGTTGTTATAGCTGATCGGGTTGTATATAGCTGATTAAAACCATAAAAATAACAACACTTGTTGCATGAAATGAAATGCAAGTTTAAAATTATTAAAATAAAAATAAATGAAATCTATGCACAGTTGAAGGCACAATGCATAGCCCTGCTGTGAAAAATGTTAATTATTTTCTAATAATTCCCACAACATTTAACGGAGAGATTTTGTTTCTGAAATTAAAAAAAAACATAATACTTTAAATTACTAATATCTAATACATAGTTAGGGGCGTCACGGTGGTGCAGTGGGTATCACAATCGCCTCACAGCAAGAAGGTCGCTGGTTTGAGCCCCGGCTGGGTCAGTTGGCGATTCTGTGTGGAGTTTGCATGTTCTTCCCGTGTTCGCGTGGGTTTCCTCCGGGTGCTCCGGTTTCCCCCACAAGTCCAAAGACATGCGGTATAGGTGAACTAAATAAGCTAAATTGTCCATAGTGTATGTGTGTGAATGCAAGAGTGTATGGGTGTTTCCCAGTGATGGGTTGCAGCTGGAAGGGCATCCGTTGCATAGAACATGTGCTGGATGAGTTAGCGGTTCATTCCGCTGTGGCGACCCCTGATTAATAAAGGGACTAAGCCGAAAAGAAAATGAATGAATGAATGAATAATACCTAGTTCGGCGGCATGGTGGCTCAGTGGTTAGCACTGTCGCCTCACAGCAAGAAGGTCGCTGGTATGAGTCCCGGCTGTGCCAGTTGGCATTTCTGTGTGGAGTTTGCATGTTCTTTCCATGTTCGTGTGTTTCCTCCAGGTGCTCCGGTTTCCCCCACAGTCCAAAGATATGCACTATAGGTGAATTGAATAAACTAAATTGGCCGTAGTGTATAAGTGCATGTGTGAATGTGAGAGTGTAATGCTGTGTTCACACACCAGACGTGGCACATGCGAATAAATCGGTCTATTCGCACATAAATAGACACGTGAACATTTTGAGTTCACTCGCTTCATTCGAGCATCAAATTCGCTTCATTCGCACATCAAATTCACTTCGGATTCGCGTCATGGGCAGGGCTTCTGTTTGCCCAGTGACTCTAGCTTCATTGCTAAATGGCTAGCATGGATTTTACTGAGAGAGTAGCTGTGCTTTATGTGCTTTAGGAAGGCTGAAAAACAGTGTATATTCGTTCAGCGCCGTGTCTGAGTCCACTAGATCCTTTCAGAGGTGCTCCCAGCTCTGTGAGTTCATCAACTCCTCCAGGAACTATACCTGGATATACATGGAGGCTTTCAGCGGTGCTTCCGACTGAGCCAAGCCCAGTTTAATGATTTTGGGACACCAACAACTGGCACTCATAATCACGCCCCTACAAGAGCAAGCTCCTGATTAGTTAACGTGGCACGAATGTCAGCTGAAGTTCAGATTTTCCAACTCGAGCGATACACGCGTCAAACGCGCAAAACGCTCAACTCGCGCCACTTCATTCGCGCAAAAAGCTCAACTCACACCGCTTCATTCGTGTAAATCACGTCATTCGTGCCACCTCATTCGTGTGAGTCACACCGCAGGATGTCTATTCGTGTCTTTGCATTGACTTAACATGTAAATCACTCGTGCTTAATGCTTCATCCGCGTCTGGTGTGAATGCAGCATAAGGGCATCCACTGCGTAAAACATATGCTGGAATAGTTGGCGGTTCATTCCACTGTGGCGACCCTTGATAAATAAGGGACTAAGCCGAAGGAAAATGAATGAATAATACGTAGTTCTTTTGTCTTTACATAATGACAGTACATAATATTGTACTACTTATTTCGCAAGATACAAGTATTGAGCTTAAAGTGCAATTTAAAGGCTTAATAGGTTAATCAGGTTAACCAAGCACATTAGGTTAATCAGGCAAAAAAAAGTTTTGGGTGAAATTGCGAAATTCTCCTTGCTCTCTCCTCTTAAACATCACTTGGGAAACATATGAAAAAGACTAGAACTAAATGCTAAAATATATTTAAGTATGTAAAATTATTTTTGATAACGAACATGTTTTTGTGTTTTTCTTGTTGTTCACAATAGGAATAAAATGAAGAAAGTTTTCTGTGAATCTGGAGGAAGAAGGACCTCGATCCATTACCATGAAGACATTTTCCCTATGAGGGCAAAACCCCTATAATGTAATGAAAGTGTAAAATGGCTTTTACACTGCACTATTGACTTTACTACAGCTAAGGTTACTACAGAAAACTAGGTTCAGCTTTTGCACAGCAGAAACATTTTTCAAATACAGATGATGTGAAATTGGTTTCATTTTCCATTTTTGCGTGGTTGGTTGCAGCAGTCACAGACCATCTATTTATTTGAGTTTTGCAGTGTTCCTACAAAGTTTAAAAAAATCCCATGTACCTGTTATGTCCTGCTATAGTCAAAATCAAGCAAGTGCACAATTTTATTTCTTTATTTGTAATTCATATAATTATGCTATTCTTTATTGTAGCAGTTACATTATAAACACCGATATAAATGAAAATGGCATATGGTGAACTGAAAACTGTCTCCCATTTGGCTTGTATTAACATTTGTTCTCATTCTTGTAAACAGGAGTCTGTGCTTTGAAAAATGTGCTCTCTGGCTTTGCCTTAGTCTGTATTTCATAAATGTATTTACTGTCAAAATACTTAAATGCAGTACAAGAATTCATCTTCATTACTGAGGAACTGCTTATATCAGCAATAACAAATTGTTGGTGACCCTCCAAAAACAATAGACTTCAAGAGGAAACAGACCTGAACATAACGACCTGACCTAGGATTCCTATCAGCAGGTCACACTCAGCTACAACATCAACATGAAGGATTTAGTTATGCCAAAGTCAGTATTGTGTGTTGCCCAATTAGGGTTCAAATAAAAGTTGCCAAGCATGTATCGCAAACATGACAGTCACAGCAATAATTACAGAATCATAGACTTTTCATGTATTTTCTTATTTAAACCCAATTGGCAACTCTTTTTTTTTTTGGTCAACCAGTGTAAATAATGTATTTAAATGTATGCATTTGTTATGAATTAAAAGCTTTACATTTTCTGTTCCACCAATGAGCAAATTATATATGAACAGCTCGGGTTGTTGATTGATTAGTGGTTGAAAAATTAAGTATATATTATAAATAATTGTTGAGAATGATTGGGAATGGGGCTGCATGGTGGCGCAGTGGGTAGCACAATCGCCTCACAGCAAGAAGGTCGCTGGTTCGAGCCTCGGCTGGGTCAGTTGGCATTTCTGTGTGGAGTTTGCATGTTCTCCCCGTGTTCGTGTGGGTTTCCTTCGGGTGCTCCGGTTTCCCCCACAAGTCCAAAGACATGCGGTATAGGTGAATTGGGTAAGCTAAATTGTCCGTAGTGTATGTGTGTGAATGAGTGTGTATGGATGTTTCCCGGTGATGGGTTGCAGCTAGAAGGGCATCCGCTGCGTAAAACATATGCTGGATAAGTTGGCGGTTCATTCCGCTGTGGCGACCCCAGATTAATTAACTAAGCCGAAAAGAAAATGAATGAATGAATGAATATGCAAGAGATACACAAATTGGGATCACAAACAACACAACAAAGAGCAGATGAAAAAACAACAAAAAACCAACAACAACAATACAGTCAGGTACTGGCAGGTGCATGTGTTTGTGTGTGTGTTTACGTGTGTGCGTGTGTGTGTGTGTGTGTGTGTGTGTGTGTGTGTGTGT
>CAIGQV010018344.1:5320154-5353423 GCA_903798115.1 Danio jaintianensis | reverse complement strand
GCACTGTAGAAGCTCTGTCACGAAAACAAATTCCTCGTATGTGTGAATATACCTGGCAATAAAGCTCTTTCTGATTCTGATGTTTAACTTTTGTTTAAAGTGAAGTTATATTGGAGTTGTTCTATATTGACACAAAATAACACCTGATTTTGATAGACCACTCTTATGAGTTAATAAAATAAGAGTTAATGAGTTAATGAAATATTTCTGCTAAAAACATTATCTTTTAAAATTTGGTTTTTATGAAAAATGTTACTTTCGTCCCCACTCTCCCCTTCTACAAAAAAACAAAGAAAAAAAAACCCGATTGTCAACTACTGACCTGGTATGCATTACACATCTTTTTTTTTGTAATTTCCACAAATCCATTTGAACAGTGATTGTTCAGTCTATCTGCATCATTGCTGTGTACAGGGATGGGCAAAAATACATTGAAATGTATTTTAAAATAAAATACAAAATACCTCAGTTTTACGAGTATCAAAATAAACTACAAAATACAGCAGCCACAACAAGTATCAAAAAAAAATACTGTATTTTGTATTTTGAAAATACTGCAAAATACTTTTACAAGGGAGCATGACATTTCTTCGCAAATCTTCTATCGACAGGCCTATTCGATCAATCCTCTTACCATTAAACTGACTTAGTAAATTAAACAATGATTGACAGCAACAGCGTTTCTCTGAGCAAGTTTAAGTCAGCTTCTCTGCCACCTCATTCACCTCTACTGTACATGAATAGGTATTCATAAACTTTTGTTTCTCTTTGACTCTTTTAGTATAAGAGTAAATAGAATAATAGAATAGAATAGAATAGAAAATCACTATAAAAACCATCTAATGCAGATAATGAGTGGGAACATAGAACTATATCTCTTTATTGTGTTTTCATCCATTGCATGGCCAGTAAAATTGCCACCATCTCTTAACAGTCTTATATTTTAAAAGGGTGATATATGAAGAGGTTATTTTAATTTTCATTCATTTTTCTTTGGCTTAGTCCCTTATTTATGAGGGGTCGCCACAGCAGAATTAACTATTCTAGCACAGCGGATGTCCTTCTAGCCGCAACCCAGTACTATGAAACACCCATACACACTCATTCACACACACACTCATACACTACGGCCAATTTAGTTTATTCAATTCACTTAAAGTGCATGTCTTTGGATTGTGGGGGAAGCCGGAGCACCCGGAAGAAACCCACACCAGCACGGGAGAACATGCAAACTCCACACAGAAACACCAACTGGCCCAGCTGGGACTCCAACCAGCAACCTTTTTGCTGTGAAGTGACAGTGCTAACCACTGAGCCACCATACCGCCCTAATTTTTTGGTTCACATAATCTTTTTTTAATAAATCAATTTTTTTGCTATTGAAATCTTTCGTACTTAATGTAAAAACATGATTTCTGAAAACTACTAACATCTCCAGTTTTAGTAATGATATCTCTAAAAAATGGAGCTATCTGTTTTTGCAAATAAACTCTTCATATACATCCTGCTGCTGTGTAACATATCTCATATACTGTATTGTGCCACTTTAACATCTTTCCTCTTCAATAACTATAAAGAGCACCTGCTGATCAGCTACTGCCATTTGAAACAACCAATGAAGTATTGTAGGAATCGCCACTGTAGGACTTATTTGTATGTTGTTTGTCTTATTTTCTTGGCATCTACATCAGCAATCCATCTAAAACTACTATTATTTGTGCAGTTTACTCATTCTTTTCAGTTCTTCTTTAACTGGAAGAGTCTCAGTTTACCCCCTTAGTGAACATCAGTACACCATCTTTAGGTGTCTTATATTTCTAAAGTTCCTCTGCGTTTCCACCTGCAGCACTGAGACTGAGAATGTTCTGAAGGACTGATATTTTATTCCATCTCATTTCTGAAGCAAAGATGCTGATGCCAAATTGTACACTATACTGCCATTACATATTAGCATTGACCACCCGCTTAATCAGTTTTCTGTTGTGATCTCAAGCCTAGGCAAATAACTGAGAAAGCATCAATCTGAGGCTGCATTTTTATGGTCATCATGTAGACTTCTTACAAAGTATTTTACAGTATTTTAAAAATACAAGACACTAGAGTATTTTGATACAAAATATAAACCCATTTTCATAAACCCCATCAAATACAAATTACAAAATACTATTTTGTTTTTAAAATACGTATTTGAAATACATGTACCTTAAATACTGCCCATCCCTGGCTGTGTAAACATACCCGAATTCTGATTACATGCTTTAAGGATAAGTGGTTTAAATGCTCTAGCACAGGGGTGACAAATTCAGTTCCTGGAGGGCCGCTGCCCTGCACAGTTTGGTTCCAACCCTGCTTCAACACACTCACCTGTAGGTTTCAAACCAGCCTAAAAGACTCAATTAGTTTGATCAGATGTGTTTAATTAGGGTTGGAACTAAACTGTGCAGAGCTGCGGCCCTCCAGAAACTGAGTTTGACACGCAGAAAAAAGAAAACGCACCACTTTGTAAAAAGCTTCATTTCCTCCCTGTAGTTCCACTCATGATTGTCCCAGATGAAACCCATTATTGTGGTGTCATCAGCGTATTTAATAATATGATTTGTGCTAAGTTTTGCACAACAATTGTGGGTCATCAGAGTGTACAATGGTGGACTCAATACGCACCCCTGAGGGGAACCAGTACTCAGCAGAGAACTGTGGCCTGTTTGTCAACAAGTCAAGAATCCAGTTCAGAAGTGGTGTGTTCAGACCTAATGGTGCCAATTTTTTGACCAGGTGCTGAGGAGTAATGGCTAATAGTAATGGAGTAATTAAAAGCTGAGCTAAAATTAACAAACAGCATGCGTACCAATTTATTTCTCTTCTCCAAGTGTTCCAGGCTCAGATGCAGTACAGTGGATGTGGCATCATCAGTAGACCTGTTTGGCCGATAGGCGAACGGAAATGGGTCAAGTGAAGTGGACAGGATGAAGATAATATGATTTTTGACCAGTCTCTCAAAGCATTTCATTTTTAATGATGTTAAAGCTATCAATTGATAATCGTTTAAACAGGTGACTGAAAACTTTTTTGACACTGGGATGATGGCAGAAATTTCGTAGCATGATGGCACAGCAGCTTGATGCAAAGAGGTATTAAATATATCCGTCAGTACATGTGTGAGTTCTTCTGCACACCCTTTTAGTACTCTGCCTGGTATTTTTCAGGCCCTGCAGCCTTAACAGCGTTTACTTACTTTAAGGTCTTGAGGACATCAGTAGGATCAAAGCTCAGCACCTGCTCATCATGCTGCAATGTGACCTTCACTGCTGGTGTATTATTAACATCATCAAACCAAACATCAAAATCCCCAGGTAGGTGTCCAGGAGGCATTTGAAACAGATCCCCGAGCCACCTCAACTGGCTTCTCTTAATTTGAAGGAGCAGCGGCTCTACTCCAAGATCCTCCAGGGTGATAGAGCTCCTCACCCTATCTCTGAGGGTGCATGTGTCCTGCCATCCTGTGCATGAAACTCATTTTCAGCTTATATCTGAGATCTTGTCCTTTCAGTTATGACCCAAAGCTCATGACCATAAGTGAGATTAGGAACAAAGATGGACCGGTAAATTCAGAGTTTTGCTCAGCTCCTTCACCAAAACAGACCAGTACTTCGACCGCATTACTGCTGCACCAATCCGCCTGTCAATCTCATGTTCCACCCTTCCCTTACTTGTAAACTAAACCCCAAGATACTTGAACTCTGAACTCCTCCAACTGGGGCAAGGACTCTCCTCCAACCTGGAGATAGCAAGAAGCTACCTTTTTCCAGTCGAGAATCATGGCACTTGAAGATGCTGATTACATCAGGAAAACAGACCAACATGCAAATAGCAGAGTTGAAATCATGTGGTCCACCAACCAGACCACTCCAGCTAAAAATCTGTCCATAAAAATAATGAACAGAACTAACAACAAAGGGCAGCCCTGCTGGAGTCCAACATGCACCAGGAACAAGTATTGCCAGCAGAGTTTCCAAGTATTATCAATTGGTTTGAGCAATTTGAGCCATGCTCATGCCAACATAATTTTCTAACTTATCAAGAACAATGTTTTGGTTGAGGGGTGGCATGGGGCCTCAGTGGGTAGCGCTGTCGCCTCACAGCAAGACGGTCGCTGGTTCGAGTGCTGGCTGGGCCAGTTGGCATTTCTGTGTGGAGTTTGCATGTTCTCCCCGTGTTTGCATGGGTTTCCTCCGGGTGCTCCGGTTTTCCCCACAGTCCAAAAACATGCGGTATGAGTGAACTGGATAAGCTAAATTGGCCGTAGTGTATGAGTGTGTGTGAATGTGAGAGTGTATGGGTGTTTCCCAGTTCTAGGTTGTGGCTGGAAGGGCATCCGCTGTGTAAAACATATGCCGGAATAGTTGGCGGTTCATTCCGCTGTGGTGACCCCTGATAAATAAGGGTCTAAGCTGAAGGAAAATGAATGAATGAATGTTATGGTTGATACTACGAATTGCAGGACTGAGGCCTATTAATACTATAGAAAAAAGCAACCATGATCGAATGACAAAAGCAGCTGATTTGTAATTGATGAGTGTCATTTCAGTGCTATGAAATAGTCTCAGTCCTGATTACAATTCTTAACAAATAGCGTTTTCTCTCTAAAAACGTACATAATTGTGTAGATACCATGGAGTGCATGTGAGAGACTACACAATGTAATTAACTTAGGCCTAAATGTTTTAATTTGACATTGGTCAAACAGTGTCTGGCTGATTTAGAGGATTTGTTCACCCCAAAAAATGAAAATGATGTTATTAATTAATCACCCTGACATCTCTTCAATCCCCTGAGACCTTCGATTATCTTCAGAACATAAATTAAGATATTTTATTTAAGGGTCATGAGACATTCAAAGTCCAGGAACCAAAAATGTTGTCAAAACATTCCATGTGACTTCAGTGGTTTAACTGTAATCATATGAAGCTCCAAGAACACTTTAATGAAGCAAAAATAAATCTCAGGGGTTGGAAAAAAAGGAGGTTGAGTAATTAACAGAATTTTATTTTGGAGTGAACCAACCTTTTACTGCTTACTTTCTTTAAGGATGTTCCTCAGGTGCTTTGTCTCCATTTCCAAGCAAATTAATGTAAAAATACAACATACTGATCTCTACTTAAGACTTTTTATATAACTGTAGCAACAAACAGTAATTTATCAATAAAGAATTAAAAATGCAGCAGTTTCCTTAACTGTCGTTAAAGTCACCCCCTATACCACTGGCTTTAGTGGGAATTTGCATTTAGTAAAGTTTGTGCCCCTAAAACTGCCCTCAAAGTCTGTTCTCCTTTACTCCCTCAGCGACAGCCATTCACTGTACCCTATATAGTGCACTTGATGGGCAACGAAAACGAGTGACTGAGTTTGAATACTGAGAGCGCCTCTTTAGCATTATTATGAAACGTTGCAAACTGCCAGTAACTGTAGTAGAATGCAGGCGCCATCTTCTGGTGAACTGCGGGAAATCATGTGCACAACCCTCACAATGCATTATTGGCATTCTCCCGCCACTGAGTGTTTTGAGTGCACTCAATGATGTCCATCATAGATTCGGGCATCACTACAGATGGCTGTCCACTCAATTAGTGCCCAATATAAGGATATAAAGTGGAACTTTGGACAGTCCTGGTCTTCAATTCTGAGTTTCCTAAACAAGTGCCAGTAATTGTTGAGAGGCTTTATTGTTTGGCTGATCAATGTAAATGTATAACGTTCAGAAGACTGTTGAGAGAAATATTCTTAACCCTCCTGTTGTCTTAGAATCCTGTATTCAATCCTCAAATATATTTTGCATGAAAAAAAAAAACTCATCTTCATCACAAACTCTATGAATATCTAGGATTTCCCTAATAAGTGTGGAGTATTTAATCAATGTTTAATCAGAGGAAATCCCTAGTTTTTTGACTAAAGGGTATATTTACTAATGCTAAAACTACCTGCATACGTGCAAAGCGTTTTTAGCCAGACAGTATTCCTATAGGTTAAATTAGCAGATTTTTATTATGTGTGTTGGAGTGTGCATGTGTGTGGCAGTAGTTTTTGTGGTGTAAAAATGGTTTTATCGCTGGTGGGTCAAAACTAACCTGAAGGACAACCGTTGTACGCCAAATGTGTAAAGCCTTCATGAAAATAACTTCTAATGGTGTGGTCATGATAGAAAGTCACCAAACTTCAAGATAAAAAAATTTTTCTTTTAAAATCCTTCTGTTAAAATGGTGCCTGGGTTATCTTTGACCCACAAGTCAACAGGATGGTTAATTAAAACACAAAAACAGTATGATACATCATCAGCAGACTAAACCTCAATATAATCAATCATAGAAAAGAATTCTTGATGAGCCACATTATTTATTTCTCTCTTGATACCAGCAGTAGTCGACAATTAAAGTGAATACACATACACAGTTTTAATTTATTGCATTTATTTGTACACAATTGTACAAAAGGACACTAATACTTTAAATCCATTAAGAGCAATATTATTGCAAGAAGTAACACTGTTTAACATTAACACAAATTAACACAAATTGCTTAATTTGGCATGTTGCGATTTAAAAAAGCAGTACGCTTTGATTAAAATCTTTGATTTTGACAAAGAACGTTTTTAAAACTAAAGACTTAAATTGGATAGTTCACCCAAAAATGAATCATTATTTTCTCGCCCTCTGTTTGTTGTTGTTTTTTTTACTATGGATGTCAATGGCTACCCGTTACCAACATTATTCATTCTTTCGTGTTCAGCAGAAATAAGAAACTCATAAAGGTTTGGAACCACTTGAGGGAGAGTTAATAGTATTCTTTTTGGGTGAACTACCCCTTTAAAATTCAAATTAAACTTGATTTGATAAAGACCACAGCATCATCACAGTTTCAGGGTTAGCAAAATACTCAGTAGTGCTGCATTAGCAGTGTTAAATGTTAAAAGTTTTTAAAAACTCCACTTCTTTCAGGCTCCTGTGAAAATCTGGCCTATAATGTTTGTTAATGCAGGGGCAATTTGGTTTCAACAGAAGCCGCAGTGTATCCCACCTGTGAGGTCTGTAATACTGCCTGAAGTTACCAGATGTTTGAGAAAAACAGTCTCTTCCTGTACATTATGCATGGCTTCCTTTAAAATGGTTGTCATTGGGACGCTGTCATAGTAATGAAGAGGAACCTCTTTCTGGCTGAGGTTATAGCCAAAGCCTGCTAGGCTCACCTCGTCACATAAGTATGTTGCCAGGTTGAGAGCTGTAACCCCTAATGTAGGGATATTCTAGAAAGGAAAAACAAACGTGAGAAATTAATTAAAATGTCTCTCTTAGCCAATAAAACAGACCAAAAAGGAACTGACCTGGTCCCAGCTCCAGAGCCGTTTTTTAGGCTTGGGATAATGAAGCAGATCCAACGCAATCTCACGAATAATCTGAGGATTCAGAAGATGGAACTGAGAGGTCTTCACTGGAACGCTCATTGGTACATTCTGCCAGAAAAACAGTCTGTCCCACAGCGACTGAAAGAAGATGTTACATTTGATATTCATGCATACTGCACTGAACAAGTCTCAAAGAATCATCGGTCTCTTTTGATATGAATAGATAAATATAAAAGAGCACTCACAACTGATGTCCTGCTGATCATCGCACGAAGCCAGTGGAAGTCTACTGACTTGAATATCACAGCCACATATTTGAGGTCTGGATCCGTATCTTCCCAAACCTTCGGGCAGCTTTCAGGGTAACTCATCCTGATAGTGGTGCGGTTCCCAACATCTGCACTGAAGTCTTGAAGAGGACCACTGTTCAGTCTGCACAGAAATAGTCTAAACGTTTTTCCCTGCACTCTCGAACACATGCAATCAAACATTTGTGAAATTCTGACCCTAAGAGAGGCTAAAGCCTGTACACATTTACATATGTGCCCAGTCATAGGAGCTTTAATGAACATTATCATTATACATTAATAATTAATGCCTCTGTAAGATTTGTAGATATTGTAATGCCCACATACATGCATTTGTCAACACAAACCTATTCGCCTAGTTGAGTTTTTAGTTCTTGTTTCCATTTCTTTTCCAAGTGAAAAAATGGTGTGGTTCAGTGTTGACATCTTGTGGACAAAATAAGCAGTGCAAAAACATGTTGAAGGAATAGTTCACCCAAAAATTAAAATGTCCTGTTAATTTACTTACCCACAAGTCATCTAAGATGTAGGTGACTTTTTTTTTTTGCTTCAGTAAAACATTAAAGAAGATTTTTAGCTCAATCCGTTGTGCATGGTGATTCATATAATTGCAGTGAATGGTAATAGTTATTTTTAGATTAAAAATAAACACAAATTAGTCCTAATCAATAGCCATGGCTCCTGATGACGAACTGAGGTCTTGTGAAGTGAAATGATTTGTCCATTCATTCTTTCAAACTTTATTTAGCACTTAACCACCAGAGCAGACCAAAGTGCTCAGTCTCCTCTGAGCTTATGCTTAGCATTAGGCACTCGAAGAAGCAGCTGAACTATGAGAGCGAGAAGGTACGTAGGGGTGTAGCAGTTCAGATATAAATGGATTGAACAGCCAGCCAGTGAAGTGAGGATAAAATGGGGGTGATATGTTCAAATTTGTGACTCCCTGTCAAAAGACGTACTGCAGCATTTTGCACCAACTGCAGGCGAGCCAAAGAAGACCCACTTATGCCCACATATAAAGAATTGCAGTAATCCAGGCGAGTGGTGATAAAGGCATGGATTATGGTCTCGAAATGTTCCTTTGAGAGAAATGGCTTTACTGTTGCCAGCTGTCTTAGCTGAAAAAAGTTTGACTTTACAACGGCCCCTATCTGACTATTCAACTTTAAGTCAGGATCAAGTTTAACCCCAAGGTTTGTGATAATCGGTTTGATGTGGGCTAAAGCACTCAAATCAACCGAAGAAGTTCCAGTAATATCCCCAAAAAACATCATTTATATTAAATAAAAAATCTTTTGCAATATTATTAGCTTCGACAAATGTGCGACTGTAGTCCAATTGTAGTCCGGTCGCTTTTGATAACAATTGCCAGAGGGTGCGTTTGCACAGGTGACACAGTTTGTAGACAGATATTGGTGATTACATCACCAGTCCTCGCTCTTCGTCATCAAAAGCGACTAGGCTAAAATTAGACTACAGTCGCACATGCGCCAAGAACTGTTTGACCAGGCTGTGGATTTAAGCTAATATTATTGCAAATAGTGTTAAATTTCTAAAACGGTCCAAGTGTTTTGCTTTACGAGAATGTGTGTCATCAGGAGCCACGGCTATTGATGTGTACTTGTTTCTGTGTGTTAATTTTTAAATTAATTGAAAAAAAAAACCTAAAAAAAGCTAAAAATCATTTTTAATCTTCATTTTTAATTAAAAAAAAAAAAAGGGTGAGTAAATTAACAGAACATTTTCATTTTTGGGTGAACTATCTCTTTAAGTGTGAGCTGTTGAGAAGTGTTACAGCTCTGGCTACTGAGAATGTGCACATAAATGTACAACAATACAGGTTTTTCATTACTGTAAGGGGTAGGTTTAGGGTTGAGGTAGGTCAGGTAGGTGTAAGACATTCCATTAGAAACACACCTATGCTTTACATGTTTGTTTATAGAATTTTATTTAATTTATAGTACTTTTTTGCATTGATATTTAATATCTCTTGTTTAAATACACTATGAACAGCAGCTACGCTAATTATTTTCTTTGTTCTCTATTTCCACTTTGGGATACTCATCCCGAGGCCTCTAGAGATTGTGCAGTGCCATTGATGTGATCCAAGTCCTGTGAAGAGACGGTGCCAATTCTATTCTTCTATAGGTCTCCATAATCCTGGACCAGGCCGTATCTTGAGCAGATGCTGTGGCGGTCATGGAGGGGTGGAGAGCATGAGACTAATTCCTGAAAGACGAGTCTCCGGTGACCTACTCACACCTGCAGCTTCTCCATGATGGACGACAGCATTCTCCAGCCCCCGGTGCCTAGACTGCAGCTCTGCACAGGACAGCACAGGAGAAATGGTCGTGCCCAACTGAGCCTGGTCTCTCTCAAGGTTTTTTTTCCCTTCACTTTCGTCAATTGGTGAAGTTTTGTTCCTTGCCACTGTCGCCACTGACTTGCTTAGTTTGGTACTTATGGAGCTGCGCATTGATTGGATTTTGACTTTCAGCAGTGAAAATTAAACCACACTGAACTGAACTAATTTGAACTTCAACTCTGACAACTTGACTGACACAGTTTCAATTTACTAGAACTTCTATGTTAAGCTGCTTTCACACAATCTACATTGTAAAAGCGCAATAGAAATAAAGATTAATGTCTACACTTCAATTAAATTCATAAAACAGAATAGATTGAACAAACGAACTAAAAGTCTCGTAACTCGTAACTCAAAATGTAATGATTCATTATATTGATCAAAATGAATATAAATAAATAAATAAAAATTATGTATTTGTAGTATTTTTTGTATACATAATAAACATTGTACCTAAATCTTGTTGAAACATTGTTGGGATAGATCATTTAACGATACAAAACTGCGACTGATCCGTCATTATATGGTTTGGCCCAACCTGACCTGCATCTAGTGGTCTGGATCTAGTGGTCTGAAACCTGTGTGGGTCTGCAGCTGAATATATCTCAAATATATCTCAAAAGTCTGCAAGTTTACTTGCTTTTTACGGACTAAACACAATGTATATATATTTTTTTATTTGGTGTGGTTTGCTTTCACACCCTCTTTGCAGGTGAACCAGATATTGTAAACAAAACCATACGTGTGCTAAAGTCATTCGTCTACAAAATTCTTGCACTCCCGTAATGGAGAATTCAGCTATACATAGTAACTGTAATAAATTTGGATCTCACTGTTTATTAATTTACTAATGAGGCTTTATTGTAAAGTGTTAGCTATTGTACTTTATCATCCTTTTGCAATTAATTTTAGTTGAAACATTTACTCTGAACACGTATATTATACCTGTTAAAGTCATCTTTTTTGCAGCTTAGGTGAATATCGTGATAATACCATATACATCATGATAAAAGTTTTACCAATTAATTGCAAAAAGAAAATGGTACTGCAATAATGATTCCTGAAAGACCCAGTGACAGACGAGTCTCCGCATTGATCTCATGGGCCAGCCTGTACACCCGCTGGTGACCTACTCACACCTGCAGCTTCACCACGATGGACGTCCAGCGTTCTCCAGCCCCTGGCACCTAGACTACAGCTCTGCACAAGAGGTTTGGCCAGAGGAGAAATGGTCAACTGAGCTTGGTCTCTCTCGAGGTGCCCAACTGAGCCTGGTCTCTCTCGAGGTTTTTTTTTTTCTCTTCACTTACGTCAATTGGTGACGTTTTGTTCCTTGCCACTGTCGCCACTGGCTTGCTTGGTTTGGGACTTGTGGAGCTGCGCATTGATGGATTTGCTCTTTAGTGTTTGGACTTTCAGCAGCGAAAATTAAACCACACTGAACTGAACTAATATGAACTTCAACTCTGAAAACTGGACTGACACAGTTTCCATTTCAATTTACTAGAACTTCTATGTTAAGCTGCTTTGACACAATCTACATTGTAAAAGCGCAATAGAAATAAAGATGAATTGAATTGAAGTGTAGACATTAATAAAACAGAATAGATTGAACAAACAAACTAAGGGTGCTTTCACAGCTGTGGTTCGGTTCATTTGGTCCGGACCAAGGGCAACAAATGATACATAGTAGTATTTTTCTGCCGTCTTTGGGTCCAATAAGAGCTTCTTATTGTGTGTGTGTGGCATTGTTCTATTATTCTGGATGAAAAGATTACAAAATTAAAGTAAAAATAAAACCAGTTCAAAATTAACTGTCAGCAAAGTGATTAAGATATTTAACAAATGAACTGCCCCTATATCGCTTGTACCAAATTAATAGTGCAATGGTATGCTTGTATAAAGAATGGAAAAGTTCTTACTTTATGTTTTTCAAAAGTTTGCTCACAGGTGATAACACGGGCAAAATGACCAACGTTTACACAGATTCTGCAAAAATTGCTAAAACAGTGATGTCTTATGCATGCCAGGCAAGTAGTTGACAATGTCACCTTGTGAAAAAGCTCTACACACATTCGCACAAACACATTGTTCTACTGTACTGCAGTTGGCCATTGTTCTTTTTTTCGTCAAGTAATTAGTATGTGTAAAGACTGAAAAACGAATGTAATACAAAAGCATGTCTTCTCACACTGTCCTGTTTTGCTGATGATAATTACATATTTCGAAAAAAAATTCAAAAGCTTGCAATTTAAAATCTGCTAGAATTTATTTCTTTGCAACATTTAGAATTCACTTGGCTATTATGAATGGTAGAAATGATATTCCTCTTTGCCATTTCAGAGCAATAAATAAAATATCAAAATATACGTATAGTACACTCAGTCCTCCAGGTCCTTTAACAAAAAACAAATAATAGAAATCACAAATTAGGAGGAGCACACTCTTACCTGATGATGATATCGAAACGATTAAGAAGATGTCCAAGTCCTAATCCTTTAAGTATCCCTCCATTCCCGACCACTACACACCGTCGACAATCTGGCCCTCCAAGCCTCTGTTCAGAAGAAGCTGGTAAGAGGTTCAGGATTTCCTGAAGTTTGCTCTTCAGATCCAGAAACCCAAAGGGTGGAGGATACTGGAATATTTCTTCATTTAACTTCGTGTTCTTGTTCAAAAATGGATCTATTGTTGGCGTGGAGCTGTAATGTTCAGTTTCCAATCTCTGCCGGGCAAAAGAAGGTCTGCATTCTTTGGCCAGTATCTCCTGGACATGGGAATGGACACGCTGCAAGTGAAACAAAAATATACTCATTTCAATAGTTGTTTCATTTAATGTTTTGGTAGTCGCATACAGGCACAGCTTTGTTTTAGGTCCTAGCTGAAAGAAAATGTCATGGTTTATTGTATTAAATGCAGATGTTATTTTTACCACTAGAGGGAGCATATACACAACAAACAAAGGCATAGTTTGAGGACGCTGTGATGAGTGTGGAATCATGGGTCTTAATTACAATTACCCTAATGGAGAAAAAGGACATGGTCAGTGTTACTAATCAAAATAGCTTATTTAAACATTCCTCGAAACATTTGGAATAATGTAAGTACATAAGTCAGAAAAATATGTATTACACTGTTCTAGTGGTTTCTGGATATTTTAATGAAGAAAATCTTACATATTGTGCCTTATCAGGTTTCCCTCTTAAAGTCAAATGTCAGATACCTTGACTTTTTTCCTTGACTTTCATTAGCTAACAAGCTGAATTTTCATGACCTACAGTACAATCAACAGAAAAACAGGCAGCTGTAGTGTTGAGCAGTCCCTCCAGAATTTAGCAAAGGAGCTTGCTATTTTTTTTATTGACAGTTTTCCTTTAGATTTGGCCAGCCAGGGCACTGTTCAAATTCCTTCCATGCCACAAGCATTGTTTCATTTTAAATAGCAACATATTTGAGCTTAGAAAGTGCTCATCTGGTGTGCAGTGCCATGAGTTGTCAGACACAGCATGGTGTTGTGCTTATCCTTAGGTGTGTAACCCACTTTAGATGCATCATGTGGCACTATTGCAATATGCACTCATTCATTCATTCATTCATTCATTCATTCATTTTCTTTTCGGCTTAGTCCCTTTATTAATCTGGGGTCGCCACAGCGGGATGAACCGCCAACTTATCCAGCATATGTTTTACGCAGCGGATGCCCTTCCAGCTGCAACCCATCACTGGGAAACATTCATACACACTCATTCACACACATACACTACGGACAATTTTAGCTTACCCAATTTACCTATACCGCATGTCTTTGGACTTGTGGGAGAAACCGGAGCACCCGGAGGAAACCCACGTGAACACGGGGAGAACATGCAAACTCCACACTGAAATGCCAACTGACCCAGCCGAGGCTCGAACCAGCGACCTTCTTGCTGTGAGGCGAACGTGCTACCCACTGCGCCACCGCATCGCCAATATGCACTCAGTCAAAGCCTAATAAAACAAGGATACTGTACATTTGTTGTATCGATCAATAAAATTAGAAATTACTATGATTTCTCTAATGCTATTGTTAAAGAGATTGACAGATGACTGTTTTGCTTAAATCAAACATGATGCAGAAGGTTTTATATGGTTAAGTAAACACTTTCTCTCTTTGTTTCTCTCAGTGTTCACTTTATATTATTACAGAAACCAATGAATCTTGAGGTCAAAAAAGTCATGAAGAACTAAGATGTGTAAATTTGTGTATGTTTTCACAGCAAAACAGCACAAGAAATTGAGAAGTTTTGAGAAAAGCAAGTTTGAGAAAAGGCACCGCAGTAGTTAGAAACGTTTTGGTTGACAAATGGGAAAAACTAAAGGGGGCAGTAAAAAAAATAGCAAAAGAATTGTCAGAATGAAATCCATTATTAAATAAATTAATATGGATAAATGTGTAAACAACACAGTTATATTGATTTCCTGAAAGTATGCGTCATCAATATGTATAATAAAGTTAAAATTACATCATTATTTCACTTTAAAGAGCACCTATTTTACCCCTTTTTCAAGATTTAAGATAAGTCTTTTGTGTCTCCAGAATGTGTCTGTAAAGTTTCAGCTCAAAACACCCATCAGATTATTATTAGATTATTAGAATTTTATTATACCTTTCAGAACATTAGAATTCTCTGCTCTGAACACACTGTAGCTGTTTTTGTGGCCTGTGCCTTTAATGCTGGTTCTCCCCGCCCACCGTTCCCGAGTGCCTGTCAGAGTGTGCCTCAATCGCCGCCTCGGCTGCGTCAGACAAACAGCACAGTGAGACATGACGGAAGCCGATCTCACGTAACGTTTGTGAGAAATACTACAGTAAGAACTTTCCCAATGATTATTTGATGCATTTGTTGTGGAGTTAATTCAAGCCTTTCGATGAGTCACACAATGTCGTTACAAAGTTCACGCACACACACACAGCGTGCACGTTTAACTTTGCACTGTTTAAGAATACACGTTAATATCCACCGCTGTATCGGAATTCGTTATGTTAACGTACAAAATAAACCTGATTTAACGTCCACAAACCAGTATTGAAGCGTCTTCTTTTATAATTTGTACGACACGCGGCTGTGGTGATAAAGTAAAGCTGAAGTAAATCGCTGTAATTCATTACAAACATGCACTGATTTAAAAACGTGTTAAACTTGTAAAACTCACTCTTGATCACATTTGACGATGATTGATGATCACAGCGAGCTCAACAGATCTTTTAATCCCAGTTGCTTTGCGCATGTCCTGTCTTGCGTTACTACGGAGACATGTTAATACGCGGCTGTCAATCAATTCGGTGGGCGGGGAAACCCCAGTACCTGGATGGGAGACCACATGGGATAGCTAGGTGGCTGCCGCAAGTGATGTTATTGAGGCCAGCAGGGGCGCTCAACCTGCGGTCTGTGTGAGTCCTAACACCCCAGTATAGTGAAGGGGGCTCTATACTGCTCAGTGAGCGCCGTCTTTCAGGTGAGACATTAAACCGAGGTAATGACTCTCTGTGGTCGTTAAAAATCCCAGTATGTATTTCGAAAAGAGTAGGGGTTTAACCCCGGCATCCTGGCCAAATTTGCCCACTTGCCTCTGTCTATCATGGCCTCCTAACCATCCCCACACCAAATCAAATCAATCGCACAGAGTTCCAGAACACACCCACTGATTGCATAATCATCACAGACCAATGGTAGCTTAAAGGTGTTTAGGGGTCAAAGCAAACTTGTTAAAAAAAGGTTCGCTTGGGTGAGCTATTTTGAACTGCTGAAACAAACTCAAAACAAACATCGTTTTGGCTGGATTTTGTTCATAATTATGTCACTTTAGTTCATTCTTCAATTACTTTTTAAGTATACCTGGGCCTTAAAACAATCAGCTGTAGAATCTGTAACTTGGTCACTTTTTTAACAAGATCTGTAACATATACATATGTTTTCTGGTGCTTGAAGCGTGATGTTTTAATGCTATGCAGATTAGAAAAGGAAACAAAAAATTGGTGGGGTATAGGACCACTGATCACAAATAGAAAGTAGTCAGAGAGAAACATTGTATGGTGTACTTGGAAATTTATATCTGTGTCGAAATCTAAAAGGCAAGCAAACATATAAATGACCTTTATAAGGTTTTTTTGAGAAGTGTCCAATGTGCCTCACTTGTATGCGGAAATAAGTCTGCACTTCTTTTGTTATAATTATTTGTTGTTGTATTTATTAAATATGAATGGATTTATTGACCACAGGCCATTCAATTAGAGGACAATCCACACCCAAAGAGGCAATGTGGTCACAACAAAAGTCCTCACTGTTATCTTCAACAGACTTCAGACAATTATTGCACTCATACTTAAATTATTTAGTTTCTATTTATATAGACCAGTTGAAAATTCTCAGATCTAAGATTGGGTATAAAGTTAATATTTATTTACTTTGCTCTTTAAATGTCTAACAACATTTTCTTACTAATACTAAATGTTGTCAATGTATTGAGATGAAAACAAATGACACCTTTGACATTAAGCAAAAAAAAAAAAGATCTAAATGACAATACAGTTATGTGTTGTTATGAGTAAAATGTGATTTGCTATATACTGTTAAAACACTGAGTTTTTCCGAATTTAAAATAAAAATACTGCAATTTACAGACTTTTTATATCCTAAGTAGAGAGACATTTATATTTATTTTTAGACAACACAAAAACCAATGTTAAGAAATTAATTGAATAACCCTGATATCCACCAAAGTAAATAAAAACATTTGCTATTCAAAAAATCTACTTTGTTTAAATGTGCAGTGGTCCCTCGTTATTTCGCAGGAGTTACGTACTAAAAAATAACTTGCAATAGGCAAAATAGGTGAAGCAGACCATCCTTAAGTAGGTCGCACAACGGATGCGCCGTGCACATGACAGTTGGAAGTTACACACACGTCCTTGTTGGAACTCACACTGCTAGCGATCAAAGATTTATGTTAATTTGGCACGCTGAACGCATTCTGTACTGTACTGCACAGTACAGTACAGGAAGAGATTGACTGACAATGGTCTACAGCCAATCAGGATGCAGAACACAATGCGCTGTAAAGAAAACAAAAAAGAAAAAAATAAGTAATTGCACAAAAAAAATCTGTGAAACTGCGAGGCCGCAAAAGGTGAACCGCTTTCTAGCGAGGGACCACTGTACATTTAAATGATAATTTAAACTAATTTAATTTTAAATAAGTCAAATATTTTGATTATGAAAAGGCCCATTAAAATCTAAATTTACAATTGTTATTTTATGGAACACTGCACAATGTATCATCATTTATCTGTGCTTATGTGCATTTGGTTTTTAGAAGCATCTAATGTGTCCATGACTTGAGAATGGACGATGGACCCTTCAGATTGGAAAGATACAGACATCTCTTCTGTGTCCCACTTTCACCACTGTAAAAACATCTCACAAATGTGACAACAGATTAGAGAAGTGACGATGGCAAATTTTCTGAGCAACCACCAGCAGTGGTGTGGCAGTAAGTATGTTGTTGGTTCAGTTTGCATCACGGTTCTGTGGTCACAGTTTTTGGTTTGATTCAGTTTACACTGTAAAAAATCCCCTATTGTAACACTTAAAGTACACATGAAATCAAAACTAACCATATTGATTTTGTTAGCTCACATTGCTAGTTTTGTGGTGAACAATTCATCTGTGCATGCCATTAAAAAAAATATATAAAAATATATATATATATATATATATATATATATATATATATATGTGCGCCCTTGTAATCAAAAATTTAAATCTGAAAATGCACTTCCTGTTTGTTTTCAGTTAAACTCTCAGATTACGTCTGTCTGAAGTATTGGGGTATTGTCTGAGACTAACATACTTAACCACGCCCCTGCAACTTTCAGTTTTGACCACGCTGACAACAAACAGAAATTGTGAGGAAGAGGTGTCTGTTAGGTTGTAATAAGAAATTCATCTTTCTGAATGAAATGCATACTTTAATGCATCCAATCAGCTCGCAGTAGAAAAAACAAGCCACATTCTGCCTACATGTTACAGTACAAGAACATGTTGAATAAAAAAAAAGCATTCGTGAACAGAGAAACAAACATGCATGAACACAAGTATTGAGTTTCTGCTGTGTTCTGCACTGGTATCTATAACTGATATAATCTATAAAGCATGCGTGTTTGCAGGATTAACTGTGAAAGATGCTGTACACTGAAGAAGTGAACCAAGTTAAACCGTGATGGGACAGAATAGACTGTGGTGGGCCTTAACCTTAGTAACACATCAACAAACTACTTAAAGGGTGCAGAATGAGCCTGCACATGGCTGAGGAGATGTGGAGAGAGAGAGAGAGAGAGAGAGAGAGAGAGAGAGAGAGAGAGAGAGAGAGAGAGAGAGAGAGAGAGAGAGAGAGCACTGAAACTATCAGCACATCAGAGAAACATTCTACCCCAAACTCCAGAGCATTTACCCTCAATTCACTGAGTCAGACAATACAACTGCAATATTTACTAGGGGAAAAAACTGACTGTATCCTTCTAGCGGCACAATACATTAATGCCTGTCACAAAAAGAGAGAGGAGACCAATAAAAACATCAGTGATGCGCTTGCAAACACACGCACGCACGCACGCACGCACGCACGCACGCACGCACATTATTATAAATGAATCATTGTAAATATACTGATTATTTTTGTTTTTATTACTGTTTTATTCTAAAATGTTGATGTTGTTAAATGTACAGTGTATTCTGTTCTAATTTTTATTTTTATTTTTTATATATATATATATATGAATAATATGATATAAATGAATATGATATATTGAATAATAATATGATATATTGAATAATAATAATAATAATATGATATATTATTTATGTAATTATTATATGTATATATCTTTTTTTTTTTTTTTTTTTTTTTTTTACTGCTACTATTACTGTATTTACTTTTTTTTTTGTAAATATATATATGTTCTTTTATTTTATTTTTTATGTAAACTTTATAAATGCTTTGGCAATACATTTGTAACATTTGTCATGCCAATAAAGCAATTATTGAATTGAATTGAATTGAGAGAGAGAGAGAGAAAGAAAGAGAGAGCGATGCAGAGGGCAGGTATCTATAATGTAGGATCACACACTCCAGTCAGATACAAAAACTCCAAAAACTCGCTTCACCATCAAATTATTTAAAAAACAAACAAAGAAACACATGAACCGAACAATACACATGCATACCAAACTGTTACAAGAGAACCGACTGGTTGGTTTGTTCATATTTATACATGTATAAACACATATAGATTCACAGATACAGTTGAAGTCAGAATTATTAGCCCCCCCTTCTATATTTTTTCCCCCAATTTCTGTTTAACGTAAATATTTTTTCAACATATTTAAACATAATAGTTTTAATAAATAATTTCTAATAACAGATTTATTTTATCTTTACCATCTTTGACTACATAATATTTTACTAGATATTTTTCAAGATAATAGTATTCAGCTTAAAGTAAAATTTAAAGGCTTAACTAGGTTAATTAGGCAAGTCATTGTATAACGATGGTTTGTTCTGTAGACAATCGAAAAAACATATTGCTTAAAGGGGTGGTCCACAGTATATTTTTAAGGCTTGGTTGTGTTTATAAGATGCAAAGCAATGTGTGCTCATGCTTCACTTGTAGAAAATCACGTTATTTTTGTCATATATCTTTGATTATATACAGCTACTCAGCTAACATGTAAACGACTGTCATATTTCCTAGTTACTCTGAGAGGCCCGCCCTCAAGAGGCTCTGATTGGTCGCTAACATAATGTGCTGTGATTCGCGGATTAGCTCCATGTCACTCCCCTACATGCGCGCGCTTTTGCGCTGTGTAAACAGTCCAGTCAGAAGCTCAGAGCAGCTGTTAGCAGCGTTAGCTGCCTGAATCAGACAGAAATGAAGAGCACACAGCTCACGCCTGCTCTCTAAAATAAAATAAAATCTAAAAGTGTCTTTCACATATATTAGGAATAAGCATGTGTAAGTAATATAAAAACGTTTTAATATCTTTTGCGAGTTTGTTATTTGAGATGTAGAACGCTCGGAAAGCAGCCGCATAGAGAGACACTGCAGGGCTGCTGAAGATTGTGGCTGTTTACAGCGGTTTGACTGATAAATATGAATTTGTAGCTAAATTGTTAATGGTGCCAAACAGCATTTTCTGTTGTTTAGATCCTTGTTTACGTCCTTGTTAACGCTAGAAACTGTGCCTGTAGTTGATCAATTTTAACAAATAAAAATACTTAGAGGTTGTGGCTCACAGTTCACAGCTTCGTCTGTTGGAGGAGTTTTAGCCGAATCCAGCACTGAACTGGAAGAGATTCTGGAAGCTGTCCTTTGTCAAATGCTAAAGCTCTATTGTTTATATAATTCTCTGGAACATAATTAAAATTGAACTGTAAGCACTTCTGTCTTTGTGTTGTGTCCTTTGGAAGCCCAAAAACAGAAAAAGAAGAAGCTCTGTGGAAATAGCAGCGTTTGGAGGCCATTGTAGCTTTCTCTGCTGTAACATTACAGCGCCTCTGTCCACGCCCCTTCGCTGTGCAGGGTGTGTGCGCGAGGTGAATGCGTGTAACCTGAAGCGTTTGTGATCTCATCAGCCCGGATGTATTTTTTTGTAGTCCCCAAATTCGTTCGCTGTAGGCTTTGCTAAGCTAACTCTGTAAAAGCCAATGTCTCCCTTTGCATTGAACTTTGAGCATATTACATTCAGAGATGTTGTTTATGTTCACACAGCTACATTACACATCAACTAAAGTTTAAAATATGATATCGTAGTGGACCACCCCTTTAAGGGGGCTAATAATATTGACCTTAAAATGTTTTTTTAAAAGCTAGCTGAATTAAAACAAATAAGACTTTCTCCAGAAGAAAAAAATGTTATAGGAAATACTGTGAAAAATCCCTTGCTGTTAAACATCATTTGGGAAATATTTGAAAAAGAAAAAAAAATTCACAGGAGGGCTAGTAATTTTGACTTCAACTGTACATATGTGTGTGCTCTGTTCTGTACTGTGGGAAACAGCAGTTCTCGCTTTGTCATTAAAAGGATAGTTCAACCAAAAATGAACTTGAATGAACTTCACAGTTGTTCCAAACCGGTTTTAATTTTTTTCTTCTGTTTGTAAACACAAACAAAGATGCACAGAAGAATGTTGAACAACTTAATGGTATTTTTGTTCCTTGTTTGGATGACATTGGCTGAACATTCTTCAAAATATCTTGTTTTGTGTTCAACAGGAGAAAGAAATTCTTAAAGGTTAAGAACCACTTGAGTGTGAGAAAATAGTGAGGAATTGTTCTTTTTTTAGGTAAACTATCCCTTTAATGTTTATTGCCTTCATTTATTTGATGCCTTTATTTTATTTCTAATATAATATTATAACTTTTTTAGGGGTTTTTTTGCAAACCACCGCAGTGGTGTGGTTGTACACCAGTACAGCCGTACTAGAGGTATAGCAAATGATAATGACTACATTGACATAGACATCAGAAATCTAATTATTTGCCTTAATCTGAATAAGACAATAATATGATTAAGTTGTTTTTGAATGTTCCTGTTTTACATGTTTTAGTACATAGTTCGATTAATGTCATTATGTCACCATCCAACTCTAGTTTCCTCCAGCGTTCCACGCAGTAACAGTGTGTGTTCGTCATGGCACCATATGTGATTTTGGGCGTTTCGTTTTTAATTTTGCAACAAGTTCAACTGCAGTTCATTTCTCACATTATGTGTGCAAACAGACGACGACGAATACAAATTTGCAAGCAACAGGCCACCTCTGCCATTTCATTCACTAACTTTCTGGCTTGTACCAAAAATGTGCTCTCTTGATTGAAGCCATTCTCATTTGTTTGCCTGACAACTGCCATATCTGCATCCTGTCGCAAAATGTAGCAAAAAGTACCACAAAATGGTAATAGTTTGATTAAGGTGTTTAGATGTCTGTACTGCACTTCAATAATGCGACTAAAATAGGAATACTCCACATGTCTTAATTAGATTATGACTTCGGATTAAGGTCAGCAAAAATCGCTATTGGTGTCCATGTAAACTTACTCAATGATTTATTTGCTGCCCACAAACAAAATCAAGTCCCGTCTTATATTTTTCCTTGTTTGAGAAGCCTGTTCACTTGAATTTGCCATAATACTGAACAAACCTAACGCAAAATCCATAAAAGCACAATATGGAAGAACTAAATTGGAAGAAAGAACTTCTTGATCTGAAGTAAAAATAAAAAAGACGACTTACCTTTCTGTATTTGTTGTCTACTGGCACTTCAACAGGTTTTAGTTCCGTATGAAAGGAAGGCAGTTTTAAAAACACCAGTGACATCAGTGCCAAGCTCAGAAGAAGAATCATCACCCTTTTGCTAGGGTAAAAAGGGTGAGTTACTTCAATTTACTCTAGATTAAAACGCCTTACTCCATTAATGGTTTACAAGAAAGAAAGACTACAATTCACCTGGGATAACAGTTGCATTGTTTCATGACTTTCCTCATGGTTGCTGAACACAAAGTCCTCCGTTTACTACTTATGCTTAAAATAAGAGATCTTCATTTCAGTGTGTAGTTGCAGTTGGAACTAAAAACAGAAAAAAAAAGATCACTTAAAATAGTACAAATAACAGTTGTGAAACTATTAAAGAGGAAGAATATGGTTGTACATGGGTGCACATCCAATGGTGACCAAGCAGAATGGGACCACAGTAGTTCTGATTAACAGATGAGCTTAGGTAAAACAATTTGCATGAAAAAGCAGAAGCACTTTAAATATCTTAGCCATTTACAACCACACAACAAACGGACCCATGAAAAGTGTGTTGTAGCTGGCTGAAGCAGTGAGGATAGACTTCATTTAAAAACTTTGTTTCACAGTTGACCTATTGTTTAATATAATTGCTATGCTATAACTATGCTATTTTATTTTTGCACTTACATTGAATGCCAATATACAATTTTAGAAAAGTATTTTATGGGAGCTAAACAAGTGCCGGTAATTGCAGTAATGAATACGCAAAATACAGTTATTGCAGGCACTTCAAATACTGTGAAATTTTAATAATTCATCTAATGGAGGAAATAAGTGTGTGATGGTGTTTTATTTGAAAACCATAAAACATTTTATTAAGAGGGAGGGCAACACTATTACAATACAATTATAATACTGTACACCATTATTAAAAATTATATAAAGAAAATGTTATTTTTTCTATGTGGCTAATGGTCACCAATGGTTCATTTCTTTGATGAAGAATACATTTAAAACAGTAACATTACGAACAGGCCTGGGTGGTATTACAGTATATAATGCTACTAGAAAATAATCTGTCAACTGTTATAGATTTTTTTGTAAATAAATACATTTTATTTAATAAGTGTGTATGACTTGCATACAGTGTGTGTGAGTCAGAGCAAGATGCTGCTCATAAGACTGAGGGAAGCGCTGACTGGAACACGGTTTGGAAAAGTCAAGGTTCTAAAACCGCTACAATTTTCTGTTATACCATATACCTGTTATACCATATATCCTACAGTATACAGCGGGGAAAATAAATATTGCTCCCATCACCATTTTCTCAGAAAACATATTTCTAAAAGTGCTGTTGACTTGAAATTTTCCCTATTTGTGGATAACAATCAAAGAAATCTATATATGTAAAGTAAATAATTAGTTTACAAATTAAGTTATGCATAATAAAATGAAATGATGCAGGGAAAAAGTATTGAACACATGAAGAAAGGGAGGTGTAGAAAAGCAGTGAAAGCCCAGACAGCAGCTGAAATCTCTCAGTAGTTATTCAGCAACCCTCTGCCCTTGCTTATTGTAAATGAATATTAGCTGCTTCAGTCCAACATCTACATTAGCAGGATGATGAAGATAAAACCAGAGTGGACATTTCAGCAAGACAATGATCCGAAACACAGCCAAGAAAACTCTCAAATGCTTTCAGAGAAAGAAAATCAAGCTGTAGAATGGCCCAGCCAATCACCTGACTCGAATCCCATAGAAAATACAAATTAAAGATCAGATTTGATAGACGAGAACCATCAAGATTTTTACACTCTGTTGAAGTCTGTGAAAAACTCACACCTGAACAATTTATGTGACTTCATTCTCCATATGAGAGGTGTCTTTAAACTGCCATCACCAAAAAAGCCTTTTTTATAAAGTATTAAATACATTTCTGTAGTTCAGTACTTTCTCCTTGTGTCATTTCATTGTTATTAGACAGAACTAATTTTTCTGTTTTGTTTTATTTTCTTGTTTGTATTGTTTGGGTTTTTGCCCAAATCTGGTTAAATTCCATGTCAACAGCTCCTTTAGAAATATTATTTCCAGGAAAAACATGACGTGTTCAATACTTATTTCCCCGCTGTATGTAAAAAAAAAATGTATGTGCTTTTTAGTTTTTTAGGGCAACAGTATCTCCAGCAGCAAAGAAGCATGCACATCAAAAGCTACTGGTCAGCCCATGTATCAGCAAACATCTGAAAAACAAATCGCATATGCACCAACATCCAAGCATGCTATAGACCTGAACAGTGCAGTGGTTTATTTATATCCACAGAAAAGACAGATATCCAATTATGCCTTTTCAAATCTGTGTTTTTGACAATAATAATGAGTCAATTTATTTTAATTATTTAGCCTGACGTGCTTACTGATCCAAAGTATTTTAAATGTTTCTTTAAATAAAATATATTGTGTTCAACGGGGAAAAAAGTAGTTTTTTTACCCAGACATTTAAAAAGAACATTTTAATGACAGTAATCACAACACCGTGAAACCATGATATTTTTATCCAAGGTTATCATGTCATCAGAATCTCATATTGCCCCATGCCTAGTAAGCAAACGGAGGTAATCTTTTACCTGTAAATTAGATTAACTGTTTTGGATTACCGATTGAAACGTTGAATCTAAGTACAGAACCACTCACAGTCCCTTGTGACTGTGCCAACCGCAATCACTTGTGTAGAGATACAGCTTCTGCCGACTAATAGATTGCCCCAGGTCCTAATGACCGCCCAGCAAAACAACTGATTCACATGAGGGCACTGTAAACGTTAGATGACAAAAATAAAAGTAAATTATACAAAAAAAGTGATGTCATAAAATGCTCAGTCTTGTTTAATATATTGGTCAGAATGACAATTTTTTTGACTTATTGACTGACACTATTCATACAGAGCTAAAATCTAGTATCTGCTCTATTAATCAAACATTTTATTACACTTTCACTCCCAAGCAGCCTCCCAGACAGACAGACAGACAGACAGACAGACAGACAGACAGACAGACAGACACCGAATGGTATCGCCGGTAAGGCTGGACAATTAATCAAATTGAAATTGCAAATGCAACTTATTGTTGTGCACAAACTTATTGTTGTGTAGTAAATGTCCTCCGAAGACCAGAGGGCGTTGTCACGGAGACCCACAAGCTTCTCTAAATACACATAAAGAAACACAGGAAATCACCTGGGGAAATAGCGATTGCTGAAAAAAACTAAAGATTTAACAGCTTTCGTGGCCTTAACACTTAAAGGCCCAGTATGCAAGTTTGACACCCAGTGGTTGAACTAGGTATTGCACTCCTGGTTCAAAACACATTTTCACTCCGCCCCTTCTCTGACGAGCACAGGTTGCCAGATTGACGACACAAACAGGAGCGTGCCTGACTATTGAGCCTAAAGGCTGATTTAAACCAGCCTAACTAAAAGCAACGGCACGCCTTAGAAGAAATATTTTCCATATTAAAAGGAGCTTTTGTCCCAACCACTTGAATTTATATTTTACAAATGGCTTCTATTTCTTGCAGCTGAACAACAGAAAACTATGATCTATGAGGTACACCTCATGTGCTTTATTTAGTGTTAAATGCTAACAAATTGAGTTTGAATGTCATTTTACATGACATTTATTGCCATACTACTGAAAGCAGCAGCAGATAGTTCACCTCAGATCTTGAAAATAAAATAAACCGTTTGAAATTGAACTTCAGAACTGTGACTGCCAACAAATATCAGATCAGCATGTACATTTAATAATGTTAAAGAGGTTTAATATGTATTTATTAGATTGTAAACCTTACCATTTTGCTGGAGCGCAGTGCAGTTACGTTATTCTGTGCTTCTGATGTATTTAATTTTCTGTCGTATTGCGTCTGGTGCAAACAGCCAAATTGCTTATCACTGCAAATCTCCTCATGTAGCGTGTTGTTAGGACACGGGGTTACAATGTAACCTGCTGACCTAATGTCTACGTTTGTAATATTTATATTATTTGCTAATTAATAACCATCTCATGTGGAACTCTGTTACTGAGTCTGCTACTGTCCACCGGAGGTCGCATTTTCGGTCACGTACACGTATGAGAGCCATCATGACTGAATGAATCAAATACTTTGTTTTCCACCAAGGCAACCCGGGGTGCTGAAATATAATTGGCTAAAGTGGCAGTGGGCGGATTAAAAGAACCAAAACAAAGACAGTCGTTCTGGCACATTACTTTTCAAAGCAGAATATCTGACTTTGGCATTGTTTTTCAGATAAACAAGAATATTCACTTAGCATGTTTCTTAAATATCTGCTAACACATTATAGTATTTCTATGCTTTAGAAGAGTCAAAAACTTGCATACATCACCTTTAAGGACAATTTATACTTCTGCGTCAAGTGTGCACGCCTCTGTAATGTAACAACACCTCACAGCGATGCATAGCGGACGAGCTGGCATTGGTTCGGATTGGTAGCAGGGATGAATGTGGGCGGAGTCAAGAGCTGCCCTCATTCACTATTCCCTACATTATTCCACTAATATAGTCCATTTGAAGGAGTGAATGAAGCGAGAGTGAATTCGAGCACTGCTGATTTGTTTGTGTTTTGCTGCTTAATATATCCCTCAGGCAGATTAGATTTTCAACTTCCTGGTCAAACCCTGTGATAGTTATTTAATACTTAGCAAGCTGTCTATTAGTAATGAAACAAAGAATTTTGATGTCTGTCATGCATACAAACCTTATTTTAGTTAAATAATATTTTATTTTGAAATTCTCACCAAAAGGATTTCGCTATTTGGCTGCCATCTTGTGGTCAGACGCGAAAATCTATCACTGTGCAAAAATTCACAGTGCATTTTGGGAATTTACTAGCTGTTGAGTGTACATGGCCTGTACACTCGTTATTGCTGTGCATTGTGGGGTTGATTGAGTGCACTTCAGAAAGTCCACTGTAGTTTCAGACACCACTAGAAATGGCTGCTCCCTCAAATAGTGCACTATTTAAGGGTATAGGGCGCAATTTTGGATACAGCCCACAAAAAACACACTACCTGCTAGCGTTTCGGAAGTGCTATTGTCAGAGCAGCACAAACAGAACACAGAAGTTTAATTGCACAGCTATAAGCAAAACATGTGCCGTGGGTTAGATGATCACTTGACACGGAAGTATAAAGGCTTTATGAGAGTATGAAAATCTAAAAACAGACTTTGCAAATTAACCTGTAAATTAACACTTGAAAAAACAAACAGAAATGCACAAACAGAAAATATATCGGCATCAGCTCAGCCAAAAGCAGTTTGAAAATATCAGCAAAATTGTGCATCCCTACTATATTTAACGAGGTCCAAGTAAAAGAAAAACAGTTAAGACCTTTCATTCATTCATTCATTCATTCATTCATTCATTTTCTTTTCGGCTTAGTCCCTTTATTAATCTGGGGTCGCCACAGCGGGATGAACCGCCAACTTATCCGGCATATGTTTTACGCAGCGGATGCCCTTCCAGCTGCAACCCATCTCTGGGAAACATTCATACACACTCATTCACACACATACACTACGGACAATTTTAGCTTACCCAATTTACCTATACCACATGTCTTTGGACTTGTGGGGGAAACCGGAGCACCCGGAGGAAACCCACGCGAACACGGGGAGAACATGCAAACTCCACACAGAAATGCCAACTGACCCAGCCGAGGCTCGAACCAGCAACCTTCTTGCTGTGAGGCCCAAAGACCTTTCATTTCTGAAGAATTTAAATTCATTTATTATAATAATTTTTGTTCATTTACTGGACTAACTACCTATTTAAATAACAATATAGTGAAATATATTGTCCCTGTGAAATAAAATTACTCATACCATGAAATAGAATTTGGGTCATACCACTCACCCCTAATTATCAAATATTAAAATTTCAAAATAATATTTTCAGTTTCAATGTATTGTAAAATGTCATTTAATCTTTGTAAAATAGGATACTGGTCAAAGAGAGTCGACCACTTTGGACAACTCTACTTTCTTTTTCAAAGGCCAGCTCTGAACGTGAAAGCATTCATGCAGCAGGCTTATATATTCTAATGCAGCAAACAAAGAGGGAAAATGAAATTAAAGATCATCTAACATCATAGAATAGATGAAATTGATAAGTGAGTTTTTACAAATAATCTGCATCGATACAGTCAAAACAAAGTGAAACGCTGGATGCTACGTCCTTGTTGGCTACATATCAAGCATACTGTACAGGAGTAAAAACCTAATATTACTTAACCAGTTTCTGTTTCATTTGCCTTATTTTTCTTTAAACTGTAGATCATAAGGAGGTGAATGAAGAATGAAATTTGTCATTTGAAATGTGTATGGTTTTAGTTTGTTGTGTTTTAATCAAAATTGTGCTTTCTTTACTAAGTCATGGTTTTTAGTTGCTATAAGATTCTCAGTGATGTTGAATTAACGCTTCACAATTACACTCAAATTTCCCTATTAAGGTAAAGTTGTTTTTATATTCACACATTTGGAATTTATCCTCAATAATATCATTTCAGAAAAAAAGATTCTTTGCTAATACTAAATAGCGAAATCATATTAGCAGCCAATGACTATCAAAGTACAACATTGTTCACTGTCAATCAAATAGTGCTAATGTTGTTTTAAAGTCATACATACATGTGATTTCAGGCCGAATATTCAAAGTACCATGGTAAACAATATAGGGAACATGTCACACGTTGTCACTGAAAACCAACTTTACCTCAATAATTTCCCTGCCGTATAACAGGACAGGATACCTATCGAAAATATTTAATTAATACTCTCACTATATGAGTTAGAGTGATAAACAATCATTCACACTTACCTGTGCTTTTATGTAGTAGGCTACACAGAGGAATCCGCTCACTGAACTTAAAATTGGCTTCCCAGTGTCACCTTGTTGTACATTATTTATCAATTTAGTACTGTGCGGGAATTGTCGCATGCACTCAATGACACTGCGTCAAGAATCGGTCTCTTAAAATCATGTTCTCCCTACATGTTTTTCCACAGAGTAAATTGCATGCCCGTCTGAGCTAGCAGCGTGTCGACGCCATTGCTTAATAAGCAAAACGCTGCTGACGAAAATGTAACGTTATAAATCATGCCTTGGTGTGAGTAAATTAAACAATGTAAACAATTTAACTTATTGCTTGTTGAAGCGGCCAGTCATGTTATTTAAGTAACATTCGAGACTAAAGTGTTACAGTGTGTTTACAAAGTAGCAGTAGCTATCCACTCAGTCCCACTAAACGCCACGTCTTATTTGGGGTTGTATCCAGCGACTGTCTATAACACAGTCAATAAAATCATTATATATGGTAACAACTAGAATAATGCAATAAAAAACTGTCCAATGTGTTTTTGAGCATTTCTTTCAACAACACTCATGACGCGTATCAGTGCATGCATGTCAAAGCTGTTATCCGTCGCCTACATTTTAAAACTAATATTAGAGAGAAGTCTCGTTTAGCGTTATTGACAAAGATGCTTCGGCTTGATCTTCTTCTTCTTTCTCTGTCTTCTTCTTCTTGGTTTTTTATTGGCGGTTGGTATACAACTTTGAGGTGCATTTCCGCCACCTACTGGTTAGGAGTGTGGATCAAAAGTGAAGTTTCTACCCTCTTATTCTTATTTATTTAGATTCTATTATATAACCCCGTCTCTCTAAGAAACATTAGTAAATTTTTCAACTTTTTATCTCCTACTCCACTACTTAAAGTGCTATTAATATCTATATTTACATTATTACCCTCAATGTCCATTCTCATCATATTCCGTTCCCTCTTACACTCTCAGAAAAAATGGTACAATGTTGTACCAAAGAAGGTACAAACCCTTGTCACTGGGGCAGTACCTTTTTATGGAACAGAATTGTACCTTAAGACAAAGAAACAAATTTGTACCATTGCAGTTTGTACCTTTAAGGACATGATTTGTACCATGGGAAACCAAAATGTACCTTTGGTTTTTAAAACCTGCAGATACAATATTGTACCTTCATCAAAGGTACAAATCGGATCCATGAAGGTACCACTACAGTGACAAGACACTTTGTACCTTAACAGTGTCAAATGTGTTCCTTCAAGAACTATTTAAAGGCATTTTGCTATATCCAAAATGCGTCAATTTATTTTCAGTAAATATAAAACATCAAATAAATTTTTAAACAATGTTTTTAAAAAAAAGTTTATTTTTGTGTAAATGCACCTTTTCCATTTACAATAAAGAAAAAAAAATACTTTAACATAAATCAAAATATTTTTTGCTAAACGTTTCACAACACTTTTCACAAAAATGTTCTCCAATTTTCAATCAATACCATTGTAAAGTTAATTTAATTTACTTAATTTTAAAATAGATATATAATAATGCAAAAGTATTGTAACGAGATACACAATGTTTGATTAGTTTTACAATAGTAAAATGTCTGCATGAACACTTTGCATATGCAGGACTTTTGCCAGCTCACTAGCGTAGTGTAAAGCAAACGCCAAAAGGTGCGGATATCAATAATGAAAATGTATTTATCAGAAAATGCTTACCAAATGTTTATTAAAAATGCCCTAAATGTTTAGTTTACAATACCTATAGTTTTGTTTTACCAGTTGTTTTGTATTATAGAACTTAAGAATTAATGTTTACGAGTTTCTTTAAACATATGCTTTTAAATGATGATTCATGTTTTAATATGGAAATTATTCATAAAATCACTTTGCCTTTCCAGTAATATTTATTTTCATAGATATTGTAATAAAGAAGGAGTTGTCCAACGTTTATGTACCTTTTTATGAGAACAATTGTGTACCTTCATTTCAATTGTACCATAAAAAGTACAGAGCAGTATCATAAGAGGTCTTTTCTGTACCATATAAGGTACTACTTTTACAAAGGTACAAAACTGTTCCTTAAGGAACATTATTTGTACCACCGTGTACCTTTTTTTCTAAGAGTGTATATACTGGACATTTCTTTACAATATGTTCTATATTTTCCTCTTCATTACAATAATTACAATTTCCGCTTGAATGTCTCCCTATTTTAAACAGCCCACTATTTAAAGCAGTGTGACCAAACCTTAACCTAGATATAACGGTTTCCTCACGTCTATTTCTCCCTGCTGTTCTGTTTTTACCCACCATTCTCTGGATCATGTAATACCATCTTCCTGTTCATTCTTCCTCCCATTTCTTTTGCCATCTCTCCCTCACATATTGTCTAATTATAGTCTTCATTTCATTTTTACTAGTTCTTGAAAATATGTCAATACCTGATTCTTTAGTGGCCTCCTTTGCATATTCATCTGCTTGTTCATTTCCTAAAACACCAACATGTGCTGGAACCCAAATAAAAGCTAAAATGATCTCCATCTGTTGAATTCTATATATTGTCTGTAATATTTCAAGCAATGTGTCTGATCTACAATCTGAATGTCCTGTTTGAATTGTTATTAAAGATGAACTCGAATCAGAACAGATAATCGTCTTCTTTGGTTTATTTTCTTCTACCCACTGTAATGCCAATAAAATTGCAGTCATTTCACCTGTATAAATTGACAGTTTATCTGATATTCTTTTGTAGGTCCTGATGTTAAAAGCTGGAATACTAAAAGCCACTCCTACTTTATTCTCCCTATCTTTTGAAGCATCAGAATATATGTGAACATCTTCATCATAATTTCTTTGTATGTATTCATATGTCTCTTGTGCATTGGGTTTTGGATCATCTCTTCCTTCTTTATTTAACAGTGTCAGATCTTTCTTCCTCTGTCTCTTCTTCTAGGCTGTTTTATGGCGGTTGGTAACCCAGCTATAGATGTATACCGCCACCTACTAGGATGGACTGTGGAGCATTGATGTCAGGGGATTTAGCTTTAAATTATTTAAAAAAATGACAACTGATCTTTATATTCTGATCATTAACCCAGTATCTTTAAGATATCTAAATAATATGTGAACGACTGCTATAGTTGCATCGTTATTTAGCAGCAACTCGAGTGAAATTTTATTAGTTTCTCCATTAAGTTCGTCTGCCAGATGTAGTCTCTCATTGTCATATTTATTACATTTTACCGGAGTAAATGTTCAACTGTTTCAGCATTATCACAGCTAGTACGAAACTCAGACTATTTCTTCTTCAGCTGCTTCTTCTTCTTTTGGAGTTTTAAGGCGGTTGGCAAAAAAACAACAACGATGTATATTCTTGCCACCAGGGATGGGCAGTATAGATACTTCAAATACAAAATAGTATTTATTGTTGATAGGTTGAATAGTTATTGAACAGAGATGATGGCAATTTTACTGGCCATGAAACACAATCAACAGATATAGTACTATGTTCTGACTCATTATCATTATCAATTCCTAGGGCCGGGAATTAAACCAGCAACCTTTGGGTTAAAAGTCCAATTCACTAACAATTAGGCCACAACTTCCCCCTATTGGTGAACGAGGTGATAGAGAAACGCATGCTGTCAAACAATGTTTACTTCACAGAGTCAGTAGGGACTAATGGAATATGCCTATTGATGGAAGGTTTGCGAATAAATTTCATGCTCCCTTTTAAAAGTTTTTTTGTAGTATTGTCAAACACAAAAATACAGTATTTTATTTTGATACATTTGTGGCTGCTGTATTTTGTAGTTCACTTTGATACACTTAAAATGGATGTATTTTGTATTTTATTTTAAAATACATTTCAATGTATTTTTGCCCATCCCTGCCTGCCACCTACTAGGATGGAGCGTAACCATTGATGGAACAGAAAGAAAGAAAGAAAGAAAGAAAGAAAGAAAGAAAGAAAGAAAGA
>CAIGQV010018344.1:5303027-5320144 GCA_903798115.1 Danio jaintianensis | reverse complement strand
AAAGAAAGAAAGAAAGAAAGAAAGAAAGAAAGAAAGAAAGAAAGAAAAAGAAAGAAACTGACTGGAAACCTGAGGTACATTTAAGTATACTGATATGTCATTTTTGCATACCAAACCTAAATAGAGACAGAAGAAAAAGCATTATATGTGATTCAGGTATACACTGAAGTCCAAACATTTGGATTAATACAATATTTTTCATATTTAAAAAAACAACACCTGTGATAGTCACTAGACATGTGCAGGTATTTAATTACTAATATACTATACTGCATTAAGGAATATCCACAATACAGTTAAATTATACTTTATCTAATAGAGGTAGTGTGTGTGCGTGTGTGTGTGTGCGTGTGTGTGCACTACTGTTCAACTACTGTAAGAAGAGGTCATTCCACATCAATGAGCTTCTTCTTATTCTACTTTTCTGTTTAATTGTGGCTGGTAAACACTCTTAAAGGGTGTATTTATGCCGCCTGTTGGACCGAATTGTGGAGCTTGATGCACATTAGTGACAGCATATCCTTTCATATTGAAGAATAATTGAATGATTGAAAAAAACACACATTAAATCAAATAACAACTGCAAAATACAAAAATAATAAGTAAAACATTAAATAAATAGAATAAAATAATTTTATATGGTTCATTGTATAACCTGAAGTTTTATTTCTTTTTTCAATTTATTTTTGATACTCAATAAACTCAATACTTTTATTAATCCCATTCTTTTTTTTCATAAACCTCACAGTATAACAGGATATGTTGGTGATAGGATATGTCTTCAGATTTCCAATGCTGTATAATCCTCAATTTCCAAAAACTGACACTTATGACTGGTTTTGTGGTCCAAGATCACATGTTTGAACATACAGTATGTGCACATTTGCAATTCGAATGATGGAAAATTAATGTGTAAACTGCCATATATATGACATATATATAGATTTTAAATAGATAATAGATTTTAAAATATATATTCATTCATTCATTCATTTTCCTTTGGCTTAGTCATTTTATTCATCAGGGGTCGCCACAGTGGAATGAACCGCCAACTTATCCAGCATATGTTTTATACAGCGGATGCCCTTCCAGCTGCAACCCAGTACTGGGAAACATCCGTACACACTCACATTCACACACATACACTACGGCCAATTTAGTTTATTCAATTCACCTATAGCGCATGTCTTTGGACTGTGGGGGAAACCGGAGCACCAGGAGGAAACCCACATGAACACAGGGAGAACATGCAAACTCCACACAGAAATGCCAACTTACCCAGCCGGGACTCGAACCAGCGACCTTCTTGCTGTGAGGCGACAGTGCTTACCACTTAGCCACCGTGTTGCCCTAAAATATATATATTTTAAAATAATAAAAAAAATAATTTTACCCTCCATATATTTAAATCCAAGAAAATACATTCACATGTAACATTAAGAAAATCAAACAAATAAAAAAATCAAACAATATACACAGTTGAAGTCAAAACTATTAGTCAAAATTAGTCAAATATTTTCACAAATGATGTGCAGTATGTTCTACAGTACGCCCTATAATATATATATATATATATATATTTTTCTTCTGGAGAAAGTCTTATTTGGATTATTTTGACCAGAATAAAAGTCGTTTTAAATTTTTTTAAAACCATTTTAAGGTCAATATTATTACCCCTCTTAAGCAATATTTTTTCGATCGTCTACAGAACAAACCATCATTATACAATAACTTGCCTAATTATGCTAACTTGCCTTATTAACCTAGTGAATCCTTTAAATTGCACTTTAAGCTGAATACTAGTATCTTGAAAAATATCTAGTGAAATATTATGTACTGTCATCATGGCAAAGATAAAAGAAATCAGTTATTAGAAATTTGTTGTTAAAACTGTTACTATTACTCCTCATTTCCTTCTATTCCAGCATGAGCCATTAAAAGTACACAAAAATGAAACAATCTATATTGATGGATTCTGAACATACTCTGAGCGATCATATCATATGTCTTGGCTAGATGCAGACTTGCCATTTAATACACTTTAATGCAGAATATGAGTCAGAGCAAATAGCTGTTCCTAATGGCTGTATAGTCTATGTATAGCCATCAGAATGACCATCATTTCTGCTGAGTAGACTGACTAATAAGATTACTCATCCTTTTTACAATTTTAAGAATTTAGAAACTGCTGTAAGTCCTGAAACAGTATTTTTCAGTCCATCTGTAAATATTTTAAAATCCAGACTATATTTTTAAGGCAGCTGGAAGGGCATTCACTGCATAAAAAACATATGCCAGAGTAATTAGCGCTTCATTCTGCTGTGGCAACCTCTGATAAATCAGGGACTAAGCTGAAGGAAAGTGAGTGAGTTTTGATGCATATGTGCAATTTCATTCTTGAAGACTGGCTCTGGGTTCCATTTGGAAGGGCTCATACCTATGCCCTTACCCCTTTGGATAGTCACTCAAAGGGTGTACTCACACTAGGCATAGTTGCCTTGAACCATGCCCAAGCGCGATTGTCCCCCCTCCCCTCTCCCCCTCGATCCACACTCACAGTGCTTTTTCACCTTCCGAGCCCGCTTACATCATTGATGATGTGAGTGTTCAGTTAGGAAGAGAAACGCTCTCGCTCAGTACAATGGAGATTGCTTTAGTTATATTGTTTTGTATTATTTTAAGTCATTTGGGATGTGATGACACACAGTCAAATCTTTTGCTGAACAGATCCACCACTTTTGACGCTCATAAATTTTCATAGAAGACATTGTGCTGCGAGGGGTTTGCATCTTTGATAAACTATGACAGTTTGTGTTCATTAAAAAGTAAGAATGCTTAATAAATCCATATGGAACAGTCCCTTAAAAGTGAAGTCGCGTCTTCAGTTTCGTGCTCAGGCGTGCTTTGCACTCACAGTACAAGCGTACCGCGCCTAAGCCCAACCAAACCCGGTCATGGCACGGAGCATTCACACCTGTCAAACGAATTGGGAAATGGGGGTCAAACGCACCCGGGCACGGTTCGGATAGCCTAGTGTGAGTACAACCTAAAGGATTAGAGCACTGAGATGAGCCCTTCCGAATTGAATGCACTGTGTGACACCAATCACCTTCCCTGCCCGAAGTTTGGAATGACACTTGATGGCCATCATTTTTTCACTCTGAAATCTCTTTTGGAAGGCAACATACTCCATTCGGAAAGCACCAATAGCCTTTTTTTCTAGTGGTTTGCATTAAGTTTAGTGGTGCATCTTCTGTTCTGAAGTGCGGACCTTATAAATGTTAAGGAGTAAGTTTCATTGTTTGGGGGATGTTTTCTGCAGCAGGAGTTGGGCTACTTAAAGCTCCTTCAGGAACCCTTTTTTCCCCTTGTGTTCATCCAACCAGCCAGTAAATGGCATGACCCCCGTCACAATGGGTAATGAAATGAAATGGCCAATTCAGAGTCCTGATCTAGACCTGTTTTTACACTGCACAGTATGGTAAGGTTTGCCACAGCTCAGTTCGCTTTTGATTTGCTCAGCTTGGTTTGCATTTCCACTACAGTTTAGTACTGCTTAAAATATGTGGCATAATCATTATGGTTTAACTGCCTCTACTGCCATGACATCATTGTCTTTATTCTGGGTTGACCCAGTAATGATGCTGATAATGATGATATTACTGATGATTCTCGCAAACCAATCAAGATCAGCATTGTTTTGGTAACCTGGTACATGTAGCTTACTAGGTACTAGGTACAAAATGCAGTGTAAAAGACCTTAAGAAACCCATGGATACTGTTTCATTTTCCACTGTGGTGCTGTTAAAACGAAGCTCTCTGGAATGTAATACAAATGCATCAGTCATCGCCTTTGTAACACAAGTGTAATGCAAACAGCGATATGGACAATGATCAGATATTTCTGTTTTTGGATTCCTTTTTTCTGATATGTACTTCACTGGATAACTATAAATAAATAAATAGCAAAAAAATCAACATGTTCGTGTGCTCTGGTTTCCCCAATGACATGCGATATAGGTGAATATGGTATTAGTGATGATACCTCCGGCGCCTAGACTGCAGCTCTGCACAAGAAGTTTGGCCAGAGGAGAAATGGTTGTGCCCAACAGAGCCTGGTTTCTCTCTAGGTTTTTTCCTTCACTTTCGTCAATTAGTGAAGTTTGTTCCTCGCCACTGTCGCCACTGGCTTGCTTGGTTGGGACTTGTGGAGCTGCACATCGATGGATTTGCTCTTCAGTGTTTGGACTTTCAGCAGTGAAAATTAAACCACACTGAACTAAACTAAACTGAACTTCAACTCTGAAAACTAGACGGACACATTTTCAATTTACTAGAACTTCTATGTTAAGCTGCTTTGACACAATCTACATTGTAAAAGCGCTATAGAAATAGACATGAATTGAATTGAATAAACTATTTCCCAGCACTGGGGGTTCACAGATTAAGAACATTCTGTAAGCACTTTGCAACAATTTTTTGTGTGTGTGTGTGTGTGTGTGTGTGTGTGGGACCGGTGACAGAAAAGCATAGCTGATAATAATCATAGTCCTTTATTTTTTTTCTTTCATCTTTGTCACTCACATTCCCAAGATTCCCCTAGACTGGAGAGGATATGACAGTCACTTACATCTCGGATGGCCTTAATGGTGATTAAATTAATAGCAGAGTTTAAATTTTGGCTGAACTGTTTATTTATTAGCCATTGCTTTTCTATTAGGCGCATCATATATAGAGATTTAATATGCAATTAATTATGTACAAAGTGTATTATTGGTAAAAGCAGAGTAGTGACAAATTATACATGTTCCATATGTGACCCTCGACCACAAACCAGTCTTAAGGCTCTTTTGAAAATTGAAAATTTACATCACAAGAATGCTAAATAAATAAGTTTTATATTGATGTATGGATTGTTACCATGTATGTGACAATATTTGAAATTTGAAAATCTGTATATTGAGGGTTCCAAAGAATCTAAATATTGAGAGAATCCCCTTTAAACCTGTCAACTGAAATGCTTAATAATCTATACACACTGTAAAAAATGCTGGGTTCCACACAATTCCTTCATGATGTCACAACACAAATCGATTAAGTTAACTTAATCGTTCATACAAATGTTAGTGGATTGAACATAAAACAATTAAGTTGTCACCCCAAAAACCTTAAGAATTCAACTCATTTTAAATAAGCAGTTTAAACAAGCAGGAAAAGTCATTTTTTGAGTGCATGACATGACATGTATACATAACATGATCTTTACTTAATATTCTAAAGAAGTTTGTACTCAATACAATTTATTTTGGGCTATTCCCACAAAATTTACCTGTGCAATTTAAGAATGATTTTCTGGTCCAGGGTCACAAACTTGTCACATTCTTAAAGGACGCTATACTTTTTTTTGGAAATAGGCTCATTTTACAACTCCCCTAGAGATAAACAGTTGAGTTTTGCCATTTTTAATCATTTCAATTGATTTTAGCTTAGCATAAATCATTGCATAGGATTAGACCATTAGCATCTCGTTCAAAAAAGTAAAAAAAATAAAAGTTTCAATAACTTTCCTATTTAAAGCTTGACTCTTCAATAGTTACATCTTCTGTAAATACATAATATAGTTACAGTACACAATAGTATGGCAGCAAAGTTTCTTGATTAAAATGTCGGAATGAGAATATAGTTCCCAAGCCAAGCCAAACTGAGCAACAAAATAGCAACTTATCATTTCCCATCTGTCTTCATGCACTATGTAACTTCAGAAGAGTTCAACTTTAAGTAGGAAAATTATCTAAACATTTTTTTGAAGTTTTTTGATGCTAATGGTCTAATCCGATTCATTGATTTATGCTAAGCTAAGCTAAAAGTGCTGCCGCAAGACCCGGAGACCTGGCTAAATGGATTCAAAAATCCATAGGCAACTTGTAAAATGAGCCTATTTCCAGTAGAAGTGAAGTGTTCCTTTAAATACGATTGTCTGACTGACCTAAATGTTTGTGGGGTTGTGATTCTATAATATCTGTTGTCTATTTTTTTGCTGATTATTTGCTGATGTCTATACTCTTCTGACTAATTTGGTCAGTCTTAAGGTAATCTTGTTTTGCATTGCTTTCTCCTCTGTTGTCGGTATCGGCTGCAGGTGTGATGACAGCCTCCTCCACAGTTCGTACCACAGAAAATCTAGAGCATCCTTTAGAACTATCATCAACAATCCCTGCCGTGCTCGTACTTAATTTCTCTTGCGATTTCGCATTTAAAGTCTCGTCATTCTCAGACTTTTGTTTCTCTGGGCTGCTCTCCTTAAAAGTCTCATTTAATTTATTACCAGAACCTTTATTTGAACTTTGATCTAAAGCTGTTTCAGTGTCAGTGGGAGACACCGGAACGGAGCTCAAGCATTCTTCCAGAGAGATGGAGAGCTGATCAGCAGTGGTTGAACCCTCTTTGTCCTCCACAAATACTTCCGGTCCCGCTTTGGTCTCCACAGGACTACTAGTCTTATAAAAGCCCAGCAACGTCACACTCTTCTTCCGTTTGCCTACATTTGGGACTTTGCCATTAGTTGCTCCAGAGTCTTTAAACATATTGCGGATGTTGTATTCCTCCTGAGACTTTATTGAAGTTTCCTTAAATCCCATTCTGCTGTCTGAGAGCGTTGTGTCATTTGATGTGTTTCCTGCCTTGGGGGTAGGAAGATTCATTGACCCATGCAGGCTGTTTCTCTTGTCCATGTGGGTGACACGGAATCTGTGAATTTAGGTAAGCAATGCTGATATTTAACGTGGGTATCTTTTGTAAATCTTGCAAAGCTTAATTATACTACATTGTCAGATATTTAACAGTAAACAATACACCATCAAAACAGACTTAACTGATTTTACATTTCTAATTATTTTATATGCTTCTTATGTAAAGAATAATGTTTAAAGGGTTACAATTTAGATTTTTGATAATTACATTTCCAATCAAGACTCATTGGAAATATGTGGCCAGGGCTACATTTTTGCAAACCGCTTAAATTTGCCTGCAGTTTCTGGGTAAAATGAATGCTACGGGGCCGACACACTACTTTCTTTTTCACACTACTTACTTTTATAGGAATATATTATTGTCGAATAAAAGCAGTTTGCTCAGTATCTCGCCTTGTACGGTGTCGTGCTTGGGATGTGGGGCTGACTGGGTTCACAAAAGAAGGTATTCTAAAGAATTTTGGAAACATTACAGGTTTTCAACATTCTTCAAATTTAAACTCAAACTGGTGTGGAACAAGTGAAGCTTGAGTAAAAGATGACAAAATTTTCTTTTTGGGTAAACTGTCCCTTTAATACAGTAAAACTGCAGTTTAAATATGTTGAAAATTCATCAATCCACTTATTAAAGTATACCATCGCTGAGCAAAAAAAAAACAATCAGCATACTTTGTTCTGATTTAAAGAAAAAAGACATTATACTGTATATAATTTTTTTTAAAGAAAGAAACATAGTTCCTTTATTATTACTTATTAACAAACAAATAAATATTAGCAGTAAATAAATGTCACAGAGAGAACCATTGCCAGCCCTCAAGATTTTGTTACTCTTGAAAATCATTTTTATCTTTTATGAGAAGGCAAACTAACAAATATTTATATGCATATATTTATATACGTTAATATATTAAATGATTATATAACTGCTTTATCAACCCCTTATAATGGAGTAGCATAAACAACAAATATGAGATAAACAAAATATAAATGAACAAATATGGTCTTCCAACTAATATTTATATTTTTAGTCCAGTTTCCTAAATAGCAACTCTAATATCCAAAGCAGATATTGATTAGTCAGTGTTATGATTGATTTTATTATTATTTTTAGATGTAGAACATTATAAAAAGACTGTGTCCAGTCCCATTTTTGACTGGTAATGTAATTTGAACTGATAATAATCTCACCTGCCCACAGAAAACACAGTCTGCTCTCCTGGCCGGGCTTTGCTTCTGGCTATGCGGCTTCTGCGACGTGTTTTTAAGATTTGTCCTTGCATGCAGTGAACGCAAGAGCTGATTTCACCTCCCAGATGAACTGTGTGGTGGTGAAGGGGAAGACCACCGACACTGTCTTTGTGACGTAGCCTGGGTGAAAGTAAGATAATTATAAAATAAATAAATTCAGTGAAAATGATATGGCCTCTTTTTCTACTTTACATGTGCATTAATTCAGATATCAGTATGTGGGAACTGTACTGTAAAGTGAGTACTATGAAAACATTCCTTTTATATGTTACATGCTTATTCAGTAATCTATGAAAGAAAATATTGCTAATAAAGATTTGAAGATCTTGAATAATCTCACGATCGTGCAAAATCTCCAAATCCTCCAACTGATATGCACTAAATCTATCCAACCATATTTTTCAATTCAGATGTCAATTTTCAAGATAGGTTTTCAAAATATCAAGCAGCATAAATAAGCTGTTTTGTACAGCTACAGCTAAAAATTGCTGTAAAATTTACAGTGTTACTGGCAATTTTGGTTGCCAGTAATACTGTAAAATTTACAAGCGCACTGTAAAATAACAATTACAATTGTGCTGTAGTTTTACAGCACAATTTTAATTATTAATTTATGGTGCGCTTGTAAATTTTACAGTATTACCAGCTATTTTTACAGTATTACTGGCAAAATTTACCAGAAGACTGTAAATTAACAATAACAACTGTTCTATAGTTTTACAACACAATTGTAATTGTTAATTTACAGTGCACTTGTAAATTTTACAGTTTTACTGGCAACCAAAATTGCCAGTAATACGGTAAATTTTACAGCAGTTTTTTACAGTGTAAATATAGCTGGAATCCAATGACACCAGAAGCCAGATACAATACGTTTATAAATGTCCGTAGCTGCTCTTGCACGAAATATATATATATAAAAAAACTTCTGTAACACTTTATTTCAAGTCACAATTCATGCTATTAACAAACCTTTGACGAAAACTATTAGCTCAATAAACTGTTAATTAGATGATTATTAATAATTAGTAAATTGGATTTAGGTTTTGAGTAGGATTACGGATGTAGAATAATACTTTATATTGAAAACACATATATATGACACACAATATATATATATATATATATATATTTATACTTTATAACTACCAAAAAATTGTGTTAATATCAAAATAATAGGCAGGTAATAAGCCAGTAGTTAATAGCATGAATTGTGACTTAAACTACAGTGTTTCCAACTTTTCATTTTATTTTTTAATTAAAAATAAAAGAGCCAAATGTGACTTGAAGGTTGGTTTTTATATATTTATCACACTATAGAATTGAATTATTATACCGTGGGTCATGATGTTCACAAACATTTTGCCCAACCAACATCTCTCTGAAGGCCTCCACATTGGCTGTAACACAAAACCATAAGGAAAATAGTGAAAAATCATTTAAATACATGACAGATTATAAATAAAATGCAGCACTATACATTTTATAAGACAGAAATAAATCTAGAATTAAATAATGCACTTTTTCCGTACCTTCATTCTCAATGATACACTTCAGAATTTGCTCCACAGTGTCTTGACTGTCTTCTGATACATCTGGGGGGAAAACATAGATTTTATAATTTTATATAATATTTGATTGTAATTGATTGTAATATTTGATTTTTGATAAAAATGTGTCAACACATGCCAAAAAACACACTTTCCATTTGTTCAGTTTAAGGAGATTTGTTTAACCTCAAACCCTGGATTTGCACATTAGGGTAAATCCTCCATTGGATCAAGATGATGACCAAATTCATTCATTCATTTTCCTTCGGCTTAGTCTCTGTTTCAGAGGTCACCACAGCGAAATGAACCGCCAACTAGGGCTGTGACGGTCACCGAGACAACCGCGTCACCGCGGTTGTCCATGCCACCGGCGGTAGTACGTGACGTCACACACTGAAATTTCCATTATGTTGCAAAGTATTGCATTTCTGTTAGAATATAACGTTAGGCGCGATTCAGCAAGTTCAAGTTCAGCCATGAATCTCGTTGGAAAACCAAATGTTACATCGCCAATCTGGGAACATTTTGGATTCGTGCTGAACGAGAAAGTTGAACCAATAAATAAAAGAAGCTATTTGTAGGGTTTGTTTAAAAAAAAAAAAAGTGTTAAATGGGCAAACACGTCGAATCTCCACAGCCATCTCCGGTCATGTCACCCAGCCACGTATAATCAACTCCTGTCTTCTGAACGCAAACGCTCAGTCAGCCATGTATTGCAGAGGCCTTTCCAAAAATGGGCAGATAAAAAAGAGAAAGTGATAAATGGAAGACATTGACGATTTTGGTCCCTCTTGTTCCTTTCATTTAGGCTATTTATTCACTTATTTATTACTTTGCATTACTGCCTAAGTTATACTGACTTAGTCCAGTAATATATTTTTTATAGTAGTAATAATAATAATAATATGAAGTTTCGCTATTACTGATTTTATCAATGAAGGTTATGCAACGATACCGTTTATTAACGCAGACGAAGCATGGCTTCAGCGCCAGACGAGTGGTTTAAATGATATTTTATTCTCCTTATTTATTTCCATTTTATTTCAAACAACGTGAATGTTTAAAGTTTTAGGTAAAGAAGTCAAACTATGCCCACACATGCAAGCTAACCCACTTTCACTTCCCACTACCGGTAAATAAATCATAACCGAATCATCACGCTTCATTACCCAACCAATATCAGTGTTAGAAAAAAGCTACATGTTACAATTCAATGTCATTTAAAAAAATAGTAGCTAAATGTGTTACTTAGTTACATTTTCGGGCATTAGTGTAGCAAAACAGAGCCTGTCTACCCTAGCCTACCTGCAGCGCATGTGAGAGGTTGATCCGCGGCAAATCCACTTACTCAATGCACTATATACCTATTTCATTTATAACATAAATGTAAACTTGACTTCGCAGGCCGATCTTCTTTAAACTCAAAAGGCATTTATTAAGTGTCCTAACTTGAGAATGCTGCTGCATAATGGGATGTTTAAAAGGGTTTTGCGTTTTGTCAATTTTATAGCTTAGTTTTAATAATATTAATAATAATCAATTATAATATTAATTATATTGTAGACTACTGTAGGACTGTGCAGTGTCCAACTAAACATTTTTAGTAGGGTACCCTAATATTAATCCCCTACTAAAAAACTAATGTGAAAATGACTGGCAGTTGCGTCTCTGCTAACATTATTTTAACGGCAAATTTCTTTAGCGTTTTTTCCCCTTTAGAGCTCAAAAGAGTTGTATTTAAAGAATTAGTTAACCAAAACATGAAATGAATTAGGCTGCTCGCCTTCATGTCATCCTAGTGCAGTTTTCTCCCGTGTGAGTTTAGAGTGCGCCTCCGACGCCACATGCGCGTTTTAAAGGCTATATACATGCACACCCTGACCTGACGCGGGGACCAGATCTCTGGACTATTGCTTTAATTTCACAATTTTCATAATTTAATTGCTTTTTCATATTATAAAATATCTAAATTTGTGTTCTGAAGGTTGGAATGAGAGAAGTGTTAGTAATTAATGACGGAAAGAATTCTTCTGTCACAGATTATTTTACAGCATAATTGACCCAACCCCCCACCACCACCTCAACACCGGCGGTTGTTGGTGACTTCCCACCGCGGTAGTAAAAAAAAATTGTTACCGTCACAGCCCTACCGCCAACTATTCCGGCATATGTTTTACACAGCGGATGCCCTTCCAGCTGCAACCCAGTACTGGGAAACACCTATACACACTCATTCTCTTTCACACACACACACACACACACACACACACACACACACACACACACACACACACACACACACACACACACACACACACACACACACACACGCACGCACACACACACACACACACACACAATGGCCAATTTAGTTTACTCAATTCACCTGTACCGCATGTCTTTGGACTGTGGGGGAAACCGGAGGAAACCCATGCGAACACGGGGAGAACATGCAAACTCCACACAGAAATGCCAACTGGCCCATCCGGGACTTGAACCAGTGACCTTCTTGCTATGAGGCGACAGTGCTAACCACTGAGCCACCATGATGTCCAAATTACATAACAACATTTATTAAAATTGGCTTTTGAGTGCTCAACATTTATGTCCATATATAGCTAGTGAACTGATCACCATTACTGATCGTTCACCCAAACATTTAAATTTGGTTTATATTGAGGAATGTTGGAAACCGGTAACCATTGACATCTATAGTAGGAAAAACAAATGCTATGGAAGTCAATGGTTACAGGTTTCCAACATTCTTCAATTTATCTTCTTTTTATTTGGAACAAGTCAAGGATGAGTAAATACTGACAATTTTTACATTTGTTTGGTGAACTGTCCCTTTAAGCATATAAAGCTGTCCATTGGTAGTGTCTATTAAACTCAATTAAACAATGCATATTTCCAACCCCACTGGCAAAGATTATTTTAACAACTTCAATTTCCCAATGTTTACATAAACTGTCGCAGATGTACTATGTATTAGTTGATCCTCATTCTGTGTGTTCTGCTGGTGGAAATGTTTTAGTAAATCTATTTATCATATAATATCCCAGTTACCCATAAATGTCTGGGGGAAATTCAAAAGGTCAATGGAAAAACTTTGTTTATTTTTGGATCCAATGACAGATTACGTAAGCAAACAATTTGAGGGATGTCTTGATGGTAAGCTAAGAACCTTAAAGACAAATAAAAACCTCTATAATGGGACATAGCTACAAAAATAAAAAGACAAGAAACTATAATCTTAATTCCTCAAATCAGTAATAATATATACAGAAAGTATGGTGATGTACTGTCATGATCACTACATATCCTACAACTACATATCATTACAACTACATTTCCCAGCATTCCGTCACACACACCCGGTCATCACTTCCACTCATCACACACACAGCTGCATCCCGTTCACCACTGATTTGTTGGACTTTAAATATACCCTGCACCCGTCTTGTTTTGCTCATTTGTTAAATGTCTTTTTGATGTCCTAGTCCGGTTCCTAGTGGTATTGTATAGTTTGTTTTGCTTATGTTTGTCTTAGTTCAAGTTTTGTTATTTTGTTACTTTGTTTTCCCTGATGTCCTGTTTTTGCACGATGTCTCATCATTAAATGCACATGGATCCTACCTACCTCTTGTCCCGTCTGCAATACCTCCCAGTAACGTGACATGTACTATCAGAGCTTACATTAGCAATGCACTTGTTAATTTCTAAAAACTAGTTAACACTTCATAATAACTGCACACTATTAATAATTTTTTTTTAATCAACCCAGACTCATTCTGAAAACATACATATACATTTCTGGAGATCGCCAAATGTGTCCCAGGAGTTTTTTTGGGGTTTTTTTTTGCAGTTTTTGTTTTCGCGAATCCAGCAGAGGCCGCTGTGCACGCTTTTTGAGATCTCAAATTTCTCTCGCGAGAGCCATTCGCACCTCCTGTTCTTGTGTAAATCCACCAGAGGCTGCTGTTGAATGACTGACTGACTGAATGACTGACTGACTGAATGACTGACTAACTGACTGACCGATCGACTGACCCACCCTCCTCCTTCCCTAAACCCAACCAATAGTGTTTTCAAAAGCATCGATTGACCAGCGCCCACCCACTTTCCTAAACCCAACCAACAGTTTTAAAAAGCATCCAAAAAAAGAAAAGCCCTTGCCTGATTTTTAGCACATTTTCAGATTTTACCACATTCTCACCCTGTTATTTACTTGTTTATTTTCATTTTATTTTTTTGGCTTTTGTTTTTGTTTTACCTGCTTTCTGGAACCATTCTTTACTGGACTCAAACCCCTTCGTCGTGGTCAATTCCTCTCTGTGTCAAGTACAGCGACGTACGTGGCGAGCCACTGGACAAACTGGTAACAACGGGAAAGCCGTCCACACAGAAGTAAGTTGTCAGCTGGTAAGCGCGAAAAGGAATGCCGTCATATCACCCCGTAGCATTCGTTTTAAAAATGAAATGCAGCCATGCGTACTTCTGGCTACATAATTTGAGATCTCCAGAAATGTATATAGGGCTACGTTTTCAGAATGAGCCTATGTTGTTATTTTTTGATAAGCATGCAAATATGTATTTTTCATTCATTTATTTTCAATAATGCAATACTTAATTTAAAGTCACGAAAAATGTATAATTAACAAAGTATGAAAATACACTCATAAAGCACATTCTACATGTGAATACACACTCAAAAAAATAAGTTTGCTGTTTGTTCAAACTACTTATTTAAAATGAGCTGAAACAACACAATTCTTGAGGGTTTTTTGCGACAACTTAATTGTTTTATGTTCAATCCACTTAAATTTGTAACAACTAATTATCTACCTTCATTTCTTCATATTGTCCCAACACAAAAAATCGATTGTGTGGAACCCAACATTTTATAAACTGTATTTATAAACTGCCTAATAATGTCTATTAATGTTGAGTTAATGCCTAACAAATGAGGAACTAACAATTTCCTAATGCTTAACAAATGATTAATAGTGTGCAGTTATTATAAAGTGTTACCAAACTTTATTTTAATTTCATTTAATTTTCTTTTAAAGAGATATTTCACTCAAAAATGAAAATTTGCTCACTATTTACTCAACCTCAAGTGGTTTAAAACCTTTATGAGTTTCTTCCTCCTGTCGAATATTAAAAAAATATTTTGAAGAAAGCTAAAAACCAGTGACTTCCATAGTAGGAAAAACAGATACTACAGAAATCAATGGTTTCCAGCATTCTTCAAAATATTTTCTTTTGGGCTTAACAGAAGTAAGTCAAACAGGTTTGGAACACGTTGAGAGTGAGTAAATGATACAATTTTCAACTTTGGGCAAACTATCCCTTTAAAACGTATACTTTTTGGTAAAACAAAGGTTAAAATCACTTGCCATCTTGGTCTGCTCCCAGTTTGCCTTCACAGTCTTCTTCATCCTCTTCCAGTTCACAGCGGTAGCCCTTTGTCTTCAATAAGTGACAGATTAGGAAACCCAGAAGGCCCGTAATGAAGAAGAAGAAGACAAGGAGGAAGATTGTGTATGTTGGAGGGGGATCATCCACAGTTGGGCTCTCCTGGTCTGTCATACCCCTGTGTCTTCTTAGAAAATAGACAAAAGGGAAGCAGTTACACTTATATGGCAGGTAATGGTCACACACAGCCTGAAATCGTTGTTTCTCTAGCTTTCAGAAAGGTTGTCTTTGTCACGCCATCTGACTCTCTTGGCTCTGAGAGATAATCAGCCCCTCAGCTCCATCAGGGCACATTTCATGTTAACAAGTCCCTTTATCTTGTCGTCCAGGCATATGGTGAGAGCAGCTCGGCCCCTCGACACCCTCTGTTTTTACTCAGCCACTGATAGATACGCTTCAACAGCCCGCAAAGAATTTATTATCATAACATTGTTTAACATTTTAGTCTATTCGAGTTATTCTAAAAATCTGCCATAAATACTGTTTATTTTTCAATGCCTCCTTGAGAGAAACCAGACTCATCTGGTGGATTACATTACTTTAAAGGGAGAGTTCACACAAAATTAAAATTTAGAGTCTATTTACTCACTCTCAAGTGGTTCTTAGACTTTATGAGTTTTTTCTTCTTCTTCTGTTAATCCTAAATGAAGATATTTTTGATGAAAGCTGGAAACCATTGACTTCCATAATAGGAAAAACAAACGTGGAAGTCAATGGTCACAGGTTTCTTCAGAATATCTTCTACTGGGTTCAGCAGAAAAAAGAACTCAAACTGGTTTGTGACAAGTGAATGTAAATGATGACAGAATGTTTTGGGTGGTTTGGGTGAACTGTCTCTTGTACGATACGATAGTACGATAGTTGGCTTTTTTGTCAAAACCTTGTTTGTTAAAAACAATTTGAGAAAATTCATTTTCATTTTGCAGTATTTCTCATTAAAACATTTTTGTGCAGTATCTTTTTGTGTTTCATGATTGTTGGGTAAATCCATAGGTTACACTCAAAAAATTATATTTGCTGTTTGTTCAAACTAATTGCTTAAAATAAGTTGAAACAACACAATTCTTAAGTTTTTAGGGGGACAACTTAATTGTTTTAAGTTCATTCCACTTAAATATGTAAAAACTAATAAGTTATCTTAATTCCTTCATGTTGTCGCAACACAAATCGATTGTGTGGAACCCAGCATTTTTACAGTGTATAAATTGCATTGATTTCTTACAACTGACACCTTATGAAGGGCAACATGATGTTTTTGTCAGAATTTATCTTTTTAAAAATCATTAAAAGCTTCATTATATATAGGAGTGAGTGGGAAAGAGAGTATATTTCCTAGACATATCAACCTATTAAGTAGCAACTTTTCCTTTTATGTTGGTTTTAGTACCCGATGTAACTACAGAGGAGTCTAATGGTCTAATCCAATTCAATAATTTATGCTAAGCTAAGCTAAGATAAAAGTGCTCGTACCAGACCCATATATCAACTAAATGGATTCAAAAATATTAAAATTCAACTGTTTAACCCTAGGTGACTTGTAAAATGAGCCTATTTCCCTTAAAAAGTGTGTTACTTTAACATGTAAAAACATTGCCTGAAAAGTCTGCTAGAGGGTATGCCGATATATAACGCAGCCCTTGTGCATATAAACAATAAAAACCTCTGTGAATGACATTAGCATCAAGTAAATAAAGTTAGTGTGTTTTTATGCCACCTTTTCTGATCTGCTCATAGTCTTTCTATGGAAACTGCTGATTCGGTTATGACATTGGATCAACTTACAAAATGTGGCCTCTATTTATAATAGAGGAAAGCAGGTAAGCATGAGAAAGCTGTTCTGCAGTATGACTCAGCATTCTCATGACCTCTACAACCAACATTCACTGATGACACCGCCTGAATTATTCTCATCCTCAAATGATTGAAACCCAGTCTACCCTCCCCCTCATCATCAATGTGTTTTAGCTTTGCCTATGTACTCGACTGTAATTCATTATTCAAATGCAATGCATTCAGTCTTTTTATTTTTATTTTTAATCATAAACAGAATATAAAACAAGCTAATGTGTAAAAATCCTGTCTGCAGAAATCT
>CAIGQV010018344.1:5277420-5302627 GCA_903798115.1 Danio jaintianensis | reverse complement strand
CTAATTAGCTAGTGATGGTGAGATGTCCTTCACTCAACAACAAATACAGGATTTTTCGATATTCAAGAAATGCTTTAAAATGTAAGACGCAGGCCTACTTCCATTCCATCTTATCAAGATGCAATCTATAAACTGTGATAGTGTTATGCTCTTATATATGCAGAATTCATATTTTTGATCGACTAGTACTGAATGTACTTACTGTACACACAAAAAAAACGATTTCGCTGCTTGTTCAAACTTCTTGTTTGACATGAGCTGAAACAACACAATTCTTGGGATTTTTGGGACAGCTTATTTGTTTTATGTTCAATCCACTTAAATTAGTTAACTTAATCGATTTGTGTTGGGACAACATGAATGAATTGTGCAGTGTACAATAGGTGTATGTCAGAAACCAATCTTATCTAAACATATCACTGTACGGCCAATAAATATCCTGAAGAACATTCTTATGCAATGTATTGTAATGCTTTGTACTAATCTGTACACTATTTTAAAAAAGCTGGGTTATTTCACCCCAAATTTGGTTCAAATATGGACAAACCCAAATGGTAGATTAAATTTGGTTTTATGCATTTAATTAAATAAACTAAACCAGCAATTGGTTTTGCCATACACTCAAAAACTTGTTTTATGTTAAATCCACTTACATTTGTAAAAACAATTAAGTTATTGATTTGTGCTGGGACAACATGAAGGAATTGTGTGGAAGCCAGCATTTTTTACAGGGTATTTTACCCAAAAATATACCCAAAATTAGGACTGCACAATATATCGTTTCATCGTTTCTGCAATGTAGTTGAGATTATAGTTAACAGCATAGTGGAGTAATTTCATATTTTAACCTTAGAGTGAAGGTTTATTATTTGCATGTGTTTTTAAGACCTGATTGTAAGAATTTGAAGCAAATTTAAGCCATTGGGCACTTTGTAGCTTAAAGATTAATAGTACATTATATAATTATTTGCTCAATTTAAACGATAGTGTTATTATTATTATACGGTGATTATTACATTTCTGCTTCTGAATACTGTTTGACTTTTTTTGACCAAAAAATCATAAATCATTGTTTATTTGCATATTTTCTCTGTTGTATTTAACTTGCTTGTTATTTTTTTTATTATATTTTATGCAGATCATGCAGAATCATCCCAATCGTTCTAAAACTTTGAATTCTTTACAAGCTATTCAAGAAATCTGCTGAAACTGCATTTATATCGCAGTGAATGAAAATGTTGCAATGTCAGTTTTTCCCAATATCGTGCAGCTCTATCCAAAATAACCCAGCATTTTTAGTGTACATGTGTGTTATGAAAACAAAAACAGAAATTAACACAACGTCAACTACTTACAGTGTTTTAACATGACTTGCGAGCATGTCTCCCGTTCATAGACTTTAATGCCTGATTTCGTTTAAAATGTCATCGAGTCTACTTCTGTCACGCCATAACAAATCCATTCTGTGCTTGTGATCATTTTCTAGTTCCCACATAGAGATGCTTTTGTCTACGCTCATTTCCACACTCGTGCCAAGTTAAAAATAGTTCAAGCAAGAGTTGCGTTCCGTTGGGTCCCTCGAGGTAAACGTAAGAATGAATCCTGTGTGAACTGCTACTGATGCGCTCGGTTCATCCCGTAATACAATCATTGCAACATTCCTAATTTGTTAATATTAATATTACTTGAACAGTGCATTCGCGGTGTCATTTATCCCGTGTCTTTTATACCACGCTGCATTTCCTAGGCCGAATAACAAATGACATGCTTCATTTAAAATGAAGTAAAGTCACCGACCACATGCAATAAAACTGTTCGAAAACATCAACATTAATAATGGTATAATTCTGAGGGACTCACCGAAGCTTTTAACGATCAGGAGAAGAGCTTGTTTCCTGATGTTTTCAGCATGGCATTGAGGAAGAAACAGCAGCAGCAGCAGCAGCAGCTGGACTGAAGAGCTGCAGTCCGCTACATATTTAAAGGCAGATGACAGTGAATTGCTTTCTAGTCTAGTGGAGTCTAGAGCAGGAGAGCAGCTGTCTGTCTGTCTCTCTGTCTGTCTGTTTGGAGAAGGTCTTTCACTTTTGCAAAGAGATTAAAACATTAAAGGTGCAGTAACCTAATTGTAATTAATAGGGTTATTATATCCATAGATTAAATATAAACTTAAGACATATTCGCATCTTTGCATTGTAAACAACTGAGTTAAATCATTAAGTTAAAAAAATAATGTTATTATTATTATGACGTATCTTAAATTAAAATATGGGAAATAAATAGGTAATAATTATTTAACTGAATGTAAGTCGTAGAAAACATCTACCTTTCAAATGAATATTCTTCTAATGGAATCATTGTTTGCTTTTCCCTTCTATTCAATTATACAATAATAACTAGATGATCGCAACATGGTGCATCCCCTTTAATTTAACTCATCATTATATGACATTAATTAAAATGTAATAAATTAGCCAATATCAGGGGCAATTAGGGGGAAATCATATGGCTAACTTTTCAAGACTATCTGTAATCCGAACTGGAATTTATTTATCAATTGACGCCTATCAACTAAATTAAATGCCACAGTATAGGCCTACACGTTCTGGATTTTGTCTGTCTCAACAACAATACGTATGGTCCAGACATGACAGATTTTGGAATGGGCTGTAACACCATGCCAGCAGAGAGCACCCTCGCCCTAAACTTTCAGCACCCTCTCCAGTGCTTTTGCTGTCACTTTTGTTTGGCAGCCTCAGTGTAGCCAACTTATCAATTTTTTTGCTAGATTTAGCAACTTTTCATACCGTCCTAGCAACGTTTTTGCAAAAAGCACCTAGCAACAAATTTAGCACTTTTTTACATTCATTTGGCTTCTTTTAAAAAGTAAATCAAAAAAGCAGTAGTGACTGCAGGCTAATAGCCGGGTACAGAAGCTGTAACAGCAGCCAATAGTATGTTCCTACACAACTGGAGATGCTGGAATGCATTTCTAGGACTACATTTCTAGGACCTTGTTGTTCCTGTTTCGTTCAGTATAGGTGGTTGGGTTTAGAGGCAGGGCCATAATAAGAGATCCTAGAAATGCAGTCCTGAAACTGCAGCCTCTCCGGTTGTGTAGGAACACAGCTGAGTGCAACAGCAGAAGCACACATTTCACATTTCTGGTGAAAAAATCTAAATAGTAACTGAGCAGTTGTTTGATATATCTGTTCATTTGCTTATACCTTGTTGTTAACGTGTCTATTTAATAGTTGTTTTAGTTAGCATTAACTACCAATACAGTGCTATAATTGAACATATTTCAAATAATGTTTTTGCTGAGATGGCCAGTCAATATGAGAAAAAGCATTAATTATTTAATATATTACATAAAGATGCAGTTTTGCGTTGCGATTACATAATGACATCATCTGGCAACTTTTAGGAGCGAATTATTCCGCCTTTAGCAACTTCCTCTGAAAATTTGTTGGCAACAGTGTCTCCACTGCTTCTACTGTCACTTTTGTTTGGCAGCCATTTGACACTGGTCATACATGGGGCCAGCAGCTCAATTCATTTAAATCCTGCAGAAATGTTCAGATAATATTTGGGCACCATGTTTTTCATAGTTTGTAATTCATTAATGTTTTCCAGTTACTTTTTAAAAATTTATTCATGCTTCAAACTGCACCATCGAACCTTGAGCTCTGACAACTTTTCATGTTAAACAGATTAAAATTATTAAATTTTTTATGTCTGAATTGTCCTATTATTCTGTATATGTCTAGTCCTATTGTTATAGAAAGCAATGTTTTGCTTTTCCTTGAGTCCAGGTCTCAGGTCAGATGGACTTATGGCTGTGGTAGACAGCAACTGTTGATGTGATGCTGCTTATACAGATGATGTTATTGATGGGACGTCGGTGTGGGTTGTAAAACCACCTTCAATGAGAAGTCCAAAACTGTCAGCTCTGTGCCAGGAGCTACAGAAAGGTCTGGAAGCAGCTAGGAAGTGGATCAATACTGGCCCAATATAGAAATCTGATATAAGGTAATATCTGCAATTTACATATATGACATACAATTTCATATGTGGATTTCACATATATAAATTTGCTACATATTTCAATTTTTTCAGAAAGTTTATAAATATATTCATTCATTCATTCATTTTCTTTTTGGCTTAGTCCCTTTATTAATCTGGGGTCGCCACAGCGGAATGAACCGCCAACTTATCCAGCGGATGCCCTTCCAGCTGCAACCCATCACTGGGAAACACCCACACACACTCATACATACACTACTGACAATTTAGCTTACCCAATTTAGCTTACCCAATTCACCTGTACCGCATGTCTTTGGACTTGTGGGGGAAACCGGAGCACTCGGAGGAAACCCACGCGAACACAGGGAGAACATGCAAACTCCACACAGAAATGCCAACTGACCCAGCGAGGCTCGAACCAGCAACCTTCTTGCTGTGAGGCGACAGCGCTACCCACTGCGCCACCGCGTCGCCCCAGTTTATAAATATATATATTTTTAAATTTTAAATATTCACATATACTGTACATTCAAATACATTAGCTATAAATTCATATATGTGTATATGTCTACACACACGCACACACGTATATATTTGTAATTCCAATTGTTAAAAAAATATGTAATGTAATGTAAAAGGACATTTTTTTCAATATTTTGAAATATATGTTTCATTCATTCATTTTTTCTTTGGGTTAGTCCCTATATTCATTAGGGGTTGTCGCAGTGGAATGAACCGCCAACTTATCCAGCATATGTTTTACGCAGCGGATGCCCTTCCAGCTGCAACCCAGTACTGGGAAACATCCATACACACTCATTTACACACATACACTACGGCCAATTTAGTATATTCAATTCACCTATACCGCATGTATTTGAACTGTAGAGGAAACCAGAGCACCCGGCGGAAACCCACACGAACACAGGGAGAACATGCAAACTCCACACAGAAATGCCAACTGACCCAGCCGGGACTCGAACCAGTGACCTTCTTGCTGTGAGGTGACAGTGCTAACCACTGAGCCACCGTGTCGCCCATATATGTTTTATTTATGACATAAATTAGATATATAATCTCTCTTAGTCACTGACATTAGTTTTGTTCAAGTTGACCCACACTAGCCTGTGAGATCTGCCGTTTGCAGGCGTGGGAGCAGTTAAGAGACTGTAGTCATATGAATTTGTTTGCCATATGTAATTTGCATATATTTCCATAGATCAGATTTCTATATGGCCTTCGTCATCTGTGTGTCAATTGTGGAGTAAGGTTGATACAGAATGAGAAGGGTTTTTTTTACTGACATAATTTAAATAATAATTTTAAGATTAACCAATAAAGCAATTAACCAATAAGTGCATATAGTGGCCTAATAGCGGTTAGGATTTCAGAGTATGTTTCATTTTAGGTCATGATCAAAAAATGCAGTCTGGGATGAAAGAGTTAGGTGTGAAATGCAAACATCTATTCGCTGTGAAAATACAATTTTAAATATCAGAAGTGTTTCACAGAAATTGTTTACAGTACCTAAAATAAATAATCCATCTAAAAGTGAAAGTTCTGTCATCATTTACTCACCATCATGCCTTCCAGACAAACATTCTTGTAAATGGCCATTCCTGGCCAAATGTCCAAAAATCCCATCATGAAATTAGACATCACATTACAGTACAACAGTAATAAACATTCAGAATAATTGTAGTGTTTCACAGAGCTTCATACTGCAAGTATTTAGCAACATCAGGATCATTTGTTTCTTTTGAAGATATTGGCTTACCAAACTGCAAATCTATTAGCATGGTGTAAATATACAAACATAGGTTTCCCCACTGATAAAGTACAAGAATAATACTAATAAAAGATTAGGGGTGCTTTCCCAAAAGAATAATTAGCCAACTATGGTTTTAAATTCCATTATTACAAGAACACTTCATCAATTTAATGGTTTCCTGAATCCATTGTTTCAATAAACATTAAAGCTCTCGACTTGTGGTTAGAAGCATAGATTCTTCTTTATATTCTCCTTCACTAAACATTATTTGTAGCACATCTGGCATCTAATAACCACAATCCTTATGCTTGCAAAAATAAAAAGCCTAGCCTAAAATCTGTCCATTTAAACCTTTTTTTGACAATCTATAATGTGCCATGACAGATCGCTGAAGCTGCTTTTGTGAACATCAATTATACTGATAAAAAACAACAACAACAGTACAACATATTTAAATCTAAGACGACTCCTGTAATCACTCAATTGTTTTGACTGCCTTTTAATAAACAGCTTGTAAATAATGTCAAAGGACATCACTTTTACCTCAGAAAAGCCATTAAATGTTCAAGAGCAGTACAATATGATATGGGGAAAATGGACAGTCTCATGCCGGCTTTAAGTATTAAATGTGTTAATAAAATTATAATGAATTTACTAAAATATTATTATTATTATTTTGGTGACTGTCGCTTTAAATTCAAATGAGATTGTGCTCCCAGACCTCTTTTCAAAAGATGGCGGAACTACAAACGCCTATGCTTCAGCATAGCGGCAGATTCAAAAAAATGACTAATGTTATCTCTGAAAATGAAAAAAGAAGTGGCTCAGAAGAAGGTCATCTATGGAGACTACTGTGTTTTTTTGTGCATCCTAAAACTCAACATTTATAATGCCTCTTAGTCACTGACATTAGTTTTGTTCGAGTTGAGCCACACTAGCCTGTGAGATCTGCCTTTTGCAGTCGCGGGAGAAGTTAAGAGACTGCAGTCAAGTCGGACACTTTGTGTTTTCAGTAATGTGCCGAATCAACTCAACCTAAACTTTATTTGCTGTATTTGATCTCTGAAATAAATAAAGAGCATTGTCTTTTGTTTCAACATTGTTAGCTTATAAAACTATTTTATTTTATCAATATAGAATGTTTTTCCAAACATTTATTCTTATACAATAAGAACATATTTAGATAGTCTAATCTTATTTTTGTTATGTTTATTCGAATATTATATATGCAATATAAAGTTTGGTTAACATATAAACGTGTAAAAAATAAATTAATTAATAATTAAACCATGTAGCACATGTCATCCTTGTCATCACAGAATGTGACCAATGAGAATAAAGTGTGTCGCCATCAAAGTCTTTCGCAGCTGATTTTGAGCAACTGCAGCGGCTGACCTGAGCGCCTGCTCTTGTTTTGCTCCCGTGGTACTTTGAAGGCACATGTGATCATAAGGCAGCTGCAGTGCCTATTAAAGTCGGTCAAATTGTCAAACCAGAATGCATTGCTTTTGTCAGGACACAGCTGATTTTTGGCAGGTATGGTGCAAAAACTCTAATGGCGGACGGCTGCTTCTCACTCAGGGCTGTCTACACTAATGAGGGACAAATCGTTACTAATGGGTGGGACTTTAACCCTCTGATGACATGTACAAAGGGAGAATGTTAATCAAAGTGTTCTGCAGACTGTTTTTATGAAGCGTGATAATAAAAAATGTAATTGATTAATTTTTACATTAGAGCCTAGTTGTATTTACATACTGTTGCCACACAGCTGTGCTTAAACCACTTATAAAAGTGATTTTAGCATAATAGGTGCCCTTTGAAACTGATTCACAATATACAATAATTCTGCAATTATTGTTAGTCTGTCACACTTGAAAGTCAGGCATGAAATCTAAATATCTTATTTTTAAATACAGAAGTGCTTGTTATAAAAATTTTATCTGTGCACTTCATTATTTTGTACAAAATAATTTTTTCCTCATATTTTTAATTAAATATTATAACCTTCCCTCCTCCCTTGAGACAACTTTTTTGCACGTCTGGTCACATGGAATGCCTTTACGGCGGGGGTATCAGGGCACGTCTCATTTCCGCCCTGCTTTTGCAGTGGTTCGAATATGATACCATTCCATTTGTAAAATTTAGCTTCTCTTTCTCATCATCATGGGGCATCTGAAAACATTCTTCTCCAGAGGGAGCCGACTGTGATTCCTTCACAACTAAGTGCAAAATAGCATTTAAATCTTCCTCCATTTAGTTAGCAACTTGTTAACTTGTTGTTAGCGACAATCTTCAATCAATTCCCAAAAGACAAAATCATGCACTGCCCTACATTTTTTCTTATTTCAGAAACCATTTCAATTGGATGTACGTCAAGATGGGGGTAAAAGGACAATCTTAACTTCTATTTCATGCTGACTTTAAACATCCCAATTTACTTTTTCCTATTTTTTCATCCTTTTTCTAATGGTATTCTATTTCACAGAAGTTGCTGTTTGAGATAATCAGATGTAAAAATATGTAAATATTCAAATATGTAATATGTCACAGTGTTGTATTAAAGTTGTTGGTTGATGTCCTGATGCTCTATTATCTCTGGTTCTTCTTCAAATCCTGGGTTATCATAAATGTGTTGTGTCTGAATGTCCAGGTTGCAGTACACAGAGTCAGATGTAGGTCCAACTGCTGCTGTCAAAAACAAAATTGTTAACCATGAGTTGATTTAATATAAAATGTTTTTTTATTATTATTATTATTATTATTGCTTTATTTTTTACTAAATGTGTTTGCAGTTTGGGATGGTGTACGCAATATCCAGCGGGCACCTTGATTTCAAAATGACTTCAAAAAACACATCGAAAATGCTAATCGATTTGATGTCAAAACATTGATGTCTATTTTACATCCACACATTGATGGCCTTTTGACGACAAAAATAACGACTAAAAAAATCTTCAATCACAAATTTACACTGGATTGTGAATCCCTACAATGCATGCAAACTACCCTGCCTAAACAGCATCAAATTGACATCTAACAATGGCGTCAAAACACATCTAAAATCAAATACAGGACAGTTCTGTCAACAAATGATTTTGTTTTAGACTTTACTTACTTTCTTCTGTTTGGATGTTTGATTGTAATGTGTTGTGTTGATCTGCTGATGTTATTGTAGCTAAACAGAAAGTGTCATTTGATGAAGATGATGACGATGATGTTGATGGTGAAGGCTGGTCATAGCTCTCCTCCTCAATCTAAACATATAAAGAAACAAAGAACCCATGTTAGTTACAAAATATCATTCATGACTAAATCTGCTGAACTGCTTGCAAACTAACCGATGATTTGAGGATGTTATATTTACACATCGGACAGGTGGGGTGCTCCAAAAGCCATGGCTCAATACATTTCTTATGGTATAAATGCCTAAAAAACAAGAGAGAATATAATTAATTTTATTCTTATTTAAAAACAAATGAAAATATAATGTATATACCCAAAGACCACAGAATACACAAGACGTGTTACTCATATAGTTTTGAATGGGGAAAAATGTGACGGTAAATATAGTGTAGGAAGCCTGTCCTACAAGTAAAGGAGCCAGTCATTGATAGCTATAGACTGATGATTTTCTGGGGGAGGAGCTTGGTCCAGATGACAGTTTTGTAACCTAAATGTTATAAACCCTCTGGGGTCGGCAAAAGTGGGGGAATCTCAGCGAATATTTGCCTCACAGACATGAGAAATATATCCACAAAAAGTTTAAAATCACTACTTTTAAATGAACCAACTACACTTGAAAACAAATGTTCTCTGGCTTTGTAATCTGTATGAAACGAACGTGAGGTCAAGTGTGTCCCGTCTGACCAATTCCTGCCTTTGCCATTCAAATGCAAATCACATGACAGCAACCACTTGACCGTGCTCAAACTTGCAAACAAACAGGTCGTTGTCATTTTGGGAGAAGATTTGCGTCAGGAATAAGTTGGAAATTGCTTCGGAAGACCGGCGTGAACAGACATGGCCTTATTCAGAGGATGATATTGTCACACGTAAGATATTAATACTTACAGTAGTGCAATAGTTTGATTGACATGATGATGTCTGATAACGCCTCTGAGCAAGGATGTTGGTCAATCAAAAAATAATGTAGTTTTTTTTGTTGCCATGATTATAATGTTTAGAAACAAATTTAAGAGACAGCTGTTGTTAAATTTCATTTGTGACTCCAAATATGAAATTTAATCAATAGCTTGGCAAACAGTTGTGGAGAACTTGATGTTTCCCCATTCAAAGAGATGAGAAGAATTTCAAAGATGGCTGCCAAGTGAATTTACTTGAATTAAAGGGATTTTGATTTACCTCTGTAAATTAACAACATGTAACATAAAATGTACATGTTGTCTTAGAACGAAAAGTCCTTATTAAATAATCTATACTGTTACTATTCTAATGTATTGTTTAGCAGAAGTCATATGTTGACTTCTTTATACTGCACCTGCAGGGTAAAACTGTGACCTGTTCACCACGTTGGTATGAGTCAGTGCACACCACACAGCCAATGTCATCTGAATCAACCTCCTATAAAACACACAGACATTGTGCTTTTAATTCAACCCAAAATTCACCTTTAAAACTCACTTAAGTTGAAATGCTCTCTTTAGTTCACCTACCAAAAAAATTTTAATCGGCCATTAATTAATTAATCTTCAGACCATCCATGGTATACATCACTTGATTTTAAGCTTAACTAATTGTCATTGGTGATTCATAAAATTCAAAAGTAAGTAGTGGCTTTTGCACCAGAGGCACTTTTTCATATAGTACTATTAGTACCAATTTTTCAGTCTGTTTGGACAACAAGAACTAGGTTTTTTTTTAATAGTATCGGCTTTTAGTAAATTAAATAATTTTTAGTGGAATAAAAATGTTTTAGTCGTGCAAAGCAACAATACAGCAGTGGCTGGTGTTGCCTATTTAAATATAGTGAGTTTGGTATATTGCAAATGCAATGACGCTGGTAGTGATGCTGATAGTGATGATTCTCTCAGACCAATCGGTGTTCAGCAGTGTGTATACGGTGAGGTGGTACTAAAAAGTACTAGGTATGGAACGCAGTGGAAAAGCCCCTAAAAGCGAGCCGTACTGAACCAAACCACACTGTACCATGATGTCGAAAAGATTACTTGTGGGATGTTTTTTGCCTCAAGCGAAATGTTTTTTTCTAGTTTCATTTTTTGAACTTGCACAGAGGATGCAATTGAGGCAAATACTGTGCATTCTGCCTGGTGCAAATTTGCCTCTATTGACTTTGTGTCGTTGTATACTTGTAGCATTGATTTTGTATGTAATCTACTCGCACAAATGCTTAAATTCACATTTGAGAATGTGGACCACAAAAACAATCTTAAATGTTCATTGAGATTTTTACATCATCTGAATGCTGCATAAGTACGCTTTTAAATGTATGGTTTGTGAGGATAGGACAACATATTTGGTCGAGATACAACTTTTTGAAAATGTGGAATCTGAGGAAAATACTGAGAAAATCACCTGTAAAGTTGTTGAAATTAAATATAAAAATTTATTTATAAATTTACTTTGATACATTTACAGTAGACAATTTAGAAAATATCTTCTTGGAACATTATCTTTACTTAATATTGTTTTTTGGCATAAAAGAAAATTAATCATTTTGAACCATACATTGTATTTTTGACTATTGTTATGGTTGTCCAGTCACATTTGGTGTGAACCCAGCATTAGTTCCCCATTTTGCTCTTTCACTTGTTTATATGTCGACATCCATCTCTTAATTTCATAACACAATAAAAAAAGTAATCTCTGAACAAGGACATGCTCCATGCAACAGATGTTTGTTGGTACACTTGAAGGTACAGTACACTTGATGTTGCTGTTTGCCACTTATGTGGCGTCAGTGGTATCAGTTTTATTTTGCTACCTCGTATGTGCCAAACAAGAAAAAAATTAAGGTTAAAGATTATTTAAAATATGGTGTACCAGAAAATGTGGTGCATATTGGTTATTAAATGGTTCACTCTTAACCAAAACAGTTGACTTTGCTAGAACATTGTGTGGAAACCCATTGGCTTAAACCACTTTTTAAGCTTTAAAAAAGTGTTTTAACAAGGTGAAACTAAGCAGCCCTAGTTGAGTTAATGACCACATAGAATCTTAAATTATATGTTAATTAAGTTTGTTATGTTGTTTTTGACTCTGCATCAAGGTTAATTTAACATTTTTAATGAGTTTTTATTTTAGTATTTTAAATTTTAAAGTGTTTTAAAGTAAGTCTCTTGTATAATGTATAATATATCTAATAAGTGAAAGTGTTTTTGCATTTAAGTTTGCTTTGATGGAAGGAATAATTTGTTTACCTATTTAAATAAAAGTAATTGTTGCATTTAATTCTAACTGTAGCTGCACTTATTTGCGACTCGAGTTGAAACTGTGAGTCAGAGGAAAGTAGTTTTTATTAGGGAACACTTAGAAGCTTTGGTTTCAATTTGCTGCATTTGTGAGCTGGAGGCTTGGTTGGCCAAATAATGTACAGTTGAGCACAGTTTCGTTCAGTTCAGTAGAGCATAAGTAGCTGTATATATACCTAGGTAGAAATATACGTTGATCCTCCTCGTGTGAAGACCAACAAGGGAAAAGGCGACCGACTCGATCAGGGACACCACCACGACACTAGTAGGCTTTTCTATTTACTTTTCACACAATGTGCTTGCAGTACATTCCCGTCATTACACGCCCATGCACACACAACACACGCAGATGGCACTGCAACACCAGTAACTTACACCCTATCCACATTTCCTCATACACCCTCATCTGTTTCAAGTGGTCTGTGAAATTGTCAGTCCGCTGTCAACAAAGCAGGCTTCATTCCAGCATTTGCATCACAATCTAATCTTCACATACTGGCCTTGACTGAGTCCTGGATTCGTCCCCAGGACTCAGTCACTCCAGCTGCTCTCTCTAAAAACTTTGCATTCACCCACACTATCTGTTTGATTGGAAGGGGAGGAAGGACTGGCTTTCTCATTTCCAATGAATGAGAAATACTGGGAATAATGGGAATTATACTGACTTTACCAATAATTCCTTTTTTCAATACCACGCAGTCTCTATCCCTTCTCTGCCTAAATTTCACATTCTGCTCATGTACCATCCTCATGGTCAGTTGGGTGCATTTACTGAAGAATTGGAGGGGTTACTGCCCTCTTTTCCCGAGGATGACAGCCTGCTTGTAGTATTAGGTGACTTCAAAATTCACTTGCACAAACCTTGTTACAGATTTCCATTCTCTCATTACATCATTCAGCCTTAACCAGCTTACCACCACTAGCACAGATAAATCTTATCTACAAGACATTGCACTTATGATAAAGTCACAGGTAAACCATTGCACACTTCAGACCACTTTAGCATTACTTTCGACTTACTGCTCCCCAAAACCACACCAATACCCTCCCTACCAGTCTCTTCCCAATCTGTGCTCTGTGTCCTTCACACACTTCTCCTCAATTGTTACATTCTCTCTTCCCTCACACACCCAGTTCTCACTTGTTGATGTTAATTCTGCAACAGAAACTTTCTGTTCCACTTTAAAATCCTGCCTAGATGGGATCTGTACTCTCTCCACCAAGCCAATGCACACTCCCTCTAACCCCTTGGATACTTAGTACTCTCTCAGAACACTGGACAGATCTCAAGGCAACATGGAGAGCATGGCACAAATCAAAAGCCCCCGCTGATCTTAGCAGATATCAAGCCCAGCTAGCATCGTTTTCCTTCCAACTCTATTCAGCCAAAACCCTATACTACTATAACAAAATTAACATAATTTTAGACACCTGCAAACTATTTAGTACATACAGTAATACCCTGCTCTGTCCTCCTCAATCACCTCCTTACAGCTGATGATTTGGCTGATGCTTAACTGATGACTCCTTTTTCACAAAAAACCCCACTCAAATTAGCAGTCTGTTTCTCACCACTTACATTGCAAATCTCCGTCAAACAACACCCTCTGAAGGAAATTCACTCTCCTCCTTCTCCCTTCTTACTGTGGAAGAAGTATCCAAACTTCTCCACTCTGGCCATCCCACAATCTACCCTCTGGATCCAATCCTCTCACACATCCTGCAGGACAATTCCCCGGCCATAGTGTTGGCCCTAACAAAAATCATCAACACTTCACTCCACACTGGCACGTTCCCAACCACTTTTAAGCAGGCCCGGGTAACCCTGCTGAAGACTGGTCTATCTCCTTCAATTTATTACTAATACACTGAAAAGGTTTGCTTTAAATTCACATTTCACAATAACCTGCTGAATGCAAACCAATCAGGTATCAAATGTGGACATTCCTCTGGGATTCCACTACTCTCAGTCACTGAAGCCCTGCGGATTGCCGAAGCAGGTTCTAAATCATCTATCCTGCTTTTCGTGGACCTGTCTACTGCTTTTGATATGGTGAATCATCAGATTCTACTGTCCACCCTCTCCTTAATGGGCATCACTGGAACCTCACTCTGCTGGATGGAGTCTTACCTCACGGCAGATCATTCAGGGTTGTCTGGAGAGGTATCCAAAGCTCATCAGCTGATCACTGGGGCACCTCAGGGATCTGTTCTTGGTCCCCTTTTATTTTCTATTTACACCACATCACTGGGAACCATCATCCAATCACATGGTTTCTTTTATCATTGTTATGCTGACAACACACAGCTTTATCTTTTATTTCATCCCGATGACCCAACGGTAGCTGCAAGGATCTTGCACTGACTGGAGGATATCTCCACTTGGATGAAAGATCATCACCTGCAGCTTAATCTGACAAAACTGAACGTCTTGTCCTAAAACTCCACACATTCAACACAATTTCTCAATACAACTGGGATCATCTACTATTACCCCTTGTAATTCAGTAATTAATCTTGTGGTAATCCTGGATGATCAGCTGTCCTCCAAAGAGCACATTGCTAACACAGCTTGATGCAGGTTTTCACTTTTCAACATCAGAAACATCTGACTCTTTCTAACAGATCATGCTGCACATATTTAGTCCAAGCTCTTGTCATTCCAAGGCTGGACTACAGCAATGCTCTTTTAGCTGGACTCCCAGCTATGCACCCTTAAACCTTTACAGATGATCCAGAACGCTGCAGCTCGTTTGGTCTTCAGAGACCCCTTTGTAACACCTCTCTTTATCTCTCTGCATTGGTTACCGGTTGAAGCTCGGATGAACTTCATATCATTGATGCTTGTTTACAGAACAGCCACTGGGACTGCACCCTCTTATCTCCACCTGCTTCTGAAGGTTTACATCCCTTCAGGGTGGCGGGATTTTCATTCAATGTTCCTCGCTGGTGGAATGATCTTCCCATTCCCACACAGACTGCTGATTAACTAGTATAATTCAAACAACAACTAAAAACCCATCTCATCCGGAATCACCTGAACCCCTGTAAAAAAAACAAAAACAGGACCTTCTCTTCTCTCCCCCAACCACAACACGACAACCTCAAAAGATTATGCAATTCTGAGTGTGCCTCACACAGGTAAGTGGGCTTGACAAACCACCGATAACCACCGAAACCGATTCTTCTCTCTTAAAAACAAACAAACAAACAAACAAGAGACCCCCCCATTAGGTACATCTCTAAACAGTCACGGGTCAGATTATCCATGCTAATTCATCAAAATTATTATTAATTTAGCTAATTATCATTTTATTTCAGTTAGTCTTTCAGTGACTGTTGTTAGATTCAGTTACTTTGTTTTTATTTATTGTGCATTTTTATTGTATTTCAGTTACAATGTTTTCTGACCAATAGTTTTAGTCTTAGTTTTAGTTTATTTTAGCAAACAAAAACTTTCTCTGCACCCATGACATCACCCATTTTACGAACCACTAAGAAACATGAGTTCAGTTAAAGGTCATCTTTAAAAGAAAATTGTCTACATCTGTGTAAATAAAGCAAGCTTTCATTTTTTTTGAGAGCTATTCCTTTGTTCTTTTATTATTATTTTGTAAAGGCACAATACCGGGTCATTTGTCCGCAGAGTCCGCACTTCTAACTTTCCAATTGCCTTTTCAGTCTCTCTTTTTATCTCCATCTGCACAGAAATGAATGACAGAACAGAATAAGTATAAAAAATCACTTACGAGATTTTCTACTGTAGAATATAAGGTATATATTTAATGTTATATTAGACCATGAACCTTTGAGTGTCTGAACTTTTACCTGTTGCCTACGAAGTTGTCGGTTTATGTACATGCGTTTCATAAACAAGAATGCAAAGTAGAACATTGTGACAGCTGTTATTCCAATGAAAGTGAAAGACAGCACATACGCCCATGTGCCCTTCCACACGCCAGTTGGAGAGGCTGCATTAATCGTCATATAGACATCTAAACCATCATTGGTCAGGTTAGCAATTTCTGTGCCTAAAATATTGCCAATATTGATAGCAACTAGATCATCAGCACCTGTTGAAATAAAATAGTATATTAGCCATGACTGGTTAGCTGATTTTAAGATAGAATAGCACACAAAAACATCACTTAAATGCGTGAATTACAGATTTATATATTGCTACAATGCATTTTTATCAGCAAGGTAATTTTGGTTATATTTACAGCTAAAATGCATTGATATGTCAAAGCATATTGATTTTATTTCATAGATTTAAAAAAACCTTTAAAATTATGTAAACTGTAAACAGAAGATGTTCCCTTAAAATACTGTTGCTCAGTTTTCTAAAAGTGTTAATGGAATATGATTTTTAAATAAAGAAGAGGCCATGAGACTAGTTAATAACTCGTTACAAAACCACATGTTATGCAAATTTCAAGAAAGTCAGGAAAATCAGGTTTGGTGCAACATGTTATGGAACAATTTTACAGTGAGTCATAAAATACCTTCTGATGGTCTGAGGTAAAACCCAACTCGCATAAAGTTTTACTGGGCCATAAGCATATTAAACAATAAACAGTCAAGGTTAATGACATAAAAATTCTGACTTTAAATACGTAACAAAACCTAATCAATCGTTTTGGACATTTTGAAATAATTGCCAAATTTTATTTATTTAATAAGAAACGATGCCACTGAAATGTAAAAAGCAGGTTACTTCAGTGGTCTAATTTATGCTTTTACTTCCCAAACCTGACATACGATTGTGTACACAAAACCCAAATTAACTAATAGTCACAAAAACCTCTGACGTTCATCATAATACAGTCATAGATCCATTACATCTACATGACTAAACAAAAGGTTTTTCCTTTGCATTTTGTACAGAAAAATAACAGTAACTGTTAAAAATCTCTTTAAATAATCTGCAAGGACTAAACACTTCATGCATAATTAAGTCTTTGTAAAGGAGTGTTTGTATGAAAGTGTCTGTTTGCCTCTTATTGTCTGTTGCTTTTGTCCCGTTGTGTAGTGCAGAGGAGAAAAGGCAAGGTGAAGATCCAAACGCAGTATTTAACACTATTTATTAACTCGTTACTTAACAAAACAAAACAAAAGCAGAACAAAACAGCGAACAAACAGGCATCTTGGGAGCAACAAAAACAATGAGAGGCAAACACAAACTGGTATATATAGTGCAGGGAAGCGATCAGGCTAAACAGAATAACGAGATGAGAGGTGGAGACAATAAATAACTAAGGAGCAAACTGGGTAACTTAGGAGATGGCGTGACAAAAGAACCACAAAACAAAACAGAAATAAACACAGAAACAAGATTTAAATGTGACAGAAACGTAACGTATTTTATGTTTTGTCAGTTTAGTGGCTAATACGTATGAATTTATACGAGTTCAGTCGTACAAAAATGTGTGATTTTTAAAAGGAAGCATAGCACCAAACACCAATAGGGGAGGAGCAAATTGTACGAATGAGATCGTCAAATGCATACAAATTAGCCTCTATATTAAAAAGTTATGATTTGTGTTTATAAGGTGTCTGGTGCATATGAAGGGGACATTTTTGAAAGCCCCAAGAAACTGTGGTTTACAAATTTCTGAATTAAGGGCAGTTGTTAGCCTTCCCAGTAGCTATGTTTTCACGTTTTATTAACATTGCATAAAAAAATTCTTAATGGAAGGGCCAAGGCCAAGATGCTTGCCTAATAGGATAAACGTTTTATTCGATAAGAAAAATTTTGCATAAACTATGATGGAAACATATTTAGTAATCAAATTCCAGCACATGCATTAAAAAGTCCTGTGATTTTGTTTTAACAGGATGACATCAATGGATGACATTAATGGACAAACTAGCGGGTTGACCACAGTATAATAACCTCACAGAACTGTCTTGAGCCTCTGCGCTCCCAAAGAGCGTCTCACGCCTCCAAAAGCCACCGCTATGGCCCCGTTTACACTGATGCGTTTTAGAATGACGATGCACATCCACACTGGCGTTTCATTTAGCTTTTCTGAACAGCTCTCCATTCACACTACACCTCTGAAAACGTGCATCACGTGACCACACACACACTCTGGCATGCACTGCAGCGTATGTGCACGTCTGAGCTCCAGGCAGTCAGCGGGTGCTTTGAGCCCAGGTGAGAGCAATGCATGTCGGACAGTTCATCAAGGATCTACCGCTGGATCTCATCTCATTTGTTAAACGTGATATTTAATTCATCTTGATAGTAGCCAGGGTGATGTGAATGACGTTATAAAGTACACTGTTTCCTTTGAAAATTTATCCGACGTGTCCTTTGAAGTTTGTTTTCCATATCAAGGATTTAAGACTGAACTTTGTGAACTTGATATTGAGAAAAAGCCCCAATCAGGTAGCGAATGTCTGCAGCCATGCCTCCGTTTTCAGATGTCTCCGTTTTCCCCCATCCACACTGACACAGAGCAGCAGCATTGTAAAACTAAAACAGCTTCTCCAGGGTTTTCAAAATTCTCCATTTTCAGGGCTTGTAACTGTAGCAAAACCTATGCGTTTTAAAACTAAAACGTATTAGTGTAAACAGGGCCTAAGTCAAGTTTTGTCTTTGTCTTCTAAGGAGCAAGTAATTTAAAAGGTCCACAATTTTTCTTAAAAAAGAAAATATTTTCACAATATTCGGCACCAGTTTATCAGAAGGTGATGTTTTTGTTTTCTTTGACTTTGAAATGGTGCTTCATTTGCAGTTTTTTTTTCTGTTTTTCTTTTTTTTTTTCTGATGCAGCACAATCACAGATATATGTTTGTAAATTCACTTACAACATATTCGAACACAGCTCAACCAATCAGAATAACTATTGAATTTCATTTATTGTTCTTACGGACTAAGTGCTAATAGAAGCATAAAATATTAAATATTAAAATATTTTTAGGCCTTAAAAAGTCTTAAATTCACTGAAATATTGTGTTGTGTTGTCTTAAATCATTTTAAACAGGTCTTAATTTTCCTATATCCATGTAAAGCTTTACCCAAGCAGGCAAACACCCATCCAATCACTAACATTCCATCTCAATAAAAGTTTTAACAATAGTATTTATCAACTCTATTTACCAATATGGTTTAATTACCTTCCTTACAATAAATATTAGTTTTTAATGGTTTTTTTATGTTTTAACTGGGCCCTTAGAAAAGCGTTTAGCCTTGTGTAAGTCTGAAATTTCATTCATGATGGTCTTAAAAAAGTCTTACAAAGTCTTAAATTTGACTTGATGAAACCTGTAGAAACCCTGCACTAACCTTTATGTTTGGCTGTAGCCCTATTATAGGGTAAAATATTTACATTATATGTAAAGTTAATATGTCAATCATTTAACATTTTAACCATTTGCATGTTCAGAGATCACATGATTTGTTAGTGTTCATTCGTGTTAATGTTTTTGTGTTTTATCAATTGTTTATTAAAATTTTACATTGGTATTATTAAATATCTTCATAACTACTCAAAAAAAAACCATGTAGTAAATCCCAATTTAATCCACAATTTATTTGTTGTTTATAGCAAAGAATGGAATTTATTGTCTTTCTCAATGTATTTTAGACTAAATCAATGTGATAAATTTTGTGACAAGTATTCTAAAATTAATTTAGAAAATGTTACTAACTAATTTTTAATTATGTGATTTGTAATCAGTATTCAAACACAGTTTCTAAGTAACCTACCCAGTCTGGTTTTGTGGAAGTGAAGGACCAAAAAGTCAAGAAATATTTTCATTTTTAGTCCCACAATTCAGTCATTTAACCTCACAGTTCTGAAAATACTGGGGATTTTTTTTTTTTTTTTTCAAGGATTCCATAAAAGAACTGTTTTTGGTTCCCAAAAGAACCTATCAGTGAACAGTTTTTTCTTAGTGTGAAGAGCATACAGTCAAACCCGAAATTATTCATAACCCATAAATTCTTACTTAAAATTACTTTTATTCAACCAGCAATTTTCTATTTGACTGTAAATGACACAGACTTCTCCCAAAAGATAATAAGATGATGTACAAGAAGCATCATTGTGGAAAAATATATATCTCAGCTTTTATTTACATTTGAACAAAGTCAGAAATGTTTACTTTTTTAACATCAGGAATTTGCCTGGGGTATGAATAATTTCGGGCTTAACTGTATATATGATTTATGAGGTGAATACAAGTAGTATTCTGGTGCCTGAAGAACGGTGACACCAGCATTGATGTGAAAATAATTCACTCTGTTTCTCACTTTAAGAATTCATGTCTTAGGGGAAAAAAATTGGATTGCAATGCATTCAGAGCTTTTTCAGCCAAAAGTTCATCTCTCGTGTTCCGTTCTTTACAACAATGGCGACAGTTCAGTTTTGCTAACACGTGTTTTGTCTGAGAACGTGATTGCCTGAGACATTTTACAACACCACTGACAAAGACACCTCAAACTGTTTAGCATTTATATTAGCTCAATTACCTAAACGCATTATGGAGTTGTTTTCTTGTTGCTGTTAAGGCACTCCAGAACTCAATATATTTCTAAAGTTGATTTGAAACAAACTGACCTGTTTTGTCAAGTAAAGAAAGTTTCTTACCTGAATACATCATAAGTATAATATCATTGCCTGTCCCTTCCTCATTGTAAATAACCACAGCAGAGGCTCCTTCTCGCTGGGCCGCATTGATCTTCTTTGTGTAGGAACATTTTCCAGATTTTATCAGGGCAATCCATGGCTGGTGACTTGCGCTGAAAGTGGTGTTTTTCGAGCATGCCAGAGGATCTGAATTTGGAAGCACCGTTAACCCAGAAGCTGACATCAATGGTGAGTTTATTCCAAACTTACCACATTCACACATACTGATCACCGTTTCATTAGATACTCTGTCGAAGTAACTTAAGCCAACATCTGCAGTCCAGTAAAAAAAGGTGGCAGCAGCTGACAGTTGGAAGCAGCACTGGAAAGCTAATACTGTCAGCCAAATAGATGAACAGCCATGTTCACGAGTTGCTCTAAACCCCAACTTCAAATTCATTGCTTCAGGCAAACACTCGATCGACCGTAATCAGATGCTTCTAGGTGCTTTTTTACATTAGGTGAAGTGTTCTTATCACAGTGGACCTTGGACATTGGTTATGTACATTATAGTTCATTTGAAAGGGTTGGGCTTTGGTATTCAGGAAACTTCTGCGACTTTAATCCATCTGTATAACAAATGTGTCATTGTTTTTAACACTGCTTTACAGCTTAATTTGTCTATGGCTTTATACATCAGCGTATTGTGATATTTAGCCTTTTTTTTCCTCATTTAGGATCATGAATATGCACAGACAGTTTCAGCACTGTGTTGTAACATGGCCATACTTGTTTTCCATTAAATTTGTGACGTTTACGGGATAAAATGCTCTGCCAATGGGGTAAGCAAAATAATTGATGTCAAAACAAAAACAAGATTATTTTGTTTACCTCATTGGCAGATTATTTTGCTTATTTTAAGGAAAAACTCACTTAATTTTGGCATATTATTTCTTAAAACAAGAATTATATATATATTTTTTGCTTGTCAAGAAAATGCTTCTTGATTTAAGAATTTTTAGATATTTGGACTACAAAATTCATTCATTCATTCATTTTCTTTTCAGCTTAGTCCCTTTATTAATCTGGGGTCGCCACAGTGGAATGAACCGCCAACTTATCCAGCATATGTTTTGCGCAGCGGATGCCCTTCCAGCTGCAACCCATCACTGGGAAACATCCATACACACTCATTCACACACATACACTACGGTCAATTTAGCTTACCCAATTCACCTATAGCGCATGTCTTTGGACTTGTGGGGGAAACCGGAGCACAGAAATGCTAACTGACCCAGCCAAGGCTCGAACCAGCGACCTTCTTGCTGTGAGGCGATTGTGCTATCCACTGCGCCATCATGACGCCCTGGACTACAAAATCTAGCACCATTCATTCAAAAATAGATTATTTTCCATATCTCTTCATTTTTTAATAATTAAACAAAATGCCTAAGTTTACATTCAAAATAAGATATTTTCTAGCTTTTCAGTTTTAAATTATACAATTAATAAAATATTTTATTGTAATTGCTCAATTTTTCAGCTTTTATTTGGAATGTGTGATTTGGTATGGCTCGTTGAGTACTAATTAGTACTGAAGTTTGGAAAACGTCCATTTCTCGCTAACATTTGAGCAATCAACAGAAATGACTGTGATTGCCCATAAAGGTCATCAGTTCACCACTCTTTACTGCTATTCACAAAATGCAAACAGATACAGGTACACTGGAGCATCTCAAAGCTGCATAGAACACAATGGCCAATCAGTGGTGTTTAAGTATGTGCTCAACAGCGCTCAAATGTTAGTGGGAAATGGACGTTTGTCAAATTTCAGTACCATAGTTTTGACAATCCTATTACAGTGTGCACACATTTATTTCCATTTTCACTTTCGGAAGTACTAAAACAGTGAACAGTACCATGATGCGTATTTGTGACCCTTTTGTAAGGGTAGGCTAGTTGGCACCAACAGTATGGTGGAGCTTTACTCGCTCTATTTATGCATGCTTTCCATGCATCTACATTTGAAATGATGAACTTGAGTGCTGTACAGCTTTCTTCTTTGAGTGAGAATGATACTGATCTCATCTTTCTGATAGTAATTAAGGGTACTCTTGGCCTGGAAATGCAAGTCTATTCAGGGTGACAAGTACTGAATCGTACTGTACTAAACTGTAGCAGACTGCTCAGTTGAAACACCTCAGTTGAGCACCTATCATGCAAAATCAAATTTTGCAAGCTGTTTGGACAGACGTGCGTGTAAGTATAGTGTGTCATATTTCATAATATAATAATAATTCATATTGGAATGATATAAACACAAGTGTCTTTTTTCAATTTTCTGATGTTAAAATAGGATCCAAATCCCAGCGATTTTGAGGTCCACTGTAACGTGATGTAGCAGTGTGGTTTCCCCGCCTACCGATACTGATTGACAGGCACGTATTACCATGTCTCTGAAGTAACGAGTATAATCATGTCCACAAGACAACCATTTACTCCAAGCATGACTTTGAGGGCGAGTAAATGAATTTATGTTTTTTGGTGGACTGTCTCTAACATCCAAATCGACAAAGCTATATGTACACTGACAAGAGTATCGGTCACACTTGGGAAGAAAAAATACTCAGGAGTTACATACTGTAGCAAATGATGCAATAAAGCAATACAGTAGGGATACATGGTGTGGTGTCTGATTGTTTTAATGACATTAATTGTACAAGACACAAAACTTCACTTGTGTATTCGGATGTTCCTATGCTTAAGGAAATCTGAAATTAGGGAGGAGACGAAATGCAAGAAGAAGGAACGGCGCCTCCGACAGAGAATCCATAGGTCAAGTGGACTATCTGGAAGAAATACGGGAACTTTACCGCCAAAAGATGAGATGGTTGTCCAGCTGGAATGCCTGGCGGTGGAGGAACAGCCCTAAAACTGTCCAAGTGTTAATCTACATGTTTTAGACATATATAAATCTATACATGTTCTAGATATATTACTAGCTATCTTGACATAAAAAATTTAGCAATATATCACTTATGCAACGTATAACTTCAAAGGCTTCTCCTGTGTTGAACAGTATAAAAGGCTGGAATATACAAACCAGCAGCGCGCTTCTGACTTCTCTACACTGAATGTCGTAGGCCCTTTATTCTCAACGGAGGATAAAGTAAAGGATTTTGTTTTGTTATTGTATTTGTATTTATTCTTCTTTTTCACTGGATTTTATTTATTAATAAAAGTATATTTTATTAATTTTCTTCACTGGAGTGGACATTGACTTCATTCGCAGAACCCATCAAAAGTTACCTGTTGTGGTAAAGTATGAATCTGATTTATTCTTTGAACAAGTGTATAAAAGATGGTCCTAAACAAAACTCTAGCTAAGAAATATAGCCAAAAGAGGATTCTGGTTTCTTTATTTAATAAGGGTATTAGATAAAGGCAATCCAGTACAATGGTAAAAACATTGTAAAAACGTGTGACAATATGCTGATACAGTATAGCCCTGTTAATCCATCATACGTAGTGTTTTTTTAATAAGTAAAAAAATGCAATGCAAATAACAGCTTGTTGTGACTTCAATTTACTTAACCTTAGGTCCTCCAAGATGTAAGTGATGCTCTTACTTCAGCAGAATAATAAAGATAACTTTACTCACCGGTAATTTATAAAATCAACCAATGATTTTACTTTTCAAAAGACGCGGTCATCCTTGAAAGTTTTTAATATTTCTATTTTTTTTTAAACGTATGAACATTTATATGTATTTATGTATGTATTATATCATCTTTGCATCAAATTATAAAAAACAAGTTACTGCTTGTGCGAGGTGTTTCTAATGCAGCGTAAATGCAGGACAGTAAATGTGACATTGTTCAGTCTCACACATTCTCTTCCATTCCCTGCGGTCTAAGTTTACCCAACTATGATGACTTCTGCTACTGAGAAACCCGGAAATGTGAAAAGGGTCCATTGCATCATTCTGGGAATCATAAAGATGAAGATATAAAATGAATGACCTGATGAAATATTGAGGTCAATGATGTTATTACCTGTTTTCCGCAGCCATAGTCAAACGCTTTCCCTCTGTGGATGTATGGTAGAAAAACTGAAGCACAGAGAAAGCAAGAATACATGTAATAATTTTGTAAATAACCTTCAGTTTCTTGCTTCTGTAAGAAGATAAGTGTATATAATCTAGTTTCAAATTAACAGTGATGTATATGAAACTGAAAAGTTATATTCTTTGATTTTTAGAATTGTCATTTCATTCGACAATCTAGCAGCCCAGGTGTGAGAGACATTAAACCTGTTGCCTTCCTGAGCATTGGCAGATCCCAAAGTAATGCAAACAGGATCTCAACGACTGTGCCTTT
>CAIGQV010018344.1:5181962-5272420 GCA_903798115.1 Danio jaintianensis | reverse complement strand
ATTCAGGCCAAAGAAACTCTTTTGTTGATTAGATTTGGGCAGGTAAAACTTGTCTGGTCAGTGGCTGGACAGGTTCTTTCACCTATCTACCTCATTTACATGCTCCTTGTCTGCACCTATAAACACTGCCCCCCTAAAACATATAATAGACGGGAGGACACTGCTCAAGTAAGACTCTTGTAGACTCATGTAGACTTCTTGAAGACGACTGTTTGACTGCAGAACAACCAACACGTTCTCAAAAAAGAATTCTGCTTGAAAGAGTCTCCTAGCTTGGGTTCCACAGTTCTCTACACTTCCAAACATTTCCCTTCATATGTTCTCAGTATCACCAAGAGCCTCAGAGATTCATTTTGGTTTTCGTGTATCTACAATTTTGACTCATAAAATGACAAAACTGATTGACTTGAAAAGACTATAATTTCAAAAATCAGCCTGAAATAAGTTTATGAGGTGCTTAAATGCACAAATGCTGCCTCCAGAAGTCACTGCTTGATAGGGCAGAGAGGCAGCAAGTTAGCAGCCTAAGCAATCGGACGCACAGCCTTGGTAAAAGTATGCACTACAAGTGTTTCTTTGTATAATGATATATCTGTAGGGGCAAAATCAGCACCTGAGTTTGTTTACAACAGAGTGAGTGGATGTGCCCATGAATACATAATTAGTCAGTGTTCATGCTCAGAATAAGGGCTGTGAATAAGTAAGGGATAATCAAGGGATTGTCGTGCGTTAAAGGATTTTAAATGCACAACATGGAGCAAAGAACTGCAGGAAGTGAAGGTGGTTGCCTCTGCGAAGTGTGTTTAAAATCCTTTAAAGGGCACCTATGATGAAAATCAACTTTTGGAAGCTGTTTGGACAGAACTGTGTGTAAGTATAGTGTGTCCACAGTCATATTTGGGTGATAGAAACACAATAAGTCTCCTTTTTAAAATTTCCTGAAGTTAAAATAGGATCCAAATCCCTGCAATTCTGAGGCCCACTGCAAAGTGACGTAGGAGTGTGGTTTTCCCCGCCTACCGAATTGATTGACAGCCACGTATTAACATGACTACATAGTATGGTGTATAATAATATCCACAAGACAGGACTTGCACAAAGAAACTGGGATTAAAAGATTTGTGCAGCTCTCTGTGATCAGCTGCACCTCAAGAATGAGTTGTACAAGTTTAAAACGATTTTAAATCAGTGCATGTTTGTAATAAGAAAAGACCGTAAAATCGCTACGTAATTCATCACAACAGCCACATAGTGTCGTCACTACAATTATAAAAGAAGACGCTTCAATCCCGGTTTGTGGATTTAAATCAGGTTTATTTTGTACATTAACATAGCGGATGTCCATACAGCAGTGGATATTAACATGTATCCTGTCACATTTGTCGTGCAAAAACAGTGCAAAACTAAACGTGTGTGTGTGTGCACGCGCCTACATTGTGTGCGGCTCATCGTTGCAGAAAGGCTTGAATTACCTCAACAACAAATACATCAAATAACCACTGGGAAAGTTCTTACTGTAGTAAGGGAGATCTGCTTCATTCTTGTCTGTCACTGTGCTGTTTATCTACGTGAGACGCAGCAGCTGAAGGCTACACCCATCAGAGCGATCTCTATGGCTCTGACACGCACGTGGGAATGGTGAGTGGGCACAGGCAACAAAAACAGCTACAATGTCCTAACAGCTCAACTTTCCCAGATTTAGAATGGTATAATAAATAATCTGATGGGTATTTTGATCTGAAACTTTACATACACATTCTGGAGACACAAAATACTTATCTTAAATCTTGAAAAAAGGCGTAAAATAGGTGCCCTTTAACACATCGCAAGTCATTGATTATCTCAATTATTCTGTGGTCATTTGCCAAGTTGATGGCCAGAAGGTGAGTAAATTAACTGGAAATTTTCATTTTTGGGTGAACTGTCCATTTAAACTTTCCAGTTGTCTGCTAATGTTAGACGTTGGCTAATTAAGGATCATCAGCGCAATCTTATAGCAATTTGAAACTTTTTGATTTAGCGGTTAATTTGTATTAACGTGTACAATCTCATTCGACCATTTTAGTATGGTTTGCTCATCCCCCAATGAGGGTTAGGGGTGGGGTTCGGGGGAACACCTTTTAAAAATCACACGTTTTCATACAAATGAATTCATATGAATTTGTACGCATTAGCCACTTTTCTGACAATACGTAAAATAGTTACGTTTCCTTGTAAGATTGGCCTGTGATCATTGATTTTAAGATTAAATATGAAGTAATCCTGATTATGCAAACTTGGAGAAAGGAGATATTAAAATACTTTATTATTAATAATACTAATAATGTCAATAATACAATCCCTTGTTTTACAGGCTTGCTAAATTGATCCTATTTTTATTAAAATGTAAAACATAAAAATATGTGTATTAGCTTACTTATAGAATCATAGTGATATATGTAATGAATGACGATTACATGAAATAATTCTGAATGTAAGATCAGATAAATGTTAGTGTGACCTTAACAACACAAGTGGCCCGTCTGACCCTCCCCCACTTACTGTGCTCTACAACCACCACTGATCCCCTGACAGACTCCAAGGTCAACAAGGACTTCCAGATTAATAATCAATAGATATCTCTTTACATTGTTCAGAGAGTGAGATGTCTACCTTTTTGATTGACAAAGCACTGTATTAAAGTAAGCAGTGGTTAATGAACCTTCAAGATGCTTTGAATTCTTTTATCATTTCTGAAGAAAAGAATATGAGTCAAAAGTGAGGAAAATTCCACCGTTTTCTTTATTAGCAGACATTGCAACATCAGATAATGTACATAACAACCTGCAGACTTCAAAAAATGTCAGACTCACATGGTAAAAAAATTACAATTTGCATGAAAACATCATGATCTTTAGTAAGCTGCCATAATTTTCTTTCTTTTTTTGCAGGGTAGAGTGAAATACATCAGCTCTGTCAAATATCTGCTTGAAGGTTATGATGTTTGTTTCTATATCATTTCTATCATGAACACTACACTAAATCTAGGACAAATTACTAAATAGCAAGGAAAATATACATGAGGTTAAAAAGGTCAATTTCTCTCAACCATGTATATAATCGCTTAAAACGAGTGAAGAAGAAGAATGCATGTGGAAACAGTTCAAGAAAACACTCAAAGCTCTAGAGGGAGGTATGACTTTTTTTTCTAGACCAAATAAGTTATCAACAAGTGGCATTTAAAAATACTTTTAGAGTGGCATTCTCGCAGAAGCAATCACCGCAAATCTACAAGGTGCTCAGTATTTAGCTTCAGTTTGTGCTAAAAATCTGTACGGATACTTATAAAACCATTGATAAAAATATTTCTCTGTTAACAATATGCCTTGGAGGTTGGACAATGACACGATACTAGGAGTGATGAGGAGTTGCAATGACAGAGTTGATGAGAGGGCAATAGTGCTACTCGGACTTTGCTTCCTTTGCTTCTTTGTTAGTCTTTGCAACCTGAGGAAAGATTGAGAAAAATAACAATGTAAGTGTAATATAACAGTATTGACTTTTTTTGCATGTGCCTTAAAGGCCCTGGTATACTTCAAACGATGTTCTGTTTTGTTCTTTGTTTGAGGGCAAAAAGAAGTTTGAAAAGGCTTAGTGACTGTATACTGTTTTCAAACACTCCAACACCCTGAGCTGCAGTAGGTGGGGTTGTAAATGTGTCACGCTGCTCATATGTAGCCCTAAACACGACGATGGCGGTTGAGAGAGAAGAACAGTTTCATAAACATCTGGCTAACAGCCTTCTGGCAGAATAGTCTACGCAGTGCATCACACTTTATATTTTGTTTTCTATTTGCAGCAGACACACTGAATGGCACCACCAGTGTGTGCAAACTCATAGAAAAGATGTGGCGTGACAAGGTAGGCTTATCATCCAGTTTTTGACCATCTCCGAGTCTTTAAAATCTCTCTGCAAGCGAACTTACAGGTGGGGATACATCTGCACCAGCTCTGCTACTCAACCCTCCAGTGTATTCATGTGGCTAGTATTGTTGTTTTCCAGTCTGACCCCCTTGAATAAGAAATGAATCAGTGGAGGAAACTGAACGTTAAATGCTGAAGAAGGTGGAGTTCCAGATCACACCCACTGATTGTGTAATATTCACAGACCAATGGTAGCTCAAAGGTGTTTAGGAGCTCTTTTGAACTGCTAAAAAAAAAATGAACTCAAAAAGAGCTTAGTTTTGGTTGGAGTTTGTCTGATTTTGTTTGAAGTATACCATGGCCCTAATTTACTCTCGCTCAAGGTTTTGAACCTTTCTGAGTTTCTTCCACACAAGAAGATATTTTGAAAAATGCTGGTTGCTGGCAATCATAAACTTCCATAATAGGAAAAAATATATACTATGGAAGTTAATGGGTGACGGCTACCAGTATTCTTCAAAATATCTTGTTTAGTGTTCAACAGAAGAAAGAAACTCAATAGGGTTTTGAACAAGTGAAAGATTTGTAAATAATGGCAGAATTTTTGGGGTGAACTATATTTTTAAATATTCTATTGATTAAACTATTGATTTAATCACTCTTAATCAACACAAATGAATATGCTTATTAAAAATAATGTCATTAAACTGAGTTTTTATTGAAACTCTGATGTGCTGTAATATGTGAGTGTTACCCTACACACCGCATTGGTCTTTGCGTCTCCATTCTCTGAATGGTTTTCCTCATTGGCTGCAGACTCTGAGGTCTCCTTGGCCTTCACCTTGGTCTTTTTATCCTCCTTTTTAACAGCTTTGTCTTTCTACAGAAGAAGTGATTTATGAGCAGCACATTGTGTTAACAGAATCCATGAAAGAACATTTGCATCGTATATTGTGTGTAAATTCACAATAGTATTAATGTCACAGTTTTATTGTTTGTTTGTTTGTTTGTTAGTTGTGAGACATTATTTACCTTAGCTGTCTTTTTTGATTTGGGTTCAGCCTTCGCAGGAGCTGGTCTCTATAAATACATAAGTAAAAAAAACATGTATAAGTATAACCAGATATTGTTCACATGAAAATATAAATAATAAAACTTTTCATTATGTTCCACCACCACCACCACTACTGTCTACTACAATAATTAAACAAAATGCTGTTACTCTCTCTCTCTCTCTATATATATATAGATCTCTTTAACATATGGTGTGATTATGGTATGATACCCTTTGGTAAAACTATTTTTAGTAAAATAATTGATATTTGGTGCCATTTGTATGAAGATTACAAAGTTTTTAAAAAAGTTGATATAATTACTATGTGCTTCTGTCAAAAAAAATAGTATACCTACATTGCTCATGTTGTTGTATTGCAAAACACCTTTTTGGAATATGATTACAGTAGGCAAAGGTTTGGTGGTATTGGTAGGTTTAATGGTTGGTTAATGGGTAGGGTCAGGATATTATTATAGTAGTTTAATTACAGAAAGTGATGACACAGGTATTTCTTAAATAGGCAGTGACTACATTCAAACAGTGATAGCTTCTATAAGTACAAATACCAGTAAGATACTGTGAACACAAAATGAATGCAGCATTATTTGTTTAGCGATATGCAATTTACACTGTAAAAACAATGCAAATAGCAACAGATTCTATTTACACTATGTAAAGTATTTTCTTCTTTATACTCATTAAGCATTTTATTTACCCTTTTCGAGTACTGTATTCATTTTAATTGAAAATTATTGTCCTTCAAATCCGTCATGTGGTAGAAAACAAAAACGCTTTTCAGCATAGGTTGGATTCATCAAAAGCTATCAACATGCACCTTTATGTTCATTGCACACTGCCTGCAGCTGTAGTCAAACTGATGCTTTTTTGTCATTTGGATTGTACCAATCAAGCATAGGTGTAAATAGCCTTTGCCAGCAGGGCAGCCTATTTGATTTTAGTGTAACTTCACTTATAATACATATATGTACACTGTAATACTGTGCATCACATGATTAATGTTAAATGTTTGTATGCTAAACACACTTAACAAAGTGGATATAAATATTTATTTTGGGTTTAGCAGGAAATTCCAGATTTTTCTATTGGATCTACATAAATAAGTAGATCTGTCAGCTTATTGGCTTTGTGTTGAATGTAAAATCTTCTCTAATACGGTGATCACTGACAGTAAATCTGACCACAGAGAGGCCTAAAGCTCTGTAGTAAAGCATTTTTAAACACACACGCACACACACAGATCCTAAAGAATAACTGGGAAATATACGTACTGCTGATAACCGTGCAGATCTCCTCTGAGGCTGAAAAAAGTACACATATCAGTGAAGTATGCACACACCACTATAAACAACAATCAAATAACAGAATTATCACGTGATGTAATAAGTTTAAACATGAACATATTTCACCTCATCCTTTGCTTCCCCATCGGCTCTCTGTGAATGAAAAAACAAACAAAACAAAAAAAGTTAAAATCAATCCATTTTAACATGATATTTAAAACACGTGCATTAATTCACCTTTCAAATGTAAAACCTAAAACAAATCGTGTGACGTGTGTAATTAAAATCAACTGAGATCAGTTCAGCTCAACCATCCCTTATTAATAGCACAACCAACCCCTATATGTGACCTGAGGAGGAGCTGACGGCAGCGCCATCTTTCGGTACTTAAGCGCTATTACTGCCATCTGCTCACTAGAACAAAGACTATAAAATAATTATTACATTGTTACTGTCGATATCGACGTGTTCACGGTTAGTGAATTGGTTAGCATTGAACAAGTCATATTTAACATATGTGGATATTTCGTGTTTGAATTTCTGAGAGTTTCTTCTTGCACAGCGTGGTTGACTCGAGTAGCAAGAAAAGCAGCAAAACAAACTTCAGCTCGCCATCGTTCGTTCTGCGCAAAATTAAACCGTCTGCGGCTCGGATTTCAGTGATAACAATATTTAAGGTGTGCAGATATATATTTCGCAATGCAACGAATAAATAAATCACGAAAATGGCTATCAATACCGAACAACGCCTCCCTGGTGTAGGAGTGTGTGCGCGCGAGCAAAAGGATACGTACCTTTCTTTTAGGCATGTTGGATTCCTGAACGGATTTTTTTCTTTAAACACTAGGAAAGCAGCTGCTTTGGAAGAGATCTCGGCATATACGTGCGCAGTTCGATACACTAAATACAGTAGTAAACACAGAGGAACATTACAGCAAAGGGACTGAATGGGATAAGGGGAGTGGCTACGCGTGATTGACGTCTGTTTAGACCAATCAGCGCCGAGAACTGAGAGCGAAGCATGAAGAAGATCTAAGCCGGTATCGCTGATAAATGTCGACAGTACAACAAGGTCGACTAAAAATATGAATTCTTAATCCTAAAATATAAAGACTTGAGTCTTACATCTCAGTAGTTAACGTAGACGAGGAAAAATATTAGGCGACCCCAATTTTGTAACAGTTTTGTTGTTTGTGTACAGGGTGATTTATTGTTCGAGTTCTCTGTTCAAAATGGCGCCTTCGAATTGAATCGGGTTAGGGTTTGTTTCCAGCCTGCAGATGACAGGGGAAAAAAGGGGAACACTGCACTTCTGTCGCTTGTGAGCTGAGCAGGCTGCTGCACCATTTGCCCTTGTGACAAATTAGCATGTAGCCCACATTGAAACGGTGGAGCGACATATAACTTCATTTTGCTGGAAACTGCCGCGCAGTTCATACACAAGTACATGCGCGTCACAGTTCATGTCACAGGACGTACATGAAACAAAAAGTGCTAAATGTGTTTTTTTCCCACCGAAACAGCACTCTACCTGTGTTCAACATAATACTGGGATACTAATATCCGAACATCAAAACTTAAAATGATGGATAAAAGATGCATATCCACTTAATCCCTCCAATTTATCACATTTTAACGCTTTTTTAATTTTATTTAAAACATATATCTTAATATAAAAATCCAGTTTTCATTTTACACTGAATACACGTCTTTTAACTGTTGGATCAAATGTTTCTGATAAAGCAGAAGCATTTTTTGCAAGGCATGTTTGCTGAAGAGGCGGAGAATGAGGAGGGGTAAAAGAAAGGGAATTGGGGGCGATGCCGACTGTTGACTGGAATGTTCAGATTCTCACCGAGACAAGCAGAGTAAATGGGATTTTAACACCGGTGTTGAACAGTAACGCCTATTTTCTCGCTCCGGCTATTTTTGTTTGCATTCCCGTGAAGCTCTGGAATTTGTGAATATGGTGATTAAAGTTTACATCGCATCCTCCTCTGGATCAACATCGGTAAGAACTTCAGATGAGCACCGTGATGGTAACATGCGACTGCAACCAGTTACAAAGTAGCAACAGCTACGCCAAAATGTTACCACAGTAATAGCAACATGTATCAATGTGACTAGTCCATAATCTTGTAATATTAAGTGTTTTTTTGTAATGATTGGTCGTTGCTGACCAATGTGAGATTGCAAAAATTATGCTGAAGTAAATTTATAAATGATAGCCTAATTTGGCGACAGTTGTGCATGCTTAACACGAAAACTTGACACAAATGATTGAAATATTATTATTATTATCAGACAAAACATTTCATACGGTGTTATTATCAATTTTGCTTCTGTTACTTTCTAATTAAACCTACAGAAAATATTACCGCTGTAGAGACTACATTAATTGTTTTGTTCTCAAGCAAATTCAACAAAGAAAAACATTCAGTACAAAGTCTAAATATGGTGAAGAAGTTGACAGTTAATGTAACCACTTCCTCATTGGTGTGCTGGAAGTAGCATACATCCCTTTTGTTCAACTCCACCAGAAATGAGATGCAAATAACTGGCATATAATTGCTCATAGCAAGGTACTTCATGAAAACGGACTTGAAAATGGCAAGTTTTAGTGGGTATGTTTTAACTGCATCCTGACTATTGAAAAGTTAACAGTTTTTTTGGGCTGTGTGTAAAATGTCCGCACTAGAGGGAGCTGTGCCTACTGCAGGTGATTTGGCTGTAGCTCTTCCTAATTTGGTGAGTTGCAGAAAACTCTTGTGCTCCAGATACTTTTAAGTTACGTAAGGTCGGAATGACACACGGTCTTGACTAGTTTATGCTCCTACCACCAGTTGCATTTGCTTTTGTCTCTTTTATGAAATGAGGAGGGGGAAAATAATTTTAATTTGTTTGACTTTTATTCCTTTATTGACTAATAGGCCAATTTCATCTGAGGTGGACACATATTAAGTGTTATATTTACATACATTATCAACAAACATGATCATTTATTCAACATTTATTTAAATATAAGGACCAATACAGTAACACGTTTAATTTCGATTCTGTTTCTGAACTGTTTTATTTCAGTAGTTTTGGATTACAAATGCAGTAACCGCCGAAGATGTCAATTCATCTTTAAATAACCTTTTGACAGCCTTAAAGGGGTCATGAAATACAGTTTATTATGCTTATGAATGTTAAATGTTAGTTCAATTTTACATCCTCATTTTCACTCTCTGTCATAAACAAAGAATATTTTTAACTTCACTAAAAGTAGCCTAAATGTCTGCTAAAATCATCACACTGTATTCATTCCCTCTTTTAAAGCATTATGTTTTGATACTCCAGATGACAAGAGCTCTGATATTCATTCATTTTCTTTTCGGCTTAGTCCCTTTATTAATCTGGGGTCGCCACAGCGGGATGAACCGCCAACTTATCCAGCATATGTTTTACGCAGCGGATCCCCTTCCAGCTGCAACCCATCACTGGGAAACATTCATACACACTCATACGATACGGACAATTTTAGCTTACCCAATTCACCTATACTGCATGTCTTTGGACTTGTGGGGGAAACCGGAGCACCCGGAGGAAACCCACGCGAACACGGGGAGAACATGCAAACTCCACACAGAAATGCCAACTGACACAGCCGAGGCTCGAACCAGCGACCTTCTTGCTGTGAGGCGAACGTGCTACCCACTGCGCCACCGCGTCGCCCTGAGCTCTGATATACCCATTTATATTGACTGAAATTCTAAGGCAGAAGAAATCTAAATGATGCAACCATCACAAACTTAGCTCTCCGCTTTACCACGATGATTGCTTTTGTTTGTCATTGCAGCCTGTAAGATGCGACAACTCAGTCAAGTATTATCTTATGCGATCATTTAATGATTTCATTAGCAACGCTCAAACAATTACTCTTGTTATCTTAATGGTTTGACCTTTATCACAAACATGCTAAATAATCCTAATCCACAACATGCAGAAGTATTTCGGATAAAGCAGAGTTTTTTTGAATAACAGAAATGTAACTTCATTAGCTAGTCACTAGTTTCAAATGACATATGCCATAACAACGTATTATTTACCACAGTTAAAGAAATTTTCCAAAATGGAAGCTTGTATGCATTCTTTAATGACTGAGGCTTCTCCTCAATAGTAAAGGCTCCAATCTCATTCACTCCAGACTCACTTAAACTCAAATACATGTATTAAAATGGGGTAAAATAAAATCATACATAAAAATGGGAAACATTTAGAAAATAAATATGAAGAATGCATTTTAACAGATATTTTGATTGAGTACATATCATTTTGACAGGGCTTGTCCACAATAATCACAAACATATATTGATTATATGTGACTTTTGATCTTGGATTGTATTATTTTATTTGCCAGTTGGATCTCAGGAGCCCATAGGGCAATAATTATGAATGGTAAAGTTTTAATTGAGCATGGCTTCTCTTTAAAAAGATTAGCCAAAAAAAGTGATCTTTTCTGTAGACTGTATTGAAATTGTATCCACATCTGTTATAAAAAATAAAATGGACCCCTTGTACTGATGAAAAATATAATATATTCCATTAAATAATAACTCTTTCATGCATACCCCCTCAATTTGAGGGCATCAGAAAAATTTCCATCCATTTTGATGTGATGTGATTTTCTTTTTCCCTCAGATCAAGAAACAGCAACAGGATGTCATGGGCTTCTTGACAGTCAATAAAATTGATTTTGAGGAGTGCGACATTGCAGCCGATGAAGAAAACAGAAAATGGATGAGAGAGAATGTTCCAGATGATTTCCGCCCAGCCACAGGGAACCCCTTACCGCCTCAGATCTTCAATGAAGAGAGATATTGCGGGGTTTGTACACGTTAGAAATATTATGTGTTGGTGAAGTAGCTCACAAAGTAAACATTCTGAAATATTACACTGCAAAAAATGATTTTCTTACTTAGAGATTTGTCTATTTTCTAGACAAGCAAAACATATCTTGTTTTCAGAAATAATAATGTGTTTTTGGATGAACTATTGCTTATAACAAAAAAAGTAACAAATTTGACCCAAAATATTTCTTTAAAGGAATAGTTCACCCAAAAATGGAAATTACCCCATAATTTACTCACCCTCAAGCCATGCTTGGTGTAGATCAGTGTTTCTCAACCACGTTCCTGGAGGACCACCAGCACTGCATGTTTTGGATGTCTCCTTTGTCTGTCACACCCATTACAGGTCTTTCAGTCTCTGCTAATGAGCTGATGATCTGAATGAGGTGTGTTTGGTTAAGGAGACATGGAAAATGTGCAGAGCTTGTGGTCCTCCAGGAACGTGGCTGAGAAACACTGGTGTAGATGACTTGTTTCTGTCAGACAAACACAGCCAGAGTAGTTTTGAATAGTATCCTCTTCTATGCTTTGTTATGGTGTTGGATAGTTGCCATTTTTTTAAGCTTTCAAAAGTACATAAGTCCATCGTAAAGCTAACCCATACACTGCCAGGGTTTTATCACGTCTTAAGACGTATATCAATTAGAGCTGGCCGATATTAGAAAAATCTGACATTGCGATATTTTGTTTTTCTGCGATATATATTGCGATCATCAATTTCACCAAATGACTTGAATAGCACTATTTGGTAAGAATTTATGGTTCAATTCTCGCTATTAACAAACCATTAGCTATGACTTTTGCTTCAATGAACTCATCATTTGCTCCTTATTAATAGTTATTAGGGTAGTTTAGGTATTGGGTAGGGTAAGGGATGTACAGTAAGATCATGCAGAATATGTAGTTTATAAGTACAAGTAAGCAGCCAATGTCTCAGTAACGTGCATGGTAATAATCAACTAGTTAACAGTGAGAATTGGTCCCTAAAAGTATTAGCAAATTTGTACATTTTCATTGATTGGGGTGATTCTGTAGAGGAGTGAATCATGCATAAAAATTACTCTAAAGTCTCTACTGTATAAATAATTCAATAAAATGATCCTCTATTAAACTTCCAGTTGGTAAAATTGATTGTGCCTGAACGCTTTAATCTCTCTCAGAACTTAAAAACATGCCAATTATAAACTTTCACTCCATTATTGTTAAACTCTGCAGTGACTCCACAAATCTCGTGTTCTGAACTGTGACTCTTGCTCACCTATAATCCCAGTTCAACATTGCATATCTATTGCAGATACACACATTGCGATATCGATGCTGAAACAATATATTGTGCAGCCCTAATATCTGTGTTTTTGTAAAACATCTTTTAACATTTTTGAATTTTTCAAATCACTTCTGGCAACTGCCGAATACGAAAACTTCCGGTGACTTGCCTTATGACGCATGATTTAAGATGCATTCGTAGCAGAAGCTCCTCATGGGATCCAGCTACCACAGTGTTTGTTTAGCAGACTAGATGACGATGAACAAGAAAACTAGTTGACTTGGCATTACTGTGTAACATTATATTATTTAGTTACTCTCGTTCATCTACTCGCACTGGAGCTTCTGCTGCAAATGCATCTTGGGTCACAGGAAGTAACCGTCAGATGTTAGTGATTTGAGTTTATAATTGAAAAATTATAAATATTTTTTTTTAACAAAAACACATTAATCTCCTTGATAAGACATGTTAACCCCAGTGGTAGACAAAGCACACAAATTAGGCACTTGAGAGAAAGTACAGATACCCTAATAAAATGTTACTCTAGTAGAAGTATAAAGTCCTCCTTTTCAATAGTATTTGATACAATGTACAAAAAGTATGTGCTTTTTAATTTACTTAAGTAATAAAAGTAAACATACTTATTGATGAATGTTAATTTTGCAAGAAAGTTGAATTATCAAAAAAATATCTAAAAACCACACTAATAATTCATGATAATTAAAGAATATATATGAAAACATTCTCATGCTGAACCACTTTCAGATCAGTTTATAAATTATTTTCATCGAATCAGTAAATCATTTACTGGAGACTCACTCTAAATGGATCATTTAAATCAGAGAATCGTTTACTGAAGACTTAATCTGAACGGATCATTTGAATCATTGAATCATTTACTGGACACCCACTCTGAACAGATTATTTGAGTCACTGAGTTGTTGAATGCATTAATTGTACAGTGCAATGTGTGAACCGATTTAACAGGTTAACTGAGCTCAGCTTGTTCAAAAATTAAACGCCACTTTATCATCTCTGAGCAGGTGGAATTTCCCCTCTTGAAAACACATTTTTACTTCGATTTGTTAAAAAAATAATGGAATAAAAACCACAATATTTTTTTGGAATGTAATGAAGTAAAAGTTTCCTAAAATAAAAATACTGTGATAAAGTACAGATACTTAAAATATGTACTTAACTAAAGTAGTAAAGTAAAAATTCTTAGTTACTGTTATTTGCTTTTGGAAGCTTTAAAAAAAATGGCCACTACCCAACACCATTACAGAGTCAGGATAAAATTTAAAACTACTTCGTTCATCTGACAGAAGAAAGTCATATACAGTAAGCATGGCTTTTTGGGGAACTATTCCTTTAAGAAAAAAAGCATGTTAAGTTTAAACAATTAAAGTAGATTAACTGCAGTCTTACATTGTGACATTGTGTTACATTGTTTAAAACCACTCAGAAAGAGACTCTAAGAATTGAGCAATGCTTTCTATTGCTATCTGCTTCCTAAATGATACTTCTGTGCTCCAGAACTATGAGGCGTTTTTCTCTGCCCGTGAAGACAATGCCGTGTACGCATTTCTTGGTTTGACTGCACCCCCAGGTTCAAAGGTAGGTGTTCTGACAGACATAAAAGGTCCTTTATTCCCACTTCATATGTACTGTATATCCCAATTTACACCATACAAACAGACGCCAACAAACTTAAACACTCACCAGATATTTTATGCACCAATTCAGCATGTTCTGATTTTTGCAATTGGCAAAAATGAGCTTAAAAACACGCCGACAGACAATCAGTACATTTACATGGACACCAATAGTCTGATTTTGATACAATACAAGACAATACTCTGATTAAGAGTCTACCATATAAACAGAGATTTTTGATTGCCTTAATCCAGCTAAAGTCATCACAAATCGAATTAAGACGTGGAGTATTCCTGTTCTACACTGTGTCCTAACAACACGCAACGCGACAAGCAATTTGTCTGTCTGCATCAAACCCGATGCGACACGACAGAAACATTTAATACCAGCCATTCTTTTAAATATCAGCCACTGCACTACCAATGAAATGGTAGTTTAAAATCGAATGAATACATATTTCTAAATATGTTGCACATATTTCTGAAAGTAACATTGTAAAATAGTCTAAGTGACTGATGTGGTTTGAGTGAGTCACAGTTTTAACATTTTATTTTCAAACCGGCTGCAGTTATTTTATGATCTGTGGTAAACTATCGGCTGCTGCTTTCAGTAGTATTGCAATAAATGTCACATATAATGATACCATATGTACTATCAGAATTTCAAAATCAGTCGGACAATAAATTGACTCGGGTTTCTGTCCATTTAAAGATGTTCACTGAATTTTCAAACAGTAACAATAAACTCCAGTCAAACGACTGTGTTGCTCCGTCTTTCTTTCTTTCACTTTTCTATATCGTAATATAACTTAAACAGTCCAATAAGGGCGGAGCAAACCATTACAAACAAAAGAGTAGGGGTGAAATCAACAAATATACACAACTAAACAGAATCAGCATATGTAAACTGTACATGAATTAGAGCATTATTAATAAATTATATTAAATAAAATTATGGCTCTTACACCATATATATGGTAGCATTTAACACTGAATAAAGCACATAATCTGTACCTGAGGTGATCATTCGTAGACATAGTAGAATATCCTGCTGTTTTGCCGCAGTGACGCAGAAATAGAAACTGTTTCTAAAATAGATATTTTGCGTGTTGCCATCACTGATGGTTAGAAAAAAAAACTCGTTTTAACATGGAAAAGATACCTTTTATGGCATCGCACTATTAAAGTACAGTACAGACATGTAAACACCTTAATCAACCTATTACTATCGTGTAGGACATTTCGCCACATTTTGCGACAGGATAGGCCTCCATCACCCAACACAGTTTTACACATGCTCTCTGGAAAATGTGGATTTTTTTATTTCCATTCGGCATGCGGTATCAACTTCCATTAAAACAACTTACTTCCACCAGTCCTTACTTCATACTCTCATCCAATACCTCCGAGTTTGTAGTGGAGACATGAATGAAATGTTGGCAAATGAAATTGAAAATGAAGTACAATTGAAGTCGAAAAAATGTCAAATGAAACGCTCGAAATTACATAAAACTCCAGAGGAAACATTGGATAGTGCAGTGATGTAATGACGTTAATCGATAATCGTAAATTTGATAGGAACACTCCACATGTCTTAATTCCATTTGTGTTTAATACGATTATGACTTTAGTAGGATTAATATAATCAAAAATCTCTATTTACATGGTAGACTCTAAACTAGAGTATTGTCTTAATTCTATTAAAATCAGAGTACTGGTGTCCATGTAAACGTACTCAATGACAATCATATAATTATCCAATCAGCAGTAGAACAAGCCCCTATAAATAATCAGGTGTGTCTTACCCTGTTATCTCTCTCGATCTTCAGCATCCCTCCACCTCCCCATCTCCACACTTTCAATTAATTCACAAAATTAATTCCTCTCCCCAGACAGCACGCCAATTACGCCTAAATTATTACATCAGTTATCTGTATGTACGAACTCTTGAAGTACTATAACATGTAAAATGTCAACACGAAAGGGACATTCTAAAAGCAACCCATATAAACACCTATTATTATTATCTTATTTAGATTAAGGTAAATAATTCCATTACTGATGTCCATGTAAATGTAGTAATAACAGACTGATTTGGGAAAAAAAACGGACAAAGTGGAAGTTGCTGATTGTTTTTTTCCTGACCAAGCAATTTTGTGTTTAATAGACGTCTAATAGACATCCAAACATAGACGTCTTAGCTAAACGAAGGCTAAAATTGGGCTGTCAGTAAAAATCTAATAGATAGTCCAAAAGCAAATACACAAATTAGACAGACTTAACATTTGTAGTCATTCATTCCTGTGCGTTTGATGACAAGTCTATTTTTTTAAATATTGTTAGACGTCTATAAGATTTTCACTGACAGCCCAAATTTAAAATCCATGTTATAGCCAAGACGTCTATATTTTTAGACATCTGTGTGATTTTGCCTTATGTGTCCACTCATAGGACTCTAGTTTGGGTGTTCCTGTTTAGTCTCAGGACCAAAATGTCTTTGTTTCATAGACCCCACTCTGTAGAACGTCTGATCTGAACTGATACGAAGTACTTATGTTTGTTTCTTCACAGGAAGCAGAGGCTCTGGCTAAGAAAATGCAGATGTAATCTAAAGAAGCCGCTCTAACGCAGCTGCTGAACTCCTGCACTTTTTTATTTTTACTGTTGGTCCTTTTTTTGTTTGCACCCATGAATTTATATAATGAGATGTTCTTTTTGTTTGTGATGAGTTGGAAAGAAATCATTCCTCCACTCATTCAGATAGACATAAGTAAAGCTGTTTTTCACTTGTTGTCAAGACTTTATTTCTCATAATTTTAAAGGGATGGTTCACCTAAAAATGAAAAAGGTCTTACCATTTGCTCATATTCAAGTGGTTCCAAACCTTTATAAGTTTCTTTTTTCAGTTGAACATAAAAGAAGATATTTTGAAGAATGCTGGAAACCGGTAACCATTGATTGGATAGGATAAACAAATACTATTGATGTCGATTATTACCAGTTTTCAACATTTTTAAAATGTCTTTATTTATTTGTTCGTTCATTCATTTTCCTTCGGCTTAGTCCCTTATTTATCAGGGGTCGCCAAAGCGGAATGAACCACCAACTTATCCAGCATATGTTTTACACAGCGGATGCCCTTCCAGTCGCAACCCAGTACTGGGAAACACCCATACACTCTCACATTCACACTCATACACAACGGCCAATTTTAGTTCATCCAATTCACCTATAGCGCATGTTTTTGGACTGTGGGGGAAACCGGAGCAACCGGAGGAAACCCACGCCAACATGGGGAGAACATGCAAACTCCACACAGAAATGCCAACTGGTCCAACCGGGACTCGAACCAGTGACCTTCTTGCTGTTTGGCGACAGTGCTAACTACTGAGCCACTGTGTCGCCCTTTTATTTGTTCAACAGAACAAAAAGAAATTCAAACAGGTTTGCGTGAAGTTAGAGGAGGACATGATGACAGGTTTTTATTTTGGGGTGAACTATCCCTTTAAGTAATTTTTGGCAAGTTTTGCTTGAATGTCCTTCATTAGTTATGTGGCATGTTGCTTTCAATTAGTGCAGATACACTGTACACACAACAAGCCCATGCGTTTCACGATTTGTTCATTTCTTAAAGAATTGTTGCCAATTGTAGTTAGAATTTTTGTCTAAGCATTCTCTTTTTTCTCGTCTTCTATTTCTTTTGAGGCTTTTGCCATTTTTTTACTAAATGAATTATATATTTCATACTGCATTTTTGTTTTACCTCACACATCCTTCATGTCTTAATATTAGTATTCTTTCTGTTTATTACTTAAACAAGAGAAAAAAAGCAACAGGCTTATAACAGCCTTTTATTTTAATTTTAGTACTTTTTTTGTTTAAGGGGTACTTTCCGAAACTTTTAATACAAAAAAAATCTATACTATAGTGCGGTGTTTCCCAACCCTGTTCCTGAAGGCACACCAACAGTACACATTTTCAACCTCTCCCTAATCAAACACACCTGAATTAACTCATCAGAACATAAGAAGAGACTCCAGAACCTGAAGTTAATGGTTCAGATAAGGGAGACGTCCAAAATATGTACAGTTGGTGTGTCTCCAGGAACAGGGTTGGGAAACACTGCTATAGCAGATCTTTTCAGGCACAGAAATTTGATGATTTCTACTATGGTAAGGCCTAAGTTTACAGTATCACATGGCATACTGTAATGCACTATGCCGTTGATATGATATTGATAACAACTGCCATTTGTCTGTCACGTTTAGATGAATGTCTGATGAGCATTTTTATAAAAACCCTTACAATTATTGAAATTATACATAGTTTTGTATTGTAATATCATAACCGAAATTGTTCTCAAATTTACCACTGTCTTATGAAAATAGTACCAAAGTAATAAAACAATTGTGAGAAATTGTCAGAGGGGAAAAGAATATGACAATGGTTTTGTTTTTTTTAAGTGCAGACTATTGTATTTGTATACTGCAAATAAATAAATGAGTAAAAACTGTACAATACATAGTGTACTAAATAAATGTTTTAAACTCTTGACTGGTGACTGAATCTGTATCTGGATGTATAATATAGATAGATAGATTTCAGTTGTTCCTATGTACGACAAAAAAAAAAAAAAAATGCAACGTGATTTAATTCACATTTGTATTAATGAAATAAATAGATGTACAGTCCAGCCCGAAAGTATTAATACCCCTGGCAAATTCTGACTAAAGTTACTTTTATTCAACCAGCAAGTGTTTTGACCGGAAATGACACAGGCCTCTCTCAAAACATAAAAAGATTTACAAGAGGCATCATTGTGGAAAAAATATATATTTCACAGCTTTTATTTACCTTTGCACAAAAGTGGCATGTCCAAAATGATTCATATATACCCTTTGTCATAGTCTATGGGAAAATCCAAAGTGCTTTACCTAAATAGTCCAAGCTGTTCTTAAGCATGATTAGCCTGATTCATTGGGAACAGCTGTTTTAATCAACTCAACAGGTGAAAAACAGAAGCTCTCTGCTGTTGGTTTGTGGACTGGCATGGCTAAGACAAAGTAGCTCAGTGAGGACATGCAGCTGCACATTGTGGTTGGAAACAGGTCAGGCAGGAAAGGGCTATAAGGCCATATTTAAATGTTTTAAAGTTCCAGTGGATAGATATATATATATATATATATAATTAAAAAAAAAAATTCTTATGTTAGGCTATATAAAAGTGTATATTAGTCTAGAATCAATTTATGTTAGTTTTTGCAGACGTAGAAAAACAAAGAACAGACAGACAAACCCATCATGTAACAATAATCTGGAAAATGTACTGCAATGGATGTAAAGAGAAATAAAAAAAACCTTACAAATCTTCAAAAATGAATAGTATTTGTTGTGTTAGGAAAAAAAAGACTGGATCCCACATTTTATTAAGTTTTGCAGAGTTCCCAAAGGTGGCATATCTAATTATTTCCTAATGTGAAGTAGAGATAAGTCCAAGAAGCCAGTCAGAAAAGAGAAATTTTTTTCTTCCAGAAACAAAGGATAACTTTCTTAGCTATGATCATCCCATACTGAACAGGTAACCGTACATTTCGGTTAAGAATCTCTATTAAATCTGACCAATCAAAAATTGCCATCATTGGTTCAGGGAGTAAAACACAATTGTAAACCTTAGCAATGAACTAAAATATTTCTAACCCAAAACTCTGAATTTTAACACATCCCAAAACATTCTGAAGAGGGGTCGACAATCCACACACATTTATTATTATAGAATTCTTGTTTTTATATATATATATATATATATATATATATATATATATATATACACACACAGTGTGTGTATATATGGTATTCATATCAATTACTGGGTTTGGTATCTGAGAGGTAATAAAGACAACTGGGCCCATATTCTAGAAAGAGTTGCTCCAAGTGAAAGAAAATTCTTAGTAAAGTGTCCATTTCCCCTTGTGGGAAGAGAAGATCTCAGTAAAGATTAAAGTTATTCATAAAGCATCTTAACCTTAAAAGACCTCCTAAGTTCAAAAAGTGTCTAGGGAGGAGGAGATATTATGCAGCGATTATGTTTGCGACCGATCTTATTAGAGACAAACTAACATCTCCAACACATTGCAGAACTGCCACAATGACAAAAATGAAAGTTATTACTATATTAATATATTTAAGCTTGTTGGAAATCTCTGCAAATTATTACAAATATAAAATTCACACTGACATAATCACACACAGCCTTTGCCATGATACTCAAAATTGAGCTCAGTTGTTTCCACTCATCATCCTTGAAACGTTTCTTCAACCTGATTGGAGTTCACCTGTGGTAAATTCAGTTGATTGGACATCATTTGGAAAGCCGCACTCCCCAGCCTATGTAAGTCAAAACAAACTAAGCCGTGAAGTCTCAGGAGTTGTAGGCCCAGATCTGGAGTAGCTAAGACTACATACATTGAAGGTCCCAATGAGCACAGTGCACTCTATTGTTAGTTTGGATCCACATGCAGGGACTCTATCAGAGTGGGCCCCAGCATGAAAAAAAATGCAGTGTTTTTTGAACCATAATATAGAAAGAACTGGCATTAAAGGTGTAGTTCACCCAAAAATGAAATAAATGTACTTACTTTTTACTCCCCCTTAAGTGGCTCGCAAGATGGGGCAGACACACTGTCTTTAAGAATGGGTCATAGGATTATTAACTCACGTTAACTGTAGGAATTAAGCAGTGCTGTGTGATGTTTGGAAATGTAGCACACAGCACACTTTGCTGAGATAAAGCAAACTTGTTTAACTGAAGGGTCGAGCAATAAAAACAGATTCAACTACTCGCATGCAACATGCAGTTCACTCATGAAGGAAAAAGCAAGTTGGATGAAGAGAAAAAAGAAACCAATAAATGAACTGTTCAGATGCAAAAACCTCTAAGTGCCATCTGAAGTGTTTTTTTAATGATATTGTTTTCAGACTCCTGTGTGTAGGTTCAGTAATTTCACTTTTATGGCAAAGACTAGATTATTTTCATTCCCCAAAAGTGAATTGGAGGCTGAGAAAAATGCTAATTTTAGAAGAAAATTTCAGACTGCATTTTTTTTGCCACTGATTTGCAGGTTTTTGCATGCAACAACAAACTCTTCAAATCTTTGCATTCTTTAAATTAAAAAAATTATACTGATGGCTTAAAGTGAAATTTAAATTATTTATTTATTATTATTATTATTATAATTATTATTATTACCAGTAGCTCTATATTTTCACCACTAGATGGCTTACTTACACTCTAAAAAATGCCAGGTATAGTTTCAACCCATATTTAAGTATGGTCAAGCTATTACCCTTTTTATAGCGACTTGAGGACAATAGAATTAATGTGTTCCAAACCGTCTAGTGCAGTAGACAGAATATACAGTGGAGAGTGTTATTGGTTATGTAAGGTTATATAAGTGGTATAAGGTCAAAAAAATAAAGTGGATAAAAAATAGAAAAGGAATTGTTGTTCTTAGAAGGTCAAACATATGAATGTATATATAGGACCAGAGCATTTTTTTTGATGAAATATAATACAGAGCGTTAGTAGTAAAAGGTCAAGTTTTTGATGAAAAAGAAAAGTCTTTAACCGTTTCTCGAGAATGACTCAGAAAAGATGAGGAAGATTCAGCTGAACACTGGTCACACTTTACAATAAGGTTCCTTTAGCTGATGTTAGTTAATGTATTTACTAACATGAATTAAGGCTGAACTATACATATGCAGCATTTTAAAATTGAATTATTGTTAATTTCAAAAAATCTATTAATTTTAGTTTAATAATGTGTTTTTTAACATTAGTAAATGCACTGACAATGAATGACTTAATAACCCAAAGGTGAATAAATTCTGTATTAAATTTATTTTTCATTGTTTGTTCATGTTAGTGGTATTAAATTAACTAATATAAATTAAAGGATGTTTATTGTAAAGTGTTACCTGGCAACTTAGAGAAGAATTAATCAAAATCAACAAAAGACTAGTAACATGTATTGCCATGACAAGTCAGTCTAGACTAATATAGAGCACTTTTTTTTAATTCCCAAAGATGGGGTTTGGATTTTACCCAAAATTTGGGTTAGGATAGGTCTTGCTGGATAGGTTGGCGGTTCATTCCGCTGTGGCGACCCCAGATTAATAAAGGGACTAAGCCGAAAAGAATATGAATGAATGAATAAATGAAGTTTATAGCATTAAAATCATATTAACCCAAAGTATTATGGTTGAATACTAATTTCATTTTTCAGCTAATCCTCGACCTAACCAGACTCATCACCACAATGATAAACCTAAAACATCACCATGACATAAACATCTGTAAATCCCAATACAACAGGAAAATAAACACTAACACGTCTCTCACAATCCTATTCTTGTTCCGAAGCACATCAAATAACAATTATGTTTATTCTCATACGGCACTATAAATCTGCCACAACTAAATAAGCTTATGTGCATTAATAAAATCAGTTTTGACTACACAGACCTTTTTACCTACACTGCAAAAAATGACAAAAAGTCATGACAACAAATGTTTTTATGTTACTTTAACTTAATTTAATAAGTCAAATAGGTTTCAACTACATTTTTGTAGCTATACAAAGTTTTATTCAGTTTGACTGATTTAAGTTGAGATGAATAAAAAAACATTTGATTCAACTAAAAAATGTAAGGCTGGAAGAATTTTTTACGGTGTACGTATTAAGTACTATGAACTTTAACTTATATTTGAGTCAAGTAAACTAATTTAATTCCATTAAAACTGTTAGATAATTGGCTAAAGAAAGAAAAAAAGAAAGAAAGAAAGAAAGAAAGAAAGAAAGAAAGAAAGAAAGAAAGAAAGAAAGAAATTTGCAACAACTTCAAAGAAGAAAAGGAATAAACTGTTTTCAATCAACTTTACAACTTATATGTAGGCTACAAAAACATTGTCACAATAATTTAGATTAGTTTCATACTGCTTATTTATTTATTTATTTATTTATTTATTTATTTATTTAGCCAGTTACAACATATTCAACTTATGAGAACAAGACATAAAAATAGCCAGTTATAATACATTTGTCAAAACAGCGCATAAAGACATCAGTTTATTTTAAGGTTTAGAACATTATCCATTTGCTGCCCCCTAGTGGACCGTAGCAGGAGCACTCTGAGTGTGAGGCGATTTAAAATGACTTATCTGCTAGAGTATGGGATTACTTTTCATTCTTTCTTTCGTTTTCTTTTCGGCTTAGTCCCTTTATTAATCTGGGGTCGCCACAGCGGAATGAACCACCAACTTATCCAGCATATGTTTTACGCAGCGGATGCCCTTCCAGCCGCAACCCATCACTGTGAAACACCCACACTCCCATTCACACACATATACTATAGACCATTTTGAGGGATGTAAACAATAACAATGGTCCTTATGTATTTCCTGTATTACATTTTGAATTTCCATAGCTTCCAAGAATCCAAAAAGGTCCACATATTGATAAATAATGTTATGGCAGCCGTTTTAATATTATGATATCATTAAATTGCCTTTTGTTACTGTTATTAAATAGTTTGGTAACAAGCAGGAAATGTTTAAGGGCCAGTGACATCGCCACATTGAAATGGTCTATACGGACAATTTAGCTAACCCAATTCACCTATAGCCCATGTCTTTGGACTTGTGGGGGAAACCGGAGCACCCGGAGAACATGCAAACTCCACACAAAAATGCCAACTGACCCAGCCGAGGCTCGAACCAGCGCTACCCACTGCGCCACCGCGCCGCCCTACTTTTCATGTTAGCTAATTTAATTATACAGTTACTTACTTATAATGTACTTGCCTTAAATACTTTGAATAAATTAACCAGTTCTCGAAAAATCAGTTCAGAGAAGCCGAGTAGTTGTATTTGTTTGTTATACAAATATATTTTGCATAATGGTTTTATTTTTAAACTAAAGAAGGTTACATTGTACATGCTTAGCATGCTTATTTTAGGCTATGTATGAAATATGGTGTCATTATGTTTTGTGTTTTGATACAGATGTTTAACATTTTTTAAAGCGATAGTTCATCCATAAATTAATATTTACTCAGGTGGTTCCAAACCTTTATGCGTTTCTTTGTTGAACACAAAAGAAGATATTCTGAAGAAAACTGAAAATGTGTAGACATTGATTTCCATAAAACAAATACTATGGATGTCAATGGTTACAGGATTCCAGCTTTTTTCAAAGTATCTTCTTTTGTGTTCAACAGAATTAAGAAAGCCAAACAAGTTTGGAACAAGTAAAGTGGGTGAGGGCGACGCGGTGGCGCAGTGGGTAGCACGTTCGCCTCACAGCAAGAAGGTCGCTGGTTCGAGCCTCGGCTGGGTCAATTGGCATTTCTCTGTGGAGTTTGCATGTTCTCCCCATGTTCACGTGGGTTTCCTCCGGGTGCTCCGGTTTCCCGCACAAGTCGAAAGACATGCGCTATAGGTGAATTGGGTAAGCTAAAATTGTCCATAGTGTATGTGTGTGAATGAGTGTGTCTGAATGTTTCCCAGTGATGGGTTGCAGCTGGAAGGGCATCCGCTGCGTAAAACATATGCTGGATAAGTTGGCGGTTCATCCCGCTGTGGCGACCCCTGATTAATAAAGGGACTAAGCCGAAAAGAAAATGAATGAATGAATAAAGTGGGTGAGTAAATGATGACAGAAATGTCAGATTTGGGCGAGATACCCATTTGAGCATTACATTTCTAAAATAAAGCCAAAAGGGCCTGTTTGACTCAAACCAAATATAAAAAATTTAAGAGTTTAATCTCTATTGCATATGCTTTGAGAATTATGGATATTTTAAGTAGTACTGAGTCAAGCAATTAAATTCCTTATTGAGTAATTTAAATTGCTCAGAAAAAAGTTATCAGAAAAGTAAATACAATTGTAATGATGTAATTAGTAATTAATACTTACTTTTTTGTAGTAACTAACCCAACATGTACATATAAGTCTTATTCATTCACATGTATATGTGGACGACGTTTATTTGTTATTTATTGATGCTTCAAGGTGAAATTGTTGTCTTATTAAGCAAAACAACTTTTAAATAAGTAGAATGTTGCTTCTCAGATTCTTTTATACTCAAAAAATAACTTTTGCTGCTTGTTCAAACTACTTACATAAAAAGAGCTGAAGCAACACAATTCTTGATATTTTTGGGGGGCAATTTAATTCAATTCAATTCTAAATTTAAGTGGCAATGTTATGGGTCAAATTTAAACAAACAAATGAAATTTAGTCTAGACTAAATTTAATTTGTTTGTTCAAAGTCAGCCCGTATAAAAAAAAAATGTATATCCAATGAATCCTTTTTTTCAGTGAGTGGTCAAACACCAAACACTGTTAAACACCAAATAAGTTGTTTTGAAAAATGTTGCAAATCTGTTACCATTGACTTCCATCGTATTTGTTTTTCCTATGGAAGTCCATGGTTACAGGTTTTTAACATTCTTCAAAATATCTTCTTTTGTGTTCAACAGAGAAAAGAAGCTCATCGAGGTTTGGAACCACTTCAGGGAGAGTAAATAGCGAGTAAAGTTTCATTTTTGGGTGAACTATCCCTTTAAATAAAAAAAACAAAACACTACCTGTTTCTTATTGTACTCCTGGGACTGGTATTTATTTCCCTTCAGTCCTCCTCTGAGATTTTACTGGTGCCTGTAAGTTTGAGAACAAGAGCATCTTCTTCCCATTGGCAAACCGATGAGTTCGACTCAGAGGATGAGAAATGAAGAGGTGAGATGCAAACGTAGAAAAGAGCAGAGAAAGATGTGATTTGTCGGTCGGAACTTTAAGGAAACTTTGACTGACGGTGAAAGACTCCTGTAAGAATGCAGTCAATCACGCGACGAGTGGATCATGCTTCAGGAAACCGCTGCAAGAAGATGAAGGTGGAAAATATGAAGAATGAGAGTCTGCAGTGTGTCTTGGACTATGACAGTGACACACTGAGAAGAACTTTGTTTGACGCACAGGGTTAGTGTAACAATTGTTTGGGGGGAAACATTCCAGCAATATCACCAATTGTTTTATCTGTTATATTCAACTCTGAATTTCCATTTGTGTCATTTTATTTCGATGGCTTGTGAAGATCAGAGAAACAGCGCGAAGGAAAGTAAACCTGCAGGAGCTGAAGCTGTGAGAAAAGTTCGAGTGGATCTTCAAGGGTCAGACTTGTGGAAGAGATTTCATGAAATCGGCACAGAGATGATCGTCACCAAAGTTGGCAGGTAAGATGGCAATTTAAGCCTGTTATAGTTTTCGTAAAATCATTCACATTTTAACCTTGCAACAAATCGCTACATTATAGGCTATTACAGCTGAAAATGTGAACTGAAAATATGACCTGTGCTTTTGATGTTATGTTTGGTGCTTTATCACCGTCTTTAAGAAACTGTATTTCTCCGAGTTGTAATATTTGTGTATACCTGCGTTGACCCGTGTTCAGTGTAGTTACTTTTATAGCCAATATTACAATCAAAAACAAAATTTGTTACTTTGAATTGTTACTTGTTACTATTTACTATAGTAACAAGTACCATACACTAGTACTATATGTTATTTTTGCGTTTTTTTTTTAAAGATTAAGATAGGTTTAAAGGGAAAGTTCACCCAAAACTGAAAGTTCTGTCATAATTTACTCCCTTTCACTTGTTCCAAACCCGTTTGAGTTTCTTTATTCTGTTAAACACAAAGGAAGATATTTTGAAGAAAGCCTGCAATCATTGACGTCCACCGTATTTGTATTTCCTACTATGGAAGTCAATGGTTATACAGGTTTTTGGCTTTTTAAAAAATGATCTTCCTTCGTTTTCAACAGAATAAATAAACTCAAACTGGTTTGTAAAAAGTTAAGGGTGAGTATATAATTAGTAAATGTAATTTTGTTTGGGCAAACTATCCCTTTAAGATTGTAATACATTACTTTTAAAAGTAACTTTACCGATTTATTTGTATGATTAAGTTGAAATACACCAAATAAGATGGTATAATAGACTGAAATACAGAGGAAAAACAGGCATTATACACCAAATGACAGAGGATGACACACTCAAGTCCAGACCTGCTTAATAAATCATTTGCATCTCAGAAAAAAAGGTGCATATTTTTGTGCATTTGTGTTTGTGTCCAGAATACTTGATGCTCTTGTTTTTTCTTATTTAATGCATGATGCACTGTTTTCCTCTTACTAAAAGCAATTGTATGATGACTAGTTTTGATAAATCTATGCATATTTTAACGTGTGGTTAATTCTAGTTGTTAGCTTTATAGTCTGAAGAAAAAAAAAAATACACATTTTTTTAATATGCCAACTCTGCTAGTCCTTGGCGATTAGCAACCTGTGAATTAGAATCTGAATTAGACTGTTAAATATTGTATCTAGTCAGATTGCTGTAATAATGTTACAGTGTTAGTGATGATAGTTTGTTTATCATCTCCTCAGAAGAATGTTTCCCTCTATCCGAGTCAAGGTGCACAATCTGGACCCTTTACAGCAATACTCCATTGCCATGGACATCATGCCTATGGACTCAAAGAAATACAGGTAGACTGCAGACAGATATTTTTAAGTAGTTTGTAATTGATGGCACAAATGGTTAAATATGGATATAAACAATTTATATTTCCAGTGCATGTAATATTATAGCAAATAAATACTTTAAAAATCCATTTGTAGAAAGACAAATGATTACATTTTGTTCAGTTTCACTTTTTCCATGGTTCCCATTTGATATTATTTGTAGCTAAGTAACTAAACAACTTTGCAACTGTCACTTTGCAAGAGCATTGGTAAATTGTTAGGTTATTTATAGTCAGCAGAATAATATCTGTTAAAGCACCATCAAAATAAAATCTTAGCAGATATTAAGCAGATAGTCTACTAATGTTCTAATGACTTTGAAAGTTACTTATAATCAACAAAATGTTTAATAAATGCCTGTTAACTAACATTTTCCTGAACTGTTCCTTGGAAAACAATACTCCTTGGATTGTTTTTTGTTGTTGTTGTTGTTTTTTTATTTACATCTTCCAATTGCATTATGGGACCTTGATTTCTGTTCTAACGACTTTTGATACTGAGAACTTGACGTTAAAGTTTAACAAAGTGCCCTTTATTTACATTTTAGTTTTTTAAACCTGTACATTATAGCAGAAGTCATGTATATCTAAAAAAATAGTCACTGGAATAGTCACTGGAATAGTTGGCGGTTCATTCTGCTGTGGTGACCCCTGATAAATAAGGGACTAAGCTGAAGGAAAATGAGTTAATGAATAAATGAAAAAGGAAAATATTTCTGCTGTTTTTTTTAACTACTTATTTAAAATGAGATGAAACAACACAATTCTTGAGATTTTTATAGGACAATTTAATTGTTTTATGATCAATCAATTTAAAATTGTTAAGTTAAAATCAATCGATTTGTGTTGAGACAGCATGAATGAATTATGTGGACTTTTTACAGTGTATAGTTTACCTGGCTTCAAATGACTAAATAATATATTGAAGGAGAAGATGTAAATCCAAGTACTTTTACTTTTCTTCTGTGTTAGGTATGTTTACCACAGCTCTCAGTGGGTGATTGCTGGAAACACGGATCACTCCTGTATCCCCCCTCATCTGTATGTCCACCCGGACTCACCGTGTTCAGGAGAGAACTGGATGAAGCAGGTGATCAGCTTCGATCGCGTCAAACTCACCAACAATGAGATGGATGACAGAGGCCACGTGAGTCCCTTTTTTAGTATATCTACACTGTTATACAATTAACACTCCCCTTTACACATATGCTAAATGTGTCAATTATATTCAGATAATCCTGAAGTCCATGCACAAGTACACGCCACGGATACATGTTATTCTGCATTGTCCTCCTGAATGCCTGTCGAAGAGACTTCTGTCACTCCCAGCAGATGGTGTGTTCACCTTCTCCTTCCCCGAGACTCAGTTCACCACTGTCACAGCGTACCAAAACCAACAGGTAACTTTTTTCTTTTGGTTTTTTGAATAAATATGCATGGAATGTTTTAAAAACCAGCAGGAAAACTTCCACTGTAAGGCTGGTGTTCATGAGGATCCATTAACAGCATTAATAGTGCATTACTTTAATTTAAAGATCATAATCAGAATATAGTCCTTTAAATAGACCTAAGCATTAATTTAGCTTTTCAAACATAAAACAAGCTGAAATGATGTTTGACCCTTAATTGCTGTCCTTAAAACGCTCTACTGCTGGCATTATGATAGATCTTGTCACGGTCAATGGGTGGGGAAAGGAGTGAGAACTCAAGTGCAGAACTAAAATGGGTATTTATTAATTATAAAATAAAACAAAAGGAGAACAAAAACAACCCAGAGGGGGAAAACATGAACAAAACACACAAACAAACTTGACTGGGCAGGCTGGCAGGGATCAGGACTGGGCAGGGCTGGACACGACAGCACAAGGCAATAATCAACGACGAACTGGCACAGGATAGCAGACATGGGGAGACTATAAGCAGAAATAATTAGCAAACAAACAAACAGGTGAACATAATAAACTAATAATGGGTTAACAAGGAGGGTGGGACTAGACAATAGACGGGAGAGCACATGACACAAACAAACACCACCACATATGCTCACATAAAACGAGACTAGAACACGCAGCCAATGAGAGAACTCATTAACCGCGTGTTCACATGAAACACTAAAGCATGCAGCCACAATGTAAACACAAAGCCACGTGCTTAGACAACACAACTAGGCATGGGACGATAACTGGTTTCAAGGTTTACCACGGTTTGGAAAAGTCAAAGCATATAAATATGAAGGTGGGTGCATGTATATGGATGTGAATGTATTTATATTCAATGTACCCAGAATGAGCCTATATTTTTAGTTTCAGCAGTTCTTATCTGGGAATAACATACCTTGGAAAGTCGTGACTGACCAATCAGAATCAAGTATTTCAGACAGCCGTGTTTAAAACCTCCAAAGTTTTCTGTTATACCGTTCCTAAGGTATGTGTAAGTTGTTTGTTTTTTGTTTGTTTGGTTGGTTTTTTTACATTTCTTTCACAACTATTTTATTTAGTTTTTTAGGGAAACAGTATCTCCAGCAGAAAAGGAACCTCTACATCAAAAGCTACTGGTCCAAAATATTTTAAATGTTTCCTAAAATAAAATATATTGTGTTCAATGGGGGGAGTTTTTTACCCAGACATTTAAAAATAACTTATTTTGGAGCAGTAATCACAATACCGTGATATCGCGAAACCGTGATATTTTTATCCAAGGTTATCATACAATCAGAATCTTATACCAGCCCATGCCTAACATCAACATAAACAGAATGCAAGACATGAGCACACGATAAATGAAAACACCTTACTGTGCGCTCACACATGCGACATGCATGTTCCAATCCCAGCGCCAACCGAAACCGAAATTGACTGAACTGGAGTGCTGAGAATGAAACATTATGCCGCGAACAAAACAACAAACACACCAGGACAAGAGCGCATCCCGAGTACACCCAGACCTTGCGCATCCGCATGAAGCGCGACCACGACGGCGCTTATACAGAGACACACAATGACAGAAAACGAGCACTCAACCCGAGAAAACTCGAGCTGAGCACAACATACAAGACATGACAGGACTAGTGTCTGGACTCTGCCACCAAAACAAGAATTAACAAGGCCGGAGTGGCAGAATCCTGACAGATCTATAAAAAAAGGTATTTGACTGTTTTTCTTTTCTTTGAATGGCTTAACTTGATGTGCTGTTAAAACATTTTTTAAGGTACTTTATGATATGTTGCCATATAACAACAACGTCCAACAGTGGATCCGTCTTAGAAATTTCTAGTTTAGAACTTTCATTATAATTAATAATTTTGTTGTTTGAAATGTTGTTTGTTTTGATTTAATTGGTGTTGCAGTATTATAAGCTTTAACACAGAACTTATAAACGGCACCTTAAACATACTTTCCAACAACTGATATTCCAACAGCTTATATTTATTCCATTCTTTTTTGCTGAATATTATTGTAAACAAACATAATATTGTATTATCATGTATACAACATACAATAGGTATAAATATTTCTTCCAGTAAATATTACAGCAAATAAATAACATGTCTAATATATCCAGATGCATCAGAACAATGTAGCTACTAGCTAACAATGTTCATATATTATACTATATACTATACTACGCCTGTCTTATCTGCCTCTGAGCTAACTTACCTAAACTGTCTCCATCACTGCTCTTATCAAATGTCCAATCTGCATCATTCTCATGGTCACTAAAACTGCAGGAAGAGCCAGTTCTGGCCTTTCTTCTTTCACTTACCATAGAACATGGTGGTGCTCACTAATACACTGTTCCCTGTATTTATATCTAATCAAAAGTATTGCCATTAAAATGTGATTTTATCCATAATGCAAATGCCATTAACATATGACTAATCAACATTATATTACTAGCATTCATGTTGTTATTGTCAAACTTAAAAAATCACAGCTGACCTTGCTGGCTAGCTAACCTATTGCAATATTTCACATTCCACTATTGCACAGTGTTGCCATTTGGCAACACATATATTTGATCGATTTACAGAAAAATAATTTGATAAAAACTTTTTTTGTGAATTGTGAATATGTCATCATAACTTACTGGAGGTGATGTCTCAGATTTTTTTGTGGATCTGACATAATTTGAACCTTTGTTTTATTGACATTTTCATTTGCATTCAGCAACTGCTCACAATAAACGTCAGTCTGTCAGAAATCGTGCCACAGAAAAACACTGCACGTTATGTAACTTAACCAAAGCACATCATTGGCTAAACTAGGGTCTTCTCTTTCCAACAACAAAATCAGAACGTTGGTCTTAAAGAAACAGTGGCAGGAAAATGAACAAATATCATGTTGCCATATGGCAACACTGTGCACTAAGGTTTTAGGTGTGAGTCCAAATTCTTTTTTACAAATGTCATATCAAATAAAATCTGTCAATTTACATATTTGTTCAGATTTTTGATGTTTTTAAAAATGTACATACCCCTAAAAATGTATAGCTCTATTTAAAAATATACATATTGTATGCTCTAATATTCGAAGAGTTTAGATGCAAAATAAAATTCTTCTAAAATTAGCATTTTTCTGAGCCTCCTATGTTTATGTTTAGTTATTTCAGGTTAAATGCAATGAACATAATCTATTATTTGCCATAAAAGTAAAATTTTTGAACTTAAAAGCAAATTTTAGGAGAAAATATCTAATGGCACTTAGAGGTTTTTGCATCTGAACTCTTCCAATTATCATTATTATTTAGCATCTTATCATTCAGATGAATTCATATATCCAAAGCCTCAAATTTTGGTGACTATGGTAAATCTGGTGGCTTATGATTGTATAAAAATATCAAAAATGCCAATAGTTTTCAATGGTGTTTTAGGGGGTTTATGTCAGAGGCAGAGTCTGAGTGTATGACACATTAAGCATGTCGTATAGACTCAGAGCTTCATTTATGTGTATGTTTCATCTGTGTTGTGATGGATCCATCTCATGAACACTTGATCATAATTGAGGAACAAACACTCTTTATACACACATACACCTATTTGTTTAACAACACACATATTTAACATTTAATTTGCACATAATATAGCTATAAATGCAATGTTGTATATAGTAATAACGTAACATACATGTCAAACTTGTATATTCTTATTATTATTGTTTTATTCCTTTATTATCTATGTCTTTGTCCTTTCACTATTATTCTGTTGCACCGTGGAAACTTCTGTCATGAAAACAAAGTCCTTGTATGTGTAAACATACCTGGCAATGAAGCTCTTTCTGTTTCTGATTCTCAAATTGAATGAAACATTTGGGTTCATTTGTCCAATATGTGGTGGCGCAATGGGTAGGGCTGTTGCCTCACAGCAAGAAGGTTGCTGGTTCGAGCCTCGGCTGGGTCAGTTGGCATTTCTGTGTGGAGTTTGCATGTTCTCCCTGTGTTTGCGTGGGTTTTATAATTGTAATTTTACATTTATTCCATCTGGAAAGTCTGTCAATATAGAGATATAGAGACGATTATTAGAGGAGATCATATAGTTAAATCGGCTGTGCAGCTTTCAGATGAGGTATAAATCTTAATATCCAAAATCTGACACTTATGACTGGTTTTGTGGTCCAGAGTCACTATATTATAATTGCTATGTATTTAAAAGTGCATTTGTTTTAATAATTGTTTATTTGAACTGAACTCCTAATTATTAATTCCTAAAAATATATATATTATGGCATAAAATGTGCCTGGGGCGGCACGGTGGCGCAGTGGGTAGCACTGTCGCCTCACAGCAAGAAGGTCGCTGGTTGGAGCCTCGGCTGGGTCAGTTGGCATTTCTGTGTGGAGTTTGCATGTTCTCCCTGTGTTTGTGTGGGTTTCCTCTGGGTGCTCTGGTTTCCCCCACAAGTCCAAAGACATGCGGTACAGGTGAATTGGGTAAGCTAAATTGGGTAAGCTAAATTGTCAGTAGTGTATGTATGAGTGTGTGTGGGTGTTTCCCAGTGATGGGTTGCAGCTGGAAGGGCATCCGCTGCATGAAAACGTATGCTGGATAAGTTGGCGGTTTATTACACTGTAGCGACACCAGATTAATAAAGGGACTAAGACGAAAAGAAAATGAATGAAAATGTGCCTGGAGTCTATTCAACAATCAACAGACCTGTGCAATGAACAAGTCACTTTTATTTTTCATATAAAAGCTTTTAATATTAAAGGGATAGTTCACCCAAAAATGAAAATTCTGTCATCATTTACTCCGCCTTTTCTTGTTCCAAACCAGTTTTGCTTTCTTTCTCGTGTATGAAGATATTTTGAAGAAAGCTGGAAACCTGTAACCATTGACCTCCATGGTATTTGTTTTTCCTACTATGGAAGTCAATGGTTACAGGTTTTAAGCTCTCTTCAAAATATCTTTGGGTTCAACTGAAGAAAGAAACTCATAAAGGTTTGAAACCACTTGAGTGTGAGTAAATAGTGAGTACATTTTTAGTTTTAGGTGAACTAACTATGTTTTTAATTGATGTATTTTCATATAATTTTTTTCATTTTTATTTTATATTTCAATGGATAATGTATATGTATATAATTTTACAGAACAAATCCCCATACCCTTGCAGCAGTGTAACATAATAGGTCTTTAAAAAGGGCAATATAAGTTTTTCTATAAAGTAAATATCTTAAAAATAAATTCTATAAAAAATATGAATAATGATAATAAATATTATAATAAAACATTAATAATAGTAATGGCGGCGCAGTGGCTCAGTGGTTAGCAATGTCTCCTCACAGCAAGAAGATCGCTGGTTTGAGCCTCGGCTGGGTCAGTTGGTGTTTCTGTGTGGAGTCTGCATGTTCCCCCCAGTGTTGGCGTGGGTTTCCTCCGGGTGCTCCAGTTTCCCCCACAGTCCAAAAACATGCGAGAGTGTATGGGTGTTTCCCAGTACTGGGTTGCGGCTGGAAGGGTATCCGCTGTGTAGAACATATGCTGGAATAGTTGGTGGTTCATTCCGCTGTGGTGACCCCTGTTAAATAAAGGGACTAAGCCGAAAGAAAATGAATGAATAATAATAATATTAATAATCAGGTGGCTCAGTGGTTGGCAATGTCGACTCACAGCAAGAAGGTCGCTAGGTCGATTCCCGGCTGGGTCAGTTGGCGTTTCTGTGTGGAGTTTGCATGTTCTGTGTGAATGAGTGTGTATGTTTGTTTCCCATACTGGGCTGCGGCTGGAAGGGCATCTGCTGCTTAAAACATATGCTGGAATAGTTGGCGGTTCATTCCGCTGTGGCGACCCTTGACAAATAAGGGGCTAAGCCGAAGGAAAATGAATGAATAAATGAATGAATATTAATATTCCATTTTTCTCTTTCCAAAGTGTTTAACTGATTGTGTTTTTCCATCTTTAAGATAACAAAACTGAAGATCGACAGGAATCCATTTGCCAAAGGCTTCAGGGAACGAAACGGGTAATGGATGTTATTTTGCATATTAAATATGCAAAACTTTAAAAATGTTTTACCAGAAACATTTAAAAAAATGGTTACCATATTTCTGAAATCTCACCCTCTCTTTCTTCTTCAATGCATTTTAGGGCTGTGTTGGATGGGATTCTAGATTCGTACTCATGGCACAGTCCCTTTAATCTCGGTTTCAAATCTTTAGCAATGGAGCTACAAGGTTGAATTAAAAATAGATATATTTATTTATTTCTCAGTAATGAAGGATATTGTTGATAGCAAGAGTATTTTTGTTTCCACGCAGGCAGATGTTTTGGATCTTCAGCGAGCGGCATCGCCTCCTCAGTGTCCTCTGCTCAAGCGGTCTATCCCACTGCCTTCTCAAGCCCTCAGGGCTGCAAGATACTCCCTTCAAACTGCTTCCTCGCATACAGAGCCTACTGCGGCATTTGCCTCAATAATTACACTGGGTTGCGACCCATGTTAGACCTTCCCTTGCTGACTGTCAAGAAAGGAGACAGATGTAGGAGTCAGTGGCTCTATAATTCAGCAGGTACTTCCATGCATCCTATTCACAATGTTTCATCTGGATGGGCCTCTGAAAATGACAGTACGGCATCAGCCTTCGTGTCACCATATAGCTACAGCTTCCCCATCAGCCACAGATTCTCCACTGCTACTCATCATTTAAAACTGGCTCACGGTGAAAGCCCTGTTCTTGAAATGCCAATGATTTCCTCAATGGGGTACAGTCCCTGACACTAGTCCTGCCAAAACATCATGAGCATACCTTCAATTACTTACAATTGCACAGACAGATGCTAAAATGTGAATATCTCAGTAATAATGTGTGTATAAACAACTGTTTGGAAATGCACATGTTTATCAGTCCTTTTTGAATCTATACATATTATATTCACAGACTTTATCAGATGAAACTGTATTTATTATTAATGAGATCATGCTATGCTTTAAGGCTGTTTAACAAGTTGTATACATTTACAATTTAAAAATTATGCTCCATTTTGTTCTGTGAGCCATTTGGCACATTAAACTTGCTTTAAATTCTGCAATCATTAAACTATTACTTGCCATGATCTTTATTTTATTTGAGGTGGGGTGCAAAGGGAGTTTTCTTTGTTCAAAAACTGTCCATAAATAGCACAAATCAACTAACATTTTAATTGCGTGAAAGTGCTACAACAACTGTTTGACACAAGACATCTTGTAACTTTTATATTATTGAGATTACAACATATATATATACACTACCGGTCAAAAGTTTGGGGTCAGTAGGAGTTTTGAATGTTTTAAAATAAGCTTATCCTGCTCACCAAGGCTGCATTTATTTAATCAAAAATACAGTACACATTGTAAATTGTGAAATGTTATTGCACTATAAAATAACTGTTTAAAAGTAGTTTATTATTTAATTTAATCATTTATTCCAGTGATTTTAAAGATGAATTTCCAGCTTCCTTCAGAAATCACTAATATTAATTACTATTATTATTATTATTATTATTATTAATGATAACAGTAATAAAAGCAATAATGACTGGAGTAATAATTTCATTTGAAACTACATACAATAAGAAAGCAGTTATTTAAATTTTTTATAAATATTTACCAATTTTTTTACATTTAATAAATGCCGCATTGATGTACATAATAATTTTCGTTAAAAAAACAAAACAAAACAACAACTTTTGACCGGTAGTGTTATTACAGTCAAGTCTGAAATTATTCACAACCCTGGCAAATTCTGACTTAACGTTTTTTTGTTCAAATGTAAATAAAAGCTGAGAAATATTTTTTTTTTTATCCACAATGATATCTCTTGTACATCATCATATTATCTTTTGGGAGAACCTGTGTCATTTCTGGTCAAAAAAAAAAAAAAGCTGGTTAAATTAAAATAACTAAATCATAATAATAATAATAATAATAATATCAGCAATATTTATCACAGATGGCCATAAGTGATAATTTGCTATGCAAAATACTATTTTGACCACTAAACTGGAAAATGTCCAGTTTCCCACTCAAAAATCTGGTCACCATTAACTGGTTAAAATAATGTGTTGCTTAAAATAAGTGCCATTTTTTTCATTTACTTTTTAAGTAAATTGAACTTGAAGCAATATGTTAAATTAACAAGAAATGTTGTGTCTCACAGTACTACATAAACATAAAAATGAACAAAAACACTGGATGTAAGAGCAACAAATAAACATATACAATAAATAGTTGACTGTACACATAACCTAAGACAGAATATACAGGTGCTTTACATAATGTTGTGCACAATATTGTGCAAAAGAGGTATTTAAGGTTAAAGTAAGCAGGTAGTGCAATGTGATTTATGATGCATTCACAAGTAAACATTTGTTTTATGTTATTGGGTCTTTGAAACATGAAGTTTATAAGAAAGTGTCTGGTGCATATAGAGAAAAGAGTGTGTTTCTACAGGTGGTTTATATACACTGTAAAAAAAATGCTGGGTTCATGGTGTCTCAACAAAAAACAATTAGGTTACCTTAATTGTTTTTGCAAATTTAAGTGGATTGAACATAAAACAATTAAGCTGTCCCAAAAACTCAAGAATTGTGTTGTTTCAGCTCATTTTAAATAAGCTGTTTGAACAACCAGCCAAAATCATTTTTAGTGTAGTTTAATTATTCAAGTTAACTCAATGTTCTATACTTTTAAAAAAATCAAAACAACAATAAAATTTACAAAGTAAATCCAAGTTCAAATTAAAATTGTATTAAGTCTGATTTCATAATTATTTACTAATATTAGAATGGGTGCTTTAGAACTAGAGTTAAGACATTTGCCCTACAAAAAAACAGTTATCCAACTCTGCTGCCTTCATGCAGACTTCAGTCGCAGTGCTTCCTCCACACACCTGCCTGTTATTTTCAAGTAATCCTGATGTTACGCGTCCCCAGGGTTCTTCCCTTCCAGCCACACACACAGATCTCTCTCACTGGGCTTTTAATAACCCGCACCTGTTCACAATTACAATCAAGGACCGCTCAAATCTTCAACGCAGTCTTTTTCGCTTCTTTCAGGAAGCATTTACACAAGCTAGTTTCCAAATAAATATGGAAACAGTTTAACCATCGACTGACATGACAACAGCATTATGGGAGCCTAAAACTAGCTATGTTTCCATTTGAAGACGCAAATCAAACTTATGCGCAAAACCGGAATATCGCATAAAACATTTGAAATTAAAGCACCGTTTCCATGTGACGAGTCAAAGAGGCGGGCGGCAATTATCAAGACAGTTCAGGGAGACTTTGGGTTTTGACAGACTTTGGTTGAGGTATTTTAGAATGACCAAAACAGCATTTCAGATGTTTTACAATGTCGTCGGTTTGTTTGGTTGTCCATTAATGCCGTCCCACTGCACCCATTTATCACATGAGCTGTTAAAACAAAATCACATGACTTTTCTTTTTTTTTAATGCCCAATGCTGGAATTTACTTGGTATTCTAAATGTGTTTTCATTCTAATTTATTCCCATTTTTCTTATCGGATAAAACTGTTGTCCTACATAAGTTTTTATGCGCATTTTCAAAATTTCCATTAATCATTGTATTAAGCAATAGTTCAAAATGTGCTTAAAATAAGTCTAGATGTAACATAGCTATTGCTTCAAAGCATGACTTTTTGAACATTATACTATTATTGTCCACATGTATATTACATGCACATTTGTCAATTACGCATCGTCAATTCTGAGCATTTTAGTCATTTTTGTTTACTCTGTAAAAAGGGATTAGTTACTTAAAAAAGCGAGTAAACCCATTGCTTTAAATGCGACAAGTTAAAAGAAAAATTGAGTAATTCAATTATAACTGTTAAGCTGACTTATTATTAAGCATATAGTTCATTTACTTACTACAATTTTAAGACAATGGGTTTACTCATCTTTTTAAGTAAAGTCAACTAATTGCTTTAAAAGCAACAGGTTTGCTCCTTTTTTTAATGTAAAGTCAATTAATTGCTTTTTACAGTGTAGGTTTAAGTGCCGGTGTCCTTCAACACACCTGCCTGGAAGTTTCTAGTATACCTAGAAAGAGCTTGATTAGCTGGTTCGGGTGTGTTTAATTAGGGTTGGAACTAAAATATGCAGGACACTGGCCCTCCAGGACCGAGTTTGGACACCCGATTAAGTAATATTTTTGACAGCTAGAATGCTCCCCCACACCTAATACTCACAACCTTCATTGTTCACACCTTCACACCTATTACTTCACCTTAGTTCTAAGAGTCTTTTTGCAGTTAATATTTTTTCTTCTGTCATTTTTTGTCACTTTGCTGCACCAGTAAGCAGTATGGTGCATAAAACATATGCCGGAATAGCTGGCGGTTCATTCCGCTGTGGCGACCTCTGATAAATCAGAGACTAAGCCGAAGAAAAATGAATGAATGAAATTGCCTTTTTTTGCTTTTGGAATTTTCAGCATGAGGAACATCTAGTTTGTGGAACATTTTACCTGTAAAAGGAAACCTGCTTAATCATCATTCACATCTGAATAAGGTGCTTCCAACTTCCATTTTTCGTTACAAATAATACATCACTTGATTATGAAGTTTTATATTAAATCGAAAAAATTTGGTTTCAGGCTCAAAAACAGCAGATCCATTGCTGACAAAACAGCAGTAAGATGCTAAATGTTTATGTACAGCTAAACATGGCTCCTTGTGGATAGGACCTAACTAATGATGGCAAGAAACAAAAACAGGAACACAAATCTGTTATAGAACCTTTACAATATGCAAATAAAGTTACACCACAGCCCAGAAAACAATGAATCAGGGCAACATCGGTTCATGCATATTCCTGATGTGCATCCCTGTCAGCTTCCTGTATCTGACATTCATCCATTTGATCCATCCGATCCCCGTCTCCGTCACTGGAAAACTGTAGGCCTCAGGATCAGGTGGCAGAGCCAAACAGGTGATTTAGAGGCGCTCTGAGGCCGCTGCGCTTTGAAGCGTCTCTGTGAGGTCAGTGCATTCAGGTGGCTGCAGATGCTGCTGTCATTCTGAACGCTGACATGCAGGATGTGTTCAGTTGTTCATCCCCTTGTGCAGGTAATTGATTTCAGGGCACATGCCCCGTCCCACCTCATTCGCTGAGTGTTTAGAGTCCACAGCCTGGCCCGTGGTGCGCTGTCAATGGTAATTCAATTAGAGACGCAGAAGTGTGACTAACTGCAACCTGCCAAGCTTTTTTCCATATGTGTGTTTTTTTACCCCTTTCACCCAACAGAAGCTGACACACACACGCACACACACTCAGGTTGATGCATGTAGTTGTTGCCTATCCTTAGACGCGTTATGCCAAAAAGTATTATCTTGTACTGTTTTGGACCATTACGTTTTTATGCAATGTGACATTATGTTAGACAAGAATCTGAACATGTATAGTGAAATATAACCTGGACATTTATTCAGCAAATTCATACCAGTTGTCTTTCACATGACACGTCACATAAAAAAAAGAGATCATTGGCTTTAATGCTGGAGATTCACACATGGATATCATCAGGGATGCAAACTTACACTTTAAAAAAATTGGGTAAAATTTAGACACACACTGAGCAAGGCATTGAGCTGAAACCTTTGTGGGTTTTTTTGTTTAGTTTTTTATATCTCCGAATAATGTAAAATAAAGAAATATAAAGTAATTATTTAATGTGTTTGGATCATGAATTTTGAATGACGCTGTTTACAAGATCAATGCACCAAAATTTAAACACCGCAAGAGCGCAGTGCAGACTTCATGGTAACACTTTATTTTGAAGGTCCATTTCAGTATTAGTAGACTGTCTGCTTAATATCTGTTGATACTGCTCCTTCAACAGACATTTAACTGAATATAAGAAACTTTGCTAGTACATGTCAACTTACACTAACCCTAACCCCAACCTAACAGTCTACTTATAATCTAATGAGAATTAGTTGGCATGTAGATGCAATGTAACTTAAATTCAACAAACGGACCATCAAAATAAAGTGTGACCGACTTAACTACAAAAATTTTGATAAACCCAATCATTGGGCTACATTGATTTTAAATTTTACACCAGTTGTTGGATTTGTCCATATTTTAGCAAAGTTTGAGTTGAAATAACCCAGCATTTTTAGTGTATCAGAAAACAATTTTATCTCCAGTGTGAAGGATTTAGTGGAAATTGCTCGTGAATGAACCAGCTTTAAAACGTGCAGTTCAATAATTGTGTGCACCCAAAATATCAAGATTCACAAAAGGCACAGCAATATTCTTCTAAACTACATGGAATAAGGCAACACGGTGGCTCAGTGGTTAGCACTGTTGCCTCACAGCAAGAAGGTCGCTGATTCAAGTCCCAGCTGGGCCAGTTGGCATTTCTGTGTGGAGTTTGCATGTTCTCCCTGTGTTGGCGTGGGTTTCCTCTGGGTGCTCCGGTTTCCCCCACAATCTAAACACATGCGCTATAGGTGAATTGGGTAAACAAAATTGGCCGTAGTGTGTGAGTGAGTGTGTGAATGCAAGAGTATATGTGTGTTTCCCAGTTCTGGGTTGTGGCTGGAAGGGCATCCGCTGCATAAAACACATGCTGGAATAGTTGGCTACCCCTGATAAATAAGGGACTAAGCCGAAGGAAAATGAATAAATGACTATATGGAATAGTCTTCAAAGTATTTCTTTGTGTAGCTTGTTAAAAATAATAATTAAATGAAAAAATAACCCAATGGTTGGGTTTGTCCATGTTTCACCCAACTTTTGAACTGAAACAGCCCAGCATATTTAGAGTGTATGCACACATGGACACTCTAGATTGTGCATACACACAGTTTAAACAACAAAACAACAAAAACGACAACAAAATAATATTAATAATATAAAATATATTAATAATAAACATACAGTGCATAATAATGTTTTTATCAAATAAAAAGGGGATTAGCAAATGGACTGACAATTTTTTTTTCCAGGCTCAGTATATGGCTTAGCAACACAGACAATATCCACCATATATATTCATTCATTCATTTTCCTTCGGCTTAGTCTCTTTATTCATCAGAGGTCACCACAGCAAAATGAACCGCCAACTTATCCAGCATATGTTTTACACAGCGGATGCCCTTCTAGCTGCAACCCAGTACTGGGAAACACCCATACACACACTCATACACTACGGCCAAACACGGGGAGAACATGCAAACTCCACACAGAAATGCCAACTGGCCCAGCCGGGACTCGAACCAGCGACCTTCTTGCTGTAATGCGACAGTGCTAACCACTGAGCCACCGTGTCGCCCCACCATGTATATTTATTTATTTATTTAACTCTTTTTTGCGGTAGAGCAGTACGTTTTATATATCTGGCTTCTGATATCATTCACTTCCAGTTATTTTAAAGGGATATTTTACCCAATTTAAATGAACGTTGAATGTTACCAATTTATATTTACTCATTATTTACTCTACCTGAAGTCGTTCCAGACCTTTATGAGGTTTTTTCCTTCTGTTGAACACTGTTGGAAGTGGTGTTAGTGAGGCCAGCAGGAGGCGCTCAACCTGCGGTCTGTGTGAATCCTAATGCCCCAGTATAGTGAAGGGGACACCATACTGTCAGTGGGTGCCGACTTTCGGATGAGACGTTAAACCGATGTCCTGACTCTCTGTGGTCATTAAAAATCCCATGGCACTTCTCGTAAAGAGTAGGGGTGTAACCCCGGTGTCCTGGCCAAATTCCCTCCATTGGCCCTTACCCTCCCAATCATCCCCATACACCAGATTGGCTCTATCACTGTCTCTCCACTCCACCAATAGCTAGTGTGTGTTGAGCGCACTGGCGCCGTTGTCCTGTGGCTGCCGTTGCATCATCCAAGTGGATGCTGCACACTGGTGGTGGTGTGGAGAGACCCCCCCTCCCCCCTAATGATTGTGAAGTGCTTTGGGTGTATGGCCATACACGATAAATGTGCTATATAAATACACACATTACAGGGTGATTCAAAAAGAATACCACAACTTTAGTGTTGGTCACTCGAGTGTCTGGAGGGCGTGATATTAAACATCTATGAACTTGTTTTCTACTGAAAAAAAACTTTAAGTACTCTTCACATTGATTAATTACCCTAGGTTCCATCATGTTTCTTTGATTAAATACAGATTTTCAAAGTTGTGGTATTCTTTTTGAATCACCCTGTACATTACATTACATTATTACTAAAGAAGGTATTTTTGAAGAAAGCTGAAAACCTGTAACCATTGACTTCCATAGTAGGAAAAAAATACTATGTTTTATCCTAATTATTAACATTTTGTTTTGTAGCATAATCATTTTGAACTTTTATTGTATTTTGTCTATCTTTTAGATATTGTTCCCTGCAGACTCGATAATGCATCTGAAGTCTTGCACATTCAATATTTATTTGAAGAAAATTGTAAAGGCTTTTTTTTTTTTTTTCAAATGCTATCAGTCAGTGATTCTGTCAGTGATGCGCTAATGTCAGCCAATTGTGTAATAATACCATTTTATGCAAAAAATATAGTGACTTTTGTCTGTATGCTCCTTTTTCTGGATGAAATTAAAGCAACCTTAAATGCCCAGACTCAAAGGCATTTAGCATATAATCGTAAAGTTACTTTTTGAGTTCAGATTTGAAAATGATAAATGATATATGTATGTGATACATAATTTGCCAAGATGAGTTCAGGTTTAGACAAAAAAGGCACATTTTAAATATGCACTGGAAAATTCCCACCTTTGGGACTGCAACATTTAAGACATTTTAATCAATGTAGTACTAATATAAAGCCTCCTGTATCATATTTGATATTCACATTTATAAGGCATCTGATATGCATTTTTAAAAAATAAATTAAAGCCTTATATAAGAATAATTTTAAAATGTCCACCTCCAGTTCATGGTGCGTATTTGGTTATCTCTACCATCATTGTTTTGAATTGCGTAATATATTTTGCATTATATATTTTAATTCATAGCTTTAATTATTACAATTAGATTTTTACAGTATACTGCGTGCTTAACAGGAAACCAAATGCATACTTTATATTTTTATTACCGTAATGGTTTTTTGACATGAGCTTGAGACATGCAAAATGAGAGGTCAGGTCTTTCGAACGGGATATATTCTGAATAATACTATTGACTCGACACTTTGAAAGTTGTAAAGTGATAGCGCCAGCTGCAAAAAGCAATAAAAGCAAATTAGAAGCATTAGCACACATGTGAGGAAACACTGGCTTAAGCAGATGACAGTTTGTGTGTGTGAATGATGGAAGAACGGGGAAAGCCTTTTACTGAACTGATTGGACACACATGCCCACCAGATCAACCAGAACCAATGTCCACTGCTTCCTGCTCTGTCTGACAGCCGTCAGCCTTAAGAAAATTGAAAGCTTTAACAAGGGGGAGTAGGAACATGAGGATTCAAACCATCTGCCAACAGGACAGCTGTATCATCAGACGGTGCAAAACACTTAGCTGTGGAAGTATAACATCTCCCCCTCTGTTTTAGAAATCACACATTTCTTCCATGATGCCTTTAGGTTTAAATATGAACTTTTTTGCAGAACTATCAGTCAGTGTGGACAACTTTCATTCTGAAGAGAAAGGAAAGATTTCTAATGCTCTATAACTAAATGTTATAGAGTGTTTTCACAATGCTTCATCAATTGGCCATATTGGAGACACAAAATGTAAACAACGCCACTAAACTGACTGAAACGTGCCTATTTTTGCAGATTATCGCAGCTGAAAATGATTAATTATTGTCATGTTTTGGGCTGTACTAATCAATTGGACCAGAAAAAAAACAAAAGAACATTTAGAGTGCTACAGACCGCCAAAGGGTAGAACAGAAAAAACTTTTTGAGAACCAAAAGGTGTTTGTGGTTGGCCAAACTGAACCGGGATTTCCACATTCATGTTTGTTGTTGAAGGCGGCACGGTGGCTCAGTGGTTAGCACTGTCACCTCACAGCAAGAAGGTCGCTGGTTCGAGTCCCGGCTGGGCCAGTTGGTATTTCTGTGTGGAGTTTGCATGTTCTAACCCGTGTTCACGTGGGTTTCCTCCGGGTGCTCCGGTTTCCCCCACAGTCCAAATACATGCGCTATAGGTGAACTGAATAAACTAAATTGGCCATAGTGTATGGGTGTGTGTGTGTTAATGAGAGTGTATGGGTGTTTCCCAGTACTGGGTTGCGGCTGAAAGGGCATCCGCTAGCTGCATAAAACATATGACGAAATAGTAGGCAGTTCATTCCGCTGTGGCAACCCCTGATAAATAAGGGACTAAGCCGAAGGTAAATGAATGAATGAATGTTTGTTGTTCATTCTCAGTCAAGTAAGTCAAATATTAAGTGAAAATCTTAATACTTCTCATATGTATTCTTTACAACTTATTAAATTCATTTTGTCAAAATATTGCACTGGTTCCTGCTTTATAAGGTCCTTTTCTATATGATTTAGCAGCTTGGTTTAGACAGAATGAATAAGAACAACATATTTAGCAGTTCATTACCTCTGAAATCCATGTTGTTGTTTACATCAAATTTGCCAGTATGGCCAAGCATAAGGGTAACTGACAAAGTATTGACAAAAGTGAAAAATTCTCTATATGCTTGCATATTACTTGAATGCAGTCCATGCATGGCATAAAACAGTTTATTGCTTTCAATGATCAAGCTAAATCAAGTCTTCATAAAGAAGATGTATAAGAAGACATGATAGGTAAGAAGACAGTGTTGGACAACTAGAACTTGTGGTAAGCACTCCTTTTATTTATACTCAAAAGGGAAAGCAATGAACATGCCCAAAGCTAATTCTGTTCTCTCAGATCATTCTCTTGTATGCAGCATAGCACCACAAGTCCAGCTTTCTTTTTCTCTCTCTAGCATGTTCCCCTTCTGCTCAATCATTGGTAAGACACAGGTGTTAGACATATGCCAACTGACCTATCGTAAACAGCCGCCATCCTCCGGGTATGCTCCATCCTTTCTAACTTAAATCTAAAATTCTTTTTTGATTTGTTAAATGTTCTTCACACTATGAAAACTTCAAACTTTATTATAGCTTGTCAAATTTGTCCCTATTTACAATAGTATCTGGATGCAGACTTGCATATGCAAGCTCAGACATACAAGTCTCAGACACAATGCACTCAATAGAGCTAGTGACATCCCTGTGAGAGATGGGGTTAGGTGTGCACATTAAAAGCATTGCATGCAGCTCAGCATGCAGCTGCACCCAGTCTGCATCAAGACCCCTCTCCCAATTTGGGTGAGCCAAAACACAACATTTTAATGTGTACCTTTAAATGAAAATGATCTGCTGCCTTCAAGAAGAGAGTGGAGCCTTTGTACCTTTTTGGAAGAAACAACAAAACAATTTCATGCAAGCAAATGTCAGAAATGACCAGTAGCGGATTGCAGCCTTGCACCGTCTCCTAACTAGATGCAATGTGAGATTCCAGTGACAAGCAATTTGTCTGTCTGCACCAAACGCAACACAATAGAAACATTTAAATACCAGGGCCAGAAGCACAGAATAGTGCACAGCATCCCCAAGTAAATGTTCACAGTTCTAATGTTTATATTCGTACTATATCTTTGATCTGAAGTAAACTATCTGCTGCCACATTCAGTATGGCAATAAATGTCATGTAAAATAGTAAAGTAGTATTCAGGCAGCATTTTACACCGAATAAAGCACATAATCAACACCTGAGGTGATCATTGTCATAGTAGTTTATGCTGTTGTTTAGCCATGACGTAAAAGAAACAGAAACTATTTCTATAAATGTTGTGCATCGCCATCACAGAGGGTTTGGACAAAAACTCCTTTTAACATGGAAAAGATACATTTTTGCTGCTTCAGAACCTGGACAACTTGCTGTGATAAATGGAACATGTTCCAATTCTGTTGTGAATATCCTGAAGGAGAATGGCGTAATCAAAGTCCTGACCCAAATCCAAATAAGATGCTGTGGCATGACCTTAAAAAGGTGATTCATGCTCAAAAACCCTCCAATGTGGCTGAATTACAACAATTCTGCAAAAAATAGTGGGCCAAAAAGACTCAAAAGGAGAGTCAGAAGAAGAAACGAATTAAACGCTTGATTGCAGTTGTTGCTGCTAAGGGTGGCCCAACCAGTTATTAGGTTTAGGGGCAAACACTTTTTCACACAGGGTTAAATATCAGATATTAGATATCAGTAGGGGAGCTTTTTTGTTCCCACCACAGTCTAACTAGTTTTGAACATCTTATATTGAAGGTTGGCTCAATGTCAAAGCCAAGACTAGATTATGTGATATTTTTGTTCTTTTGTTTTAAATCTGATCAAATTACTTTTTGAACAACTGGTCCCAGAGGATGAGACCTCCGCTACAGGCATGACAACAGTCAATAAATTCATCACAGTGATGAGTTTGAAGGGTCTTTCTGCATCAGTCAGTAACTTTTGATTATAATTTGTGTGGACAGATGTTTTTCTTGGAGCATGAGGTTGGATGTGTCCTGGCAACATCTGTATGCACACAGGCGGCAATAACTGAAATTGGTTGCAGACAGAGCATAATGGTAATGAAAGCTTGGCAGGCAGAAGACAGCTTCCATCCGAGATGAGATGTTTGATTTTTCCATCTGTTTCTTGTTGAAGAGGAAGAAATGACTGAACAAGCTTGCTTACTCGGGTAAGGCACATTTATGACCATGCAAAAGGTGAAGGGCAAGAGAAATGTACAATGTGGATTATGCAGAATGGATGGTGGTATGGACAAAAAAACCCACACTGAAGACATTGTTATTCTTAATGCAATGCACAAATTTAGCACATATTAAACATTAAATAGCTCACTGCTATCAGTGCAAACAACTTAATGTCAGCCTTTTTTCAGTAGTTTGTTTAATACATATGAATACCTCACTGAGCCAAATTCTTATATTTAGTTCAATTATAACCCATTTAATAATTAAACATATTCAAGTTTTTAGTGTTTTAGAGATATGTCTGGATTCTGACTTATACTGTAACATGTGAATGTCTATTTCAACAGATATGCGATTGTAAAAGACAATCTATTTTGATACACAGTGCACGGTGACAAGTTTGGAGCCATGTGATAAATGGAGAATAATAAAATATTGCGCTCACTGTTTAAATACATGGGTCTAACTTAAGTTAAATTTGGGCTATATTGTAACGTTAGATACAAACACCTCTTTAGCAAAATAAATAAATAAATAAAGTCTTTGTAACACTTACAGGGTCTATTGGTTGGTTAGACCTGCCTGTTTAGACCGCCCAACTGAATTTTTCTCGCATCCATGCTGGGCACAAGCATGAATTGACAATGGTATGAACCATTATAGGGGTGGGAGAGAGTCAAATTTATATTTATTTTTAACTTATTATTATTATTTAAGATACAGATTGGAACAAACTATTTTACACTAGGGCAAGCCCTCCCCCACAAATATCTTGTTTTGATGTCCTTAAGGGGGTATCAAGGGTTAATTAGGATGTTAACCCCCCTAAATTCTTCGGTAATTCCCACCCTGCCTGTAAACCCTGTAAAACTTCTGGAATCTTTTAACCATAACTTGTGACCTTGGCGCCATCTATGGGCTGTCCTACACAGACACACCAAGGCTACATTCGGACTGCAGAAAGAGGTCAAGGGGCGTCCCAAATCATTTTTTTCACGACGTTGTGAAACATAGAAGAACCACTTCTATATGTGGACCTAAGTCTGGTCATATGTTTTGCGATACAACCTCAGCCTGAACAGTCATAACAGAATCCGTGCAATTTTTACCTCAAGATTGACATTTGCCATTATTCTGACACAGATCTTTCCAAATATGTCACATACCTGTCATTGATTGGTGACTCAAAAATGACAGACAGTTGCAGTGGTTGTCAGTGGAGGGACAGTGAGGTGTTGATCTCATAAGTTTTATAGTGACAGTTCAATACAAGCCCAAATGAAGGGGTTGAACCATAAATATCTGATGCCAAACAACAAACTCTCACATGTGACGCAGGTAGATCTTAAGCATTTTTGGATTTATTTTCCTTGAACTAGAATGACATACAACAGATAATTTACAGTAGACCGAATCCATTAGCTTATTGGTGTAAAATAAAGCAAAAAGCTTAAATGTGATTGGGAACATTGGATTCTGCTAACTAATTGTTCTTTAAATTGTTGTTGTTAAACTTTTTAAACCACCAACAGAGTTGACAATAACAGAGTTGACATTTTTCACCATTTTGTGCTTTAGCTCAAGATGCTAACCTCAAACTACATGGCATGTCTAAAACTGAATTTTATGTATTTTCATCATATTATTGCTTTTAAAGAGTGAATAAGAAATTCACTGGAATATCAAAATAAGTGTTGACAAATAATATTTTTTTTTGTATTAAGGAGAGAACAATAATGTCATGCCTCAATGCCTTCCAGAGTTTCACGACAGAGGAAGTGACATCACTGGAAGTGAGTAAGTCACATGGTTTTTCTATCAGCGCTTTGAAGATTGTTATGTTTTTTTATGAGTTGACGAGAACATAGACTCAATTATTTTTTTTATCACATAAATTACAAATAATACAGAAAATGGGTGTTTTATGCAAATGTTCATAAAGTAAACACAAAAAAACATGAAAAATCTAATTGTTTCATGATAATTGAAGCTGAATGTATGATTCAGGAGGTGGAGACAGTAAAAATAGGTATAGTACGAGACTTAAAGTTAATATTTTCAAGACAAAAATGCCCCTAGACAAACATTATCTTTTAGATAACTTTATATATTTTGTATTATTATTAAAAACTGTTTCATCAGAAGTTTGTGAAAAATAATAGAAGGTTTATCTTGAAGACGCAGAATGTACCTGCAATTCTAGATTCACCCATAAGCTATGAGAAACCTCAGCAAGTGCAAAATTGGCTGCCTATAAAAGAGCAGTTAGTGGAACAGCAGCACTCGCCAAATAATACTAATAAAGTGCATTTATGCATTTGACAGAGGTTTTGACGCAGTCCCCCAAAATGATCTCTGAAAAAGATAGAGCTTGTCAATAATGGTACATTTCAGCGTGTTCCAGATTGTGTATTAGCTATAGACATAAGAGATGGCTGTCTACCAGCATTCACTCTTACATTTTACACTTTTATCAGCTGTTTTCTTGAATACACCATTTCTTTTGACCTTTTATGTTTTATAATGTACGTTACAGTTTATTCACATTGTTCTACAAATGAATTGTTGCTCTATTTTATTTCAATCTGCAGTCTAATGACGAAAATGAAAAAAATGCACCTATTTGTGAACACTTCTTGATCTAAATAGTTTACATAATAAATAAAATTTACAGTTTAAGTTTACAGTCCAAAGACATGTGCTGTAGGTGAATTGGGTAAGCTAAATTGTCCGTAGTGTATGTGCGTATGTCCTGGTCCTTCAGGTTGGGGATTGAGCGTTGGGCTAACGACCCACCTCATAAAAACTATATGTTACGAAACACCAATATGATACGGCTAAGTATCGACTTCGATATAAATGGCCCTGGGGCTAGGAGTAAGTAAGGTAAGCGGTTTAAGCCCTCTAAAGCGCCCGGCAGAGGCTGATTTCAGATGGGCGCCTGGCATTTTCACATGGCTAAAAACACTTTGGTGGACATGACACACAACAAGGCATCGCTGTGACAAACTAAAGCTACACAAGTTATTAAATGAATAGAAGTGATGGATTTGCAAGCCTTTTTATTTGAAGATGAATAAAAACATAATTTTCAGTGACTCACCACCAGCAAGGGTTTTATATTTAATTGCAACCTTTGTTTTTTTATATATATATATATATATATATATATGACTGCATGACTCATGTATTGGTTTCATTTCAGATTTTTTCCCCTCTTATTTAAACTATTAACTTATTGACCAAATGTTTAAATATGTGAAATTCAGAAAATGAGGCCTTTGTTCACACTTAAGTAATTCTATATTTATTGAAATAATAAATGCACATAAAATAAAAGGTGAACGTATTTGTCTTTCTGTTTCTAATTTATTTATAGTTTTTTTAGAAGCCTAGTATGTAAAGCTTTAGCAATTCTTACTGTTACTGCTTTTTTGTTTGTCATATTGGTCTCCCCAAATGGTTATTTCAGCCATTTTTATTTTGTAGACAATTTAAGCTATATATATATATAAATATATATATATATATACACACACACACACACACACACACACACACACACACACACACACACACACACACACACACAAAGTACTTGGAAAACCCCGCAGTGAATTTTGGCTATTTTCATCACTGTCTGGGTTTCCAAAATTCCAATTTGTATGATTTTTGAATATAAAGTGACTCATTATTGCATGGCTCTCTGAAGCACTTGATTCTGATTGATCAGACAATCTCATCACTCTAAGGTCACAACAAACATTGTGAGAAGCAATGCTGGATGACATATTGCTCATCTATTGCAGACTCATTCCTGCCAGAATGATTGTTTTGTACACGGATAAGATAATAACCAAGTCATATTTTTAAAAAAGAAGCTTTATATTTATCTTGCATCAATATCTATTGTCTGCATAATTATTTATGTGGTGAAAACCCATGTAATCAGTATACTGTATTTTCCCTCCTAATATCTGTCTACTTTGAGCACCACTGATACCAGCAACTGCTTTTCTCAAATGTTGCATTACATGAGATAATAGCTACAATCTATTGACTGAAATATTTTTTGTTTATTTGTTTGCTTAAGCATATAATGTACATTCACATGGCTGTTAACACAAAAATAATTCCCTCAGGGGCACCAATGCTCTGTGTTGGTTTATTATGTGATAACAGACAGCTATTGTAAACTGTACATAAGCCATTGTAACATGTATTAATTTGAAACACACCAGTGTTCCAAAAATGCTCAAGCACTGCATGGAACGTAATGAAGCATGCTCCACAAAATGTACATTTTAATCATATAGGGGAGAGCGGGGACGAACGTAACATGGGACGGATGTAACAAAGCGATTTTCTCGAATCCCTGACAACATTTGCTTTCCAGGCTATAACAGCACATTCTGCATGCAACCCTTGATGGAGCTGCCAAATATCAGCTGATTTCTGTTTTTAAGTGCAGAAAGTAAATTATTGTAGCGGTTTTTTTTTCCTTATTACATGCTGTGTTTCTCTTTTCATGTGTCACACTAATGATCAATCTACAGGTTATTTAGTGCAATAACACATCCTTAAGTTTGCGATCTCTGAGTTTTTCAGTTTAAAAGTAAATCAGGTTTAAATGCCAAGAGTTCCTGTGGGCACAAAAGTAACACTGTTATTTATGTCCCACTGATAATACCCATACCTTATTTTTCACTTCCACATTAGAGTTTGCAGTGTTTTGACTTTTATAAGATTAATGCATATTGCCAATAATAATAAAAAGATATTCAAAAATGATAGAAAGTTTTAACATTTTGCATTGTTGGGTTGCTTTTGAAACATTTTATAGAAGTGAAATTTAAAATGAAAATGCCGTTTAATATTTTTTGCAAAAATGAAGGACAAATATGTTTGCAGTGAACATTAACAAGGTCTTAGCCAGATATATTTAAAATAAACAAGATTAGGCCAGTAAATCTAGCATTGTGTTACTTTTGACTCACCCTCGTTTCGTCCCTTGCTGATGGGGTCAAAAGTAACAATGTGCAACTTTTGTTTAAAGTGAAGTTATATTGGAGCTGTTCTACATTGACACAAAATAACACCTGATCTTGATAGACCACTCTTATGAGTTAGTTACCACAGCAATATATATATATTTCTGCTAAAACATTATCTTTTAAAATTAGGTTTTTATGAAAAATGTTACTTTCGTCCCCTCTCTCCCCTAATCTTTAAATTGTGTTATTGTACTTTTTCAGAATTACAATTATTCTTTTAATAAGAGGAACCTTATTACCAGAGAACAACAGAAAATACGTGCAGACCAAGTGTACACATATAAATAGCCTTTAAAACAAATAATTAATTAATCCTTGAACAAGAGCTGCGCTTTGTGGGAGTTGCAGCTTATGACGCAAAAGAACTGGTGTTATAACGGTTAACTGAGCTCTTTAATGTTTTAAAACGCTCATTCACGCAGAGCGAAAACAAAACACTGCCCACTCGTTTATATAAACTTACCCAATTACGCCGTCAAATTACAGTGGGTGAACTGAGGTGTCAACTGAACATATTACAATTATTTACCAAAACAATAAATACTTGTCTTGGTTTTACAGAGCAAATTCCAGTTCGCATCCCGATAAAGAGCAAAGACACACATCATCCACCGCGTCACTAACGGCGTCCTCCGTGACATCACACGTTTTGGGGCGGGAGTTCAGCCAAAGCCCAGGCGCCAACAAGACATATTTAATACACTGTGCTGGAGTCCATTTAGGTACAAGCATAGTGACGTCGGATTTATTTATGGAAATTCATCATCTATTAGACCACTTTGAAAATACCGATAACGACCACTAACCTAGCCATACGCATTTAAACAATGCTATATATATATATATAAATTATAGCCTATTTAGAAATATATCTCTTGGTGTTAACATATTAGCACTTTTTAGCTATTTTATTTTTATTTTCTGAAGAGAAAATGGGTGCTTCTTTACACAGCAGAGTATTTGGTCGGGTTACTACTCTGGTGGGCTATCTATGTCTGGAAATGTAACTAAGCTGGAGTCTTAGTGAGAAGTGCCTAATGCATTGGACATGACAAGTCTGTCCGGGCTTCCTTTCACTGCAGAGATCTATCCTTGACGTGTACAGGAGGGAGGGGTTGATTGATGGTTGGTTTTGCGTCTCTACATCATGAGAGCAAGAGAGGGATGAGTCACTAACTGGCTGACATAACATAGCACTGCAGCGCCTGTGCACAGCATCCTCTAAGCTCACTGCCAGGAAACAACCTCACACTACAAGTATTTACGCGAACAGTAAAATACACACCGGCTAGAGGAAGCTTATTTCATAGAATCGCTTTGGTCAGTGTTAAAACCAAAAGAAGACATTAAGCGAAAAACTGATTTTAGCTAAAGTAAAATAAAGTGGGTACATTTTCAAAATAAAGTTGTTGGTTTGTGCAGAACCAACGGCAGTGGAATTGTGTACACATGTAACTGCATTAAGGGTTTGTAAAACATTATATATTATATTAATATTTTATTAAATAAATAAAATCTTAATCGTCTGAATTCCCTGAACAGCCTATATTAGAATTGCAGGCACTAATGTATGAAAGCCTCTCTAAATGCACATATTGCTATTGATATACTTACACCAAGCAAGACTAACGCCAAATTGTTAGCCTATTTTTCACTTATAGCCTGTAACAATCACAATTCAAACAAAACCAAAATATATTTAATCAAATGTATTTTGTAAAAAAATAAAAATAAATTCAGTTTGTTTTCATCAGTCCTTTAATGGCCAGCTCCTTTTATTTTTGTTTTGGGGGGAAATAACTTCGCATGTGACACGTTAAACAGACCAAGCTAGCCCATTTCACATACCATTATCGCCCAATAACAGAACGTGCACATACATGTGCGCGCACTCGACACCTGTTAACTCTCGTTCCGCGGGCTTTTGATATGTGCCATCGTTGTGACTCTCGCACTACGTGGACTACCTCAAAACTCTGACGCCAGGTCGCCATGGAAACTGCTTTAAGCTCCAGGCTCTGAGAGAGCAGAAGGTGTGGGATATTTAAGAGTTTCAGAACCACGATCTGCCTGAACAGCGACCGCGCTCCCGCCGCACTCCCCAGCTGTGGAATTCAGCCTAATGAACCCTGAAGGTCTGACCCGACGACCAAATCACTGTCGGATTAACCCTGGAAATCAACATTGACGTCCCGCCACTCTTACGTTTCAGCGCATCGAGGGGTGAGTTGAAGAAATCGTAGCTTGACTTGAACTCATTTGACTTCTAACCCCGCCACATGACTAGAAAAAAAATAATGATCATACCACATTGTTTCTACTTCATGGTTTGATCGCTGTCAAGTTTGAATTCACTTCAGCAAAAGCTCTTTTCGTTGCCGAAGTTTTAAAACCCGTAGAACGACGACGGACTGGCAACGTAGCTAACAGTTAGTAGATGGCAAAAGTGAGTAGCAAGTGAATACTTTTATGGCATCTTAGTGATGACGACATTACTATTATACCAAACGCACAAATCGTTTTTATTAACATGCAGACGTACACGTAATAAAAACAGCGTACTGGTCCTCGGAGCTGTCAATTCATGTTTGGTTTATGGATTAGGAGGTAGACTATTCAATTCTGTCTGACAATATCACGCGCGTTTATTTATTTACGTTTTGCTTTCGAGCTATTACAACTTTATACACTGAATTAATTTGAAATATTTTGTTTGTGAGCAGTTATTTCTGTGCATGTAAACAAAAAGAAACGGTAATGTTCAACTCAACACAGGCTAAAAACAAATCTATAGATAGTTAAGTTTATAATGCCCTGTACGCGTTTAAATGCACAATCATCCATTAACAAGAGACTGTTTTTTTCCAAAACCTGCTGGCGCGTATCTGTGAATGGATGAGCAGAAGTACTTCGATGACTCACAGCGGTTTATTTGCGGGAGAGGAGAGTGCGCGCAAGAGGGGCGGGGGAGGACAACATCATCGTGCTGCAGCGTCACAGCCAGTGTCCACATTCATGTGTGTCTGTAGAAGACATGGCACTAAAAACACTGATAAAGCTCTTTGCTGAAATAGATAACCATTGGAGAAAGTTGGCGGGATTTTACTTCTGGCTGAATTTTAGTCTTGCTTTTGGGATTTAACTGTCGTGACGTGTCGTTAATGACGTCATAGGCACAGGGCCAGCGTCATCAAGTGACGCCCCCTCACCCAGTCTGTCTCGCCCCCTCAGTCAAGACGGATTGCCAAGAATTATGGTATAAATGCAGATTTTAGTTAAGAACATTCTGTTCATGTTTTCTGGTTAAGCATGTTCTTTCTCTTTAGCTTCAAGGATGTAAACAATGGCAAAGGTATTAGCGCTGCACTTTCTAAAGCATTTCAATTATCAAGTTTTGTATTTGTCATTTTTATAACCCAGAATATGGTGAGATTTATTCATTTTTACGCAAACCCAATCGCATAGCTCATAGTTATTGTTTCACATTTCAAATAAAGTAAAATAGCCTATCTGCATACGGCAGTATTGAAAGAGTATATTTCAGAATTTACAGGACTTACAATTGCGTCAAAACTCTGAGGTATTCATATGAAGGACACAAAGCCAAGGGAGACATTTTGTGCATGGTGTTACTGCTTGGATTAAATTCAAATCACTCCCTTTATTTACACTTTTTGAAGCATTTTGGTTTGGTGCATGTTGGTTTGGTTTGGTGGTTTGGTGCATTTTTGTTGCATTTTGGTTAGGTGCAATGAGAAATATTTGAAAACCCCTTTGACCATAGTGTCAGACCAAGTTCAAAATCACACTCGCAGCCAATCAGCAGTAAGAGTCCAATAATAGCCAACATATCAAAAAGGGGTGAGGTCTGCTGGGTTACGGGTATGTTTGTTTTGGTGCTTTCAAATGACAACAAAGCAAAATTGCAGTTATCAAAATTGGCTTAGTGCACCTTTAAGTAAGCCATAGCCATTTAAATAGTTGCTTTAAGATAATGGCATTTGTTGTCAGAGTATTATTATTGTTATTCAGTGATTCTGCATGTCAATGTCATGGCTGATTACCTACGACTAAAGTTCGATTTTGTGGAGCAGTTCAACCTTACAATCGTCTAAACAATCGTGACATCACTAACTTGGATCTTTCTGAAGAACCTGTGGGTTCTTTTTGATAGATAAATAACAAAATAAATATAACAGTTAGCACTGTTGCCTCACAGCAAGAAGGTCGCTGGTTCGAGTCCCGGCTGAGTCAGTTGGCATTTCTGTGTGGAGTTTGCATGTTTTCTCCTACCCCCGTGTTCGCGTGGGTTTCCTCCGGGTGCTACTCCAAAGACATGCAGTAGGTGAATTGAATAAACTAAATTGCCCGTGTGTGAATGAGTGTGTATGGATGTTTCCCAGTACTGGGTTGCAGCTGGAAGCTGTGTAAAACATATGCTGGATAAGTTGGCGGTTTATTCCACTGTGGTGACCCCTGATGAATAAAGGGACTAAGCCGAAGGAAAATGAATGAATGAATATGACAGTTACAAATGAACTGAAGTGTCAAAACTGATTCTTAAAATAAGACAACAGTCATTCCCAAAGTAAATCAAATGCTAACACAGGGTTGCAAACTTTGGTTGCATGGTTGGATTGAGATATCAATGACATGAGTTGAACTAAAGATTTAAGAATAGTTTTAAGAATAAATGATTTTTTGAAATATTGTATTAATGTATTAACCATTAAAATATTGTATAATGTTAATAATATAAAATACTAATAATCTTTTATTATACAAACAAGAAATAATGTAAGAAACGTTATTGATAGCGGTTATTCATGCCACAGTATAAATACTCAATCCAAAATCTTCTTTTTAAAATCTTAAAATAAAAAAAAAGAAATAAAATCAAAAGCCATCAAGAATATCTATTCTTAGTGATAAATCACTAAAAATCTTGTGTTGGTGGAAAAATCCTATGAGCAATTTTGTATTGATTTATGCTGCACAGTCTTGGTATTAGGCATGAAATTTAGTTGAGTAGCTTGAGAGTGTGAGACTAAGCCTGAAGGCATTTGTCTCACCCCAAATGCGTCACAGTCGTCAACTCTGAAGTTACCTGAAGTGACTGACGCAGATGTGTACCTTTATACACAGAGTACATCGGCACAGTAATAACTGTTGGGTAACAACTGATCACGGGTTAAATGGAATATGTAAACAGATTCCAAAAATGTAGTACTTGCTATTAGATTGTATTCTGTCTTTAACACTTATGGATTGGCTGTCAGATCTGAAAGTCAATCAATAGCCACCAATAGCCTTGCTGGTCTAATAATCCACCCTTATAAATGCATAGATTCATTTGAAATTGACCTATGACAGCCTACATTATGAATCTAAATTAAAATGTGAATTGAAAATATTAAAAAGAGTTTATTTATCTCTTCTTACACATTTAAAATAAACAGGAAATCACTCTTTCTGTCATTTATTTATTTCTTTAGCCTGTATATTTATGCAAGCTTAACTGTGAGTGAAGAAGAAAAACATTAGAATTGAAAATATACATTTCAGTTGCCCATTATTGTCCATAAAGGCTATGTGTTCTCACCAATGATTAACTAATCCACCAAAATTTATTAGCAATTTTCAAAAAAATCTTATATGAACATTATATTAGTTTTTATTTTTATTAATGCTAGTTTACATGTACTAACCAAGTATGCACTGTGGCATGAGTAAGTTTGTTGCTTATAATTATGCAACAATGACTGATGTGTTATGTAAAAATTCAGAGTTTTATCTGGTATATCTTTGTATGTTTAACACTTCTTCGCAATAAGGGTTTGGGTAAGTAAAGTAGCAAGTAGTTCAGATATCCCAAGTTTCCCGGATGCTCTGGGAGTCTCACAGACTCATCTTTTCATCTTTGAAAGATACACCCCCCACAACCCACATTTTTCACCTGCGCATAACTCCCCCAATCATATACCCCTCCCCCCGACTACCAACAACGCCCCCACCCACATACACACACACTGTCATCTATGCATAACTCTCTGGCTAATCAGGTTTAAAAATGAACCATAGTAAAATATAAAAAATTTAAATTAACCACAATTTTGCAGTTGCAGCAGTGAATAAAATTCCACAAAAAAGAAGAGGTGTTTAAAGAGGAATTGATTATGATGGTTGACTTCTTAGTAACCATTCTTATTATTTATAATGTAGATGGGTAAAATGAACATATAATATGGCAGTGCTGGGCTATATTTAAAGTAAAGCTTCCCAAATAAAGGTTTAAACCCATGAGCAGGCCACCTTTTTGAAAGCATTTAACCTACTTCAGGTGAATTTTATCTGTCATTGCAAATCTTTTACTGTTACAAACTGATATTTACAGTCTAATGTGAAAATAAACTCACACCTGCCTAATTGTCTGTAGTAGTCTTGAACACCTTGATTAGCTGATTTAGCAAACCATGCCTAAATATTGAGATAATTGATCAAATTATGTGTATTTATCCACTGGATCTACACCAACACACATGTGGAGTTGTTTAATGCCTGAATGTATTTAATTTTGCTGTGGTAAATCACTTCATTAAAATGTAAATGTTATATTAAATGTCTTCTTTCTGTATGTATTTCTTCCAGATCTAGTGAATGTGATAGAAATGGAAGATGACCGCCGGTTTCACAAACTGACACAAGAACAGGTGGAGACATTAGACCAAGTTCTTACAGAGGTCATTCCCATTCATGGTAGGGGCAACTTCCCAACCCTTGAAATCAAGCCCAAAGACATTATCCATGTAGTCAGAGACAGACTGATTTTGAAGAAAATCAAGGTAAGAGATGTGCGTCTCAATGGCTCTACCGCCAGCCATGTGCTGGTCAAAGAAAATGGCACCAGCTATAAAGACTTGGATATCATCTTTGGTGTTGAGCTTCCTAAGCCAGAGGACTTCCAGATTATCAAGGAGGTAGTTTTGAGCTGTTTGCTGGACTTTTTACCTAAAGGAGTCAACAAAGATAAAATCACAGCTCTCACCATGAAAGAGGCATATGTTCAAAAAATGGTGAAGGTTTTCACGGAGCATGACCGTTGGAGTCTTATCTCCCTCTCAAACAATAGTGGTAAGAATGTAGAGCTCAAGTTTGTCAACTCTCTACGACGACAGTTTGAATTCAGCGTAGACTCCTTTCAGATCATCCTGGACAGCATGCTGCAATCTTATTTGGATGCTGAAAGGAGAAAAGCTGCAGAAGAACAAGACCACGACTCTTCTTCTGCTCAAAGACAAGAGATTCAGTCAGCCTTCATGGATGAAGCATTCCTCAGCTCTTGTGACATAAGTCACCATCAGGAAAGTGACGTTGACATGTCTTGCAAAACAGATGAAATGCAGACTTTCAGTGACTTTAAGTGTTATTGTAAAATGAGTCCGAATGAGCAGTTTAAATATCCAGAGCAAGAACCAACCCTTGAAACAGACAAAGATGTTAAAACAGAGATGGTTGAAACTACAACACTGACTGTATCCATGGAGCAAGTATCAGAGAACTCTATAACGATGCATGTCGAAGAAAAAAAAGAACTTAATGAAAATATGTCTTTGCATACAGAGACATTGGTAGAGGTAAATACAAAGGAAACATGTAGTGACTCAGGTGGGGGAACTGAACAGGTTGTGATAAAAACCATGCCTGTTATGGAACCAAATCCCCCAGTAAATACATATTTTAGCGAAACAGATTCTGACAAAACAGAGTACATGTTAGACATAGAGCCGGTTAATTCCCAATCATGGCTTGATGTGGTACATGCAGACTTCTCTTGTCTTTCAACAAAGGGGACATTTGGTGAGCGATGCACATTCCAACCTGCTCCCATTAAATTTGTAAAGCAGGAATCACTAGAATCATATGCCGAGTATCCTCTACCACCCCCTGCAAAGAAAAACAGCCAAAATTCACAGATGGTTGTTCTCAAGCACTCCTCACCCAAACCACCCCGGAAAATGTCAAAAAAGACAACTCTTGTACCATGTTCACCAGAAAAATCTGTCTCAAATAATTCAGATGTTAATACTTCACCTAATGCTAACCAGAAAAAATCATTACCTATGCAGATGAAATTGTCAGGTCTTACCACAAAAAGCTTTGAATTATCCAGTGCCTCAGAAAAAGACTCTGAAGAGTCTAAAGAACTAGCCACTTGTACTGGAGCTTTTACTGTTGCTGTTCCAGAGAATGGTGTGCATTCAGAAGAAACTTTGCACACGAGTCTATCACCAGAGAAAAGCCTTCAAAGTCGAGCACAAAGCTCAGAACCAGAAACTGGTGAAACTACTCATGTCACTATTTTAAATCCTCCATCAAATCCTAGTAGTCTCCCCAAAGATCAAAACAAGATGAACCTACCTTGTAATGAAAGCATTCAGACAGCACAGTGTCAACCAATGGTACCTCTCATTAATGTGAATTCTAAACCTTTGCTTCAGAAAAATGACAGTTATTGCTTAAACTCAGCCTCTCCCAAAACACAAGATAATGACTCATGTGCCCAAGACCCCACATCACCAAAACATCTAGGTCAACCCTCAGAATCCATCACTAAAACATCTCAAATAGTAAAACCACTGTCTGCAGACCATACTAATGATTCGCAAGTGGTAGGGACCAATTTGTCAGAACATGTTATATCACCTCAAACTCACAACTACCCCGTGTCCATTAAGCAGACTCAGGAACTTCTTGTGCCAAACCCACAGACTAAAGAACCTCCAAAATATGTGTTAGAACCGCATGTCTCTTTGCCAGAGGTTCAAAGCCTCTCAGCATCAGCACCACTTTTTTCAACATCACCAGAACCTTCCGCAACAGAAACTCTAGAATCTCCTAGAATCCCAGAACCTATTTTAGAACCACCAGCTTTATCGCCTGATGCCATTGACCCCTCTGAAGTAATATTTGAAGTTCTAGAACCACCTGAAGTACTTGCAGAGGTTTTAAAACCCTCTGCAGTATCATTGTCAGTATTCGAAACATCTACTAGCTTGGTAAGTGAGGCAGTGGTTTCTGAAATATCTGACACATCAGTTTCAGACATCATTGAGCCTATACCCCCTGCTAAAGAGCTACCTTTTGTTACAGTGTTGGCTGAGAGTATGTACGGTGACTTTGAGCAGGCTATGGACCACCTACGTTACCGGCTAATAGCCACACGTAACCCTGAAGAAATTAGGGGTGGAGGCCTGCTCAAGTACAGCAATCTGCTTGTTCGGGATTTCAAACCAGCCTGCGAAACTGAAATTAAGACACTTGAGCGCTACATGTGTTCACGTTTTTTTATCGACTTCCCTGATGTGAACGAGCAGCAGCGCAAGATTGAATCGTACCTGCGTAACCATTTTATTGGTGAGGAAAAAAGCAAATATGATTACTTGATGACCCTTCGGAGAGTGGTCAATGAGAGCACTGTGTGCTTGATGGGGCATGAGCGCCGACAGACTCTTAATATGATTACCATTCTAGCACTCAAAGTCCTAGGTGAGCAGAATATCATTCCTAATGCCAATAATGTTACCTGTTACTACCAGCCTGCACCGTACATGACAGACCACAACTTCAGTAATTATTACATCTCAAATGGCCAGTCTCCACTTATATACCACCCCTACCCACTACACATACACATGCAGACTGGACTAGTTTAGGTCTTTAGGTATGTAACATAGATGGGAATACGCACAGGGAAATCCTTAAATCTTGAAACGTAAAAATTACACCACAAATGATCCACCATTGAGCATCTGTCCCAAGACTTGACTAAAAGAACAGTTTGTGTTGGAAAATTAAGAACGGATAATAGTTTTGATTGTCTGTGAGAATTGCACATAAAATATTTGAGACATTGCACTAGAAAAATTAAGGTTAAAACGTTAGTAGAGACTAAAAAAAACTAGAAGGGAAAAACTTGGCCTGTTCTTCTCTTATTAGAGGTAGCTGAAAATTCTTGTAACAAAGAAACAAAGGCAAGTGCTTTTGATAGAAAAACTGTTTTCGCTAATTTAAAACTTTATTGGCATGACAAAAAAGTGCAAGAGAAATAATCAGCATGCAGCCAATGCTTTATTATGTAGTAAAGTACTTTTGTTGTCTGAAACAATTAAACTAATTGTCTCGTTTTGCTCAAAGACAGTTCAGTAAGATCAGTGCTCCATTATTTCCCCCCATAATTTGTTTGAATTAAGTACTTCATATGTTGTAATACTCCCAATGCAATCTCGAAGCAAAAATTAGTGGCTAATTTGTATTAATTTGTACAATCTCATTATGGTATTACAATTTGCCTATCCCCAATAAGGGGTGGGGTTAGGGGTTGGGTTTGGGAGGCACACCTCCATTTAAAAATTGTACGCTTTCATTCCAATGTAATTATATGAATTTGCACGAATTAGCCACTTTTCTGACAATACGTAGAATAGTTACATTTCCTCATGAGTTTAGGCTGATATTTCTTAGTACATCTACTGTTTTATTATTTATAATAAAGGTGTATTAGTAGATTTTGAATGATGTATTCCAGGGTTGTCAGGATGTTTTCTTGGAGGGTCACTGACTGGAAATTTCTAGTTATTATAAATATGTTGTCTAGCTGTTTCAGGTATGTTTAAGACTAGAGCTAATCTACGCTGGAAGGAGCAAGATTGGAAACCCCTGATGTATTCAGAATCTCACCAAAATTATCTAAAAAAAACCATACTTATTCACAGTATAAAAAATTATCCATTTCTCTTTATTACTCTTAGTCTAAATGAGAGTTTTCGGTTTCTTGGCTCAGTGGTTGCCTTCTGGGGGGGAAGAAAAACAAACAATTGAGAGAGTTTCTGATGTCTACCACAAAGAAAACCAACCAACAAACCACTAAAAGAGACAAATAAGAGAAGTGTTTGCTGGTGTCTTGTGTATCTATGGTGCACAATGTTGATTTTACATGGAGAGTAACAATAAGTCTTCTTAAGTTTTCTTTCCTATGTAATATAAATATAACCTCAACGCATCTATGAGGACATTCAATATCATTAGTTCATATTTCTTTCTATTCAACAGAACCATCAGTGGTGCTGAAACTAAAATACATTTTCACTCTTTTTTTTACATCTTTGTGACAAAATGCATATATTTTTCCAAGAATTTATGTGTAGTATTGTATTACTGAATATATGAAAGATTGCACCAGCCAAACATGCAGTAAACACAAATATACAGGTAAACATGTGGAAACTATAAAGTCAGGACCAAAAGTATAGAAGCATAAATATGGAACATCAATATGACATATACATTACTATGTTTAGAGTGACTAATATAACAAAATTATAGTGGCATGCCTAAGTGATAATTTTTTTCATGTATGATGTTGATGCCACCGAAATTGTATAAATACAATTTTATTTTGAGGTTAACTTTAAAATATAGAAAAAAAAGTTTTACCAAACCTTTGGCCTTGACCTTATATACGAAGTGCAAAAGTTGAATAGATCTTACAGAGATCACTGGTATAGCTAATTCAAACTTGTGGAGTTCCTTTCTTTCCTGTGCAGACCTAACGTTTTGTAAAGTATTGACTTGATTGTATGATTATTTATAGTTAAACGTTCTGTTTTACCTTTATGTAGTTGTCTACCAATGAAATACAGACTAAATCTGTATAAACACTGTGGTTAGAAATATGTTTAGAATGACATTGTTTACCAAGATGATGTATACCTATCATGAAGTCCTTAAAACCGTTTATATGACCAAAATTATTTTTGCAGGAAAACATCAGTGCCTAAATAAGCAGGAGAAAGCTGTAAAGAAGGTGACAGAAAGGACAAGCTCCTGTAAATGCAGCAGTCACTTTTTCGTTTTCTCATTTTCTCCTGTTCTCATGCTATTTGTGTTGATGTCAGATGTAGTTTTTGGCTGTGGCTGGTTTTGTTCCAATAATAAAAATAATAGAACAAGAGAACTGATCCACTTTATCACAAATGCGTGTTTTATGTTTCTATTCAAAATTGAAGGAAAGTTGTTCCAGGATCACATCCAAAAGTTGTTCCAGGATCACATCTATGTTGATCCTGGAACAACATTCCAATCAGCCAATCGGATTTAAGAGATAAGTTCACAGTTTATGTTCAGCGTAGGCATACAGATAGTAATAACCTAATCAAGCCTAATTTTCTCTGCCTTGAGTCTATGGAGGACCTCTGGAAAATGATGTATCGTCATACTCTGGGAGTAAATCAGGATGTCATCAATGATGAAACAATAAAGGAACTCCCAGAGCACTTCAATCATGAAGTCCTGGAATTCAGAGGGTGCGTTTACCAACCCGAAATGCATCACACAGTACACAAAATGTCCAGTAATGGTCACAAAGGTGGTCTTCCAACATTCATCCCCCTCGCATACCCGAATGAGGTTATAAGTGCTGCAGAGGTCCAACCTAGAAATGATGGTTGTACCCCAAAGCAGAGCTCATAAGATATTGATCATCATATTGATCAGATATTGCCGGCAGCTAGCTCTCTGCAACTCTCACATGGTCGCCCACTGAAGCTAAGCAGGGCTGCGCCCGGTCAGTACCTGGATGGGAGACCACATGGGAAAGCTAGGTTTCTGCCGGAAGTGGTGTTAGTGAGACCAGCAGGGGGCGCTCAACCTGTGGTCTGTGTGGGTCCTAACGCCCCAGTACATTGATGGGGACTCTATACTGCTCAGTGAGCGCCGTCTTTCGGATGAGACGTTAAACCGAGGTCCTGACTCTCTGTGGTCATTAAAAATCCCAGGATGTCCTTCGAAAAAGAGTAGGGGTTTAACCCCGGCATCCTGGCCAAATTTGCCCACTGGCCTCTGTCCATCATGGCCTCCTAACCATCCCCATATCATAATTGGCTTCATCACTCTGTCTCCTCTCCACCAATCAGCTGGTGTGTGGTGTGCGGTCTGGCGCAATATGGCTGCCGTCGTGTCATCCAGGTGGATGCTGCACAGTGGTGGTGGATGAGGAGATTCCCCCAATGTGTAAAGCGCTTTGAGTGTATAGAAAAGCACTATATAAATGTAAGGAATTATTATTATTATTATTATTATCCTTCTTCGCCCCAAAGAAAAAACCTAAAGCAGCATAGGGAGTGGATGGTCAATTGTGGTCCTGATATTGATGTGGTCCAGAATTTTAATGAACTGTTGATCTGTTGGGCTAAAAATTTAGCTTGATCAGACATTTGTGGAATGGGAAGACTTTTCAACTGAATGGTAGATTCAATTGGTAACATTTTGACTCCACTTAAGGATCTCACTCTACTCCCAACATATCTCCAAATGATGTTGCATCAATCACGGTCGCCTACCAGTGTGGTCTGGTTCTCCAGAACCTGTGAGTGGATGTATTCCTGATAAAGGATGCCAACACAAATTTTAAGTGGCTGTAGTCTGGAGTTCTGATATAATCTGATGAAGCAAAGTAGGAGGGGGAAGATTGGCATAACTGACCCTGGGAGCTGATTCTGTACCTCTGCATAAAATGAGCACCTTAAATAAAAGTTGAATTGATTTTTTGAGTCCTATGGCATCATTGTATGCAGAGATACAGTTGTGGTAATACACCTTGATCATATGTGATAAGGAGGGTGCTTTCATCCCAACCTCTTGCTGGTGCTAGGGTGTAAAACTTGAGAGCATAATCATTAAGAAATTTTATCTTGATTTAATTGATAAAGTTGATCACCAATGAAAGCATCTCGGGCTGGGTTAACAATAACTTCTGTGAAGTGAGTCATAAAATTATCAAGGGATAGTGTTGGTCCATTTTTTTCATATTGTGTCTTCCTACTGCAGCGCTTGTCCCTTTAGTAGACAAATGATGAACAATAACTTCTCTCTATCAAAACTTGCAGACTGCACCTCAAGCGCCATTGAACAATGCAGCAGAAATCCATTACACTCCTCCAATCCAGAGTAGGGTGCCTTGTTAGCCATAGGCCTGGCAATAATGGGAGAAAGCAAGAGCATTTTGGTGAATATGTATACACTATAGGGGTGTAATGGTATTTGTGTTCATCCCGATCAATCACGGTACAGGGTTCAGTTCATGCACTCCCACAATGAGAACAGTCAGTTGAGATGTTCAGTCACTGGAGAAAAGATCACAGCACTGCAACAACTTAGCAGCCATTCACAAAGAATGTGTCTTTGCATCTGAAAATGCGGGATCCAGTGGTCATAAGTGGTTCCTCTATGTTGCTGTTGTCATGCCAACTTGGTACATAGAAGTTTGCTAGACTTGGCCCGCCTTGGAGTACTTCTGATTGGTCCACTGCTCTGAAACATTAATGAATTTAATGACATTGCGTGCAAAAGCTGAAACTGATTTATCTTAACATGGTGTCTAAAAAACACAATACTCATGTGTGAGGTGCTGCAGAAGACGCCAGTGTATAATGATCATGCACGTCCATCTATCGCGTTTACATAAAAAACTATGTAAATATAAGATTCTGTCTCATCTCGTGCTCACACAATTCTGATTCCATTTTCTATACACATACACACACAAGATTAAACAGTTGTTGTCTGCTGCACCCACTGTTATGAATGGACCTCCAGTCAGTGCTAGTATTTTCATTAAAAGAGATTTCAGTTTTGAAGCTTAATGAATCTATGCACAATTACTCTTTTTCTGTTGTTAGGAGGTTGGGCTCAACCCTTGAAAGTTTAATATGCAGTCTAATTATAAAGTTTTATTTTTAATTTTTATAGCTTGCATTATTCAGTTTATTTTTGCATGATAAGTAGCTTTTCAGTTTTGTAGCTGATGGTGACAACACTTCTGCCTGTTCAAAATAAACATAAAAAGCAAGGACTGGGGATTTGCTGTTCCGTACCTGTCGGTACCAAACCGTGATCCCAAACTGAGGTACGTACCGAACCGTGACCTCTGTGTTACGGTTGTGTACACCGCCTAATGCACGATATTACACATTCATTAAATTTCTATTTCTTATTTACTGATCAGCAAGTTCTCACTTTATATTAAATCTCTATTAGTTAATTTTAGCTAATATACATGATGCATGAATAAACACTGGAAAATACTTGTACAGCATTTATTAATCAAAGTTAATGGTAATTTCAGCTTATATTAATGCATTATTAAAATCCAAAGTTGTGCTGGTTAACAGTAGTCAATGTGCTGAGCTAAGAAGAACTAAGATTCAGTGCAGATCGGAAGCAGCCTGACCTGCAGCAGTGTAAACTGTAAACTGCCATTCAGAGATGCAGAAAACATGCACACATTGGATGGAAGCTGTGGGCAATCGCTTTTTCCACCTAGGAATGCCCACATCAGTGCCATTAGAGGCAGTGAGGGCATGAGCTCAGTGTTTCTTACTGTGTTTAACCCCCACATAGCACCTTAACCAGCCAACCTAGTTTGTGGGAGGGAGGTGCGAACAACCCCAACCTGATCTTGGTGGTGGCCTGGGCAAGCACAGTTTTCATGTTCACCTAGAGGTCTGGATGCAGAGGCAACCGGAAGGAAGGAAGCTGAGACCCTGCAAGAATATGACAGCTCACCCTCAGATGCAGCATTGTACATCAGGGGTCACCAACCCTGTTCCTGGAGAGCTACCTTCCTGCAGAATTTAGTTGCAACCCTGATCAAACACACCTGTCTGTAATTATCAAGTGCTGCTTCAGGTCCTAATTAATTGGTTCAGGTGTGTTTGATCAGGGTTGGAGCTAAATTCTCTAGGAAGATAGCTCTCCAGGAACAGGGTTGGTGGGCCCTGGGCTAGACTGTGGGCCAGCACTCTCATCCGAAGCTTGGATGGGGTGCACCGGAGGGGAGTGCCATGGGGACTTATCTGGCAGATGTGCTCCCAGTGTGAAACTGAGACCTCCATGCATGCTAACCACAATGTGGATAGCAACAGAAGGGCTTCACACTTTAAACTGTAAGAGCCACGATCTTAGCCTCAACACAAACATACCATTGCAGTGAGATCACACACAGCTCATGAGCACTGCATCCACATGACATGACATGTAACAGCAATCGAAACCACCCCATCCAGAGGTACACAACATCTTGACAAAGACCAAGGCCCAATCCCAATTCTACCCCCTAGCCCTTCCATTTACCCCTGCCCCTTGTTTTGTGCATTCACGTGAAGGAGTGTCCCAATTCTTTTTGCTTCAAGGGGTAGGGGTAAAGGGAAGGGCCATGCAGCCCTTCAAATGATAATTTTTTTAGGACCACACTACAAACAAAGTGGTATGAAAAATTTCCCTGAATACACTAGCTACAGCTATGACATGGCTGCAAAAAGGGAGCAAGAACAGAAAGCAAGACCTAGATTCTGCTGCTGATAGTGTCTTAACTCCAGGAACATACAACCCAGATTGGCTTGCTCTGAAGCAAATATCTGAATGAGTGGTAGCCACTTCAATTCCAGTAAATATGGGAGTGGACTTGGTATGCACTTACCAATTCTCTGTCATGAGTCATGACACAATGTGTAGTAACTAAAAGGGAACTTGAATTATTTTGGATCTCTGCCTTACAAATAGCCTCTTTTTCATCTCTTTAGCATATAAAGAACTCCACTCTTAGATTTTAAAATTTATTTAAAAAACAACTAAAAGTGTGTGCGTCTGTTCAGAACCTGGTGTGGCACTAAGCACTTTTCCATGACAGTTTTCATAAATCTAAAGGCTGATGTAGATTTTAGCATAAACAAACTCTCAGATCAAAGCTGTTCATATGCACAGTCCCCAGAATTGTTTGAAAGTTGATTTTTTTTTTTTATGTTTTTGGTCTGCTTTTGGGACTCACAGAAGTTCAGATGGAAGCTACTTAATACTGATTCAAAAGAAATGTAATATGAGAGCTTACACCACATCTCAGGCCTTAGTTTAAAATCAATCACTAGGTGATATTAACCTTTGAGGAAATTATCTTCTCAAATCACTAGTGTGATTTGGTTGGAACTTATCACTTTATATTACAAACAACCCATAAGCACATGGGGAAAATATATTATGGGTATGAATGCATAAAGTATGTTTTTTTATTATTTGATTGTCACATAAACTCAATGTCTAATTTGATAGATCAATCAAGAGCTTCCTAACATTTATCCTTATTTTAACTTTAAAACAATAAGATGATTCAATATATCTGCCACTGATTTGAGAACAAACTGTAATAGATAATCAAACACAGATATCAACTGTATATTGACTAACAGACGGATGATCTGTGAAACTGGGAATTCACATGGACTCAAATTCATCAATGCGTTGTTTGGTGTTTCCTTGTCGGATTTGTCGTAAGGTTTTGTATTTGTCCCTCCCTAACCTCACATTCTCAGCATGGATCAGATCATTTTCAGTCTTCTTGCTGTCATCACGGGCATCTGCTAGCTCTGAGCTCAAAGCCTGAAAAGACATTAAGGAACAAATCAATATTTCAGAATTTCTATATGATTCAGATGTATGTCATTGATTATGTTTGGTTATCTCTTTTTTATTTAAACACAAATCCTCATCTCTTATACTCACCTGGAGACGCTTCTGTAGAGGTTCGTTCTTCTCTGTTTCTGTTATGCGCTGCTCTTCACTTCGATCTCGAAATGATCCAGTGGATGTGAGCTCAGCGCTGGCCTCAGCACTGCTCTCATCGTTCTCATCATGGTCATTCTCCGTCTGGGATGTTGCCTGGATGTGGACCCCAATTAGCTTACTCTTCAACTCCTCTTTTGTCTTCTCCAGGTCTACCTCAACCATAATTGCCTGCCAACATACTCATACAGAAAAAACTCAGTGAACTATCATGAGACTGCCGATGTGTTTTTCTGAGGCTAACCATGTGGAAAAGATGGTGATGCTTTATATTGCAGCCCACAAAAGAACCGCATAATTCAAAAGAATTTACAGCATACCTATTTGAAACTACTGAGAACTTCCACAATATCTACACATAGGTACAAAAGACCAATATGTAGAGTTTGAGGGCAATAAAAGAGTAATAACATCCAAATTTACTTAAACTTAAGTATTTCATAAATAAAGGGGGACCTATTTTGAAATTATAGCATATTATCTCTCAAGTAGAATAACATTTACTAAAACATTTTCTTAACTGCTGTGCAAACATACAAACTTTTTATATGTAGTTATTGTGCAAGTGTAATATTTGCTGGCTGTATTTTGAAGTGATGCCTTGTAACCCTCTTGTTAAGTGTAATTACTGTGTAAGGGTAATAAACACAAAAAACATTATATTCTTTTGCATTTTCATTCATTTTCCTTCGGCTTAGTCCCTTTATTCATCAGGAGTCGCCACAGCGGAATGAACCACCAAATTATCCAACATATGTTTTACGCAGCGGATGCCCTTCCAGCTGCAACCCAACACCCACACACTCTCACATACACACTCATGCACTACGGCCAATTTAGTTTATTCAATTCACCTATAGCGCATGTCTTTGGACTGTGGGGGAAACCGGAGCGGGGAGAACATGCAAACTCCACACAGAAATGCCAACTGACCCAGCCAGGACTCGAACCAGCAACTTTCTTGCTGTGAGACGACAGTGCTGACCACTGAGCCACCATATCGCCCAGTTCTGCATTTTATGTATACAAAAGTAATATGGAAATAAATGGACATTTGTACCTTATAAGGAGCTACTTTTATAGCAGCTTATATTTAGTCAATTGCTATGACATTGATAGATAGTAGACAACAACAAAAACAAGTTATGTAGCTATGCACTGGGCATTGTTGATTACTGGAAAAGTAATAATTGCAATGTTTAGGATTCATTGGCTGCGTCCGAAATCTGAATTTCTACCATATGAAAACACAGGGGCTGAGCCAAATGTATTCTCAAGGAAAACATAGTTTGCACTTATAAATATATTGCATAACATTTTACACATTTTTTAAATGCAATATAGCTTAATATCATATCCACCTCCTCTATCAATGACACTACTATGCTTGCCTTGCCTGCTGAGATGGCTGTTATATGGAACTTAGGGTATTTATAGTGGCTTAGGAATCGTCTGATTGGTGAATCATAAATTGGATAATGCGGGACCAGCCGCAAGCAATCATAAGCATGTGATCCTCTCGAAATTAGTTTATAAATAAACTTCACGAAGGTTGAATTACCCCATAATTTAAATATAGGTTGCTTTTAGTTATACTTACTGTAATAATGCTTAATAAATTTGCATTTATTACCCTCTTATTGCTGCACGGTGGCGCAGTGGGTAGCGCTGTCGCCTCACAGCAAGAAGGTTGCTGGTTCGAGCCTCGGCTGGGTCAGTTGGCATTTCTGTGTGGAGTTTGCATGTTCTCCCCGTGTTGGCGTGGGTTTCCTCCAGGTGCTCCGGTTTCCCCCACAAGTCCAAAGACATGCGCTATAGGTGAATTGGGTAAGCTAAATTGTCCGTAGTGTATGTGTGTGAATGGGAGTGTATGGGTGTTTCCTAGTGATGGGTTGCAGCTGGAAGGGCATCCACTGCGTAAAACATATGCTGGATAAGTTAGCGGTTCATTCCGCTGTGGCGACCCCAGATTAATAAATGGACTAAGCCGAAAAGAAAATGAATAAACGAATACCGTCAAAAGTCGCACATTGTTCTCTTGTCCCTATAAGTACAGTAGGTACTGTGGAAGTTCTCTGTAGTTTCAGATAGGTACGCTGTAAATTCTTTTGAATCGTGGTTCTTTTTCAGCCTGTAATATAAAGTGTTACCAAAAGATACAATATTACATTTACACTCTCACCCTTCTCTGCCATTTCCTGGCTTCATCCTCTTTCTTCTTTTTAGCATCTTCCAGAAGATTGATCTTAGACGTCAGCTCAGCCAACTCTGTTGCCTATAAAGATGTACAATGTTTTTCTCAGAATACTTGAATATAGTGATAGGGAACTGGTAAGCATTAAAAAGTGCATGAAAAATCATAAAAGCACTGAAATGTGCCACAAAGACAAATTCAATATGTTGTCTGTATTACTGCCTAATCAATGGTAACTTAATCTAGGCTTAGGAGCTGAAATTGTTTTTATACTCTTATGATAACGCTTTTATTATAGTGCAGAGATGTCCAAACTCTTTTCTTGTAGGGCAACTGTCCTGCAGAGGGTGAATTATCGGAACATCTATCCATTCACGAAGGTTCCTTCCAGTAATCCATTAGCAGAACTTCTAGGGAACTGTGTTAGAGTTGGTTGGAGCCAAAATTTGAGGCTTACATATAAACCAACAGTTTGACTGAGAGAAGATTCGCTCTTAGCCTGCAGACTTTTATAAGTATGGATGGTGAGTGTTATTGTCAAAGTAACTGAGACACAAGCTGTAAAGGGCCGCATCTTTTGGAAAGGGTGAGTGAAGAACTGCATTTAAGAGAAATGCAAAAACAGTGTGTTTTTGCTTCCAAAAATCAAATACATGTGAAAAATGAGTTTCACTTGAAAATCAAATTTCCAAAACCCATGCAATGTTCCAAAATTTTTCAATGTGAAAGGGGCCATTCACACAGAACATGTTTTTCCATTCCAATGCGTTACTTTTTCATGGTTTTTCTATAAATCCACCCTTGCACTGCAGGAGGGAGTGTATTGTAAACTGCATATTGCAGTTTGGACTTAAGTGGACCTAATGGACTTTTTGAAGGACCCTTCATGAAGAGATACAGATGTTCACCCCACTGCATTATGCAGTTTAGAATTCACCTTCTGCAGGAGGGAGAGTTGTTCTGCACATTGTTCTGTGTGAATGGCTGCTAACACACGGGAAACACAACTTCTAACAACTGTTAGAGCTGGCTGGAGTCTAAATTTGCAGGACAGTGGCTCTCCAGGAGCATGATTGGACACCCCAGGCTGTTTTGGAAATTGACAGAATCCATCCTCTCTATATGGAAAAGAGCAGAGCATATATACTTATTTTCTGCTTTTGTGTTCTGCAGAAGGAATATAGTCATATATGTTTGGAATGTCGTGTAGGTGAGCAAATAATTTATATTCTGTTATTCATCCACAATTTCTGTCATTCCAAACCATGATTCAAAATAACTTTTCACTGCATGTGTTTTTGATGAAGAAACTCATATTTGGAATGACATGCGATGTGTCCAACATGGGTGTCCAAACTTAATCCTGGAGGACCAGTGTCCTGTAGAAGGTAGGCTGGTTTATACTCGAGATGTCCACAAGTTTGCTTAGGTGTGTGCGATGAATGTGATGTCATCGAGTTGTTGGCAAAAATATAAAAATAAAAAAAAAACTCTAACTTGCCTCAACACGTGTCTGAAAGCTTCTAGTATGCTTATTCTAGTAAGATGTGTTTAATTAAGGTTGGAGCTAAACTCTGCAGGGCAGTGGCCCTCCAGGAGCAGGATTGCACTGCAAAAAATGCTTTTCTTACTAAAAATTTTTTGTCTTGTTTCTAGTCCAAATATCAAAAAATTCTGACATCAAGAAGCTTTTTCTAGGTAAGCAAAACATAATGTCTTGTTTTAAGAAATAATATGCCAATATTAAGTGAGTTTTTCCTTAAAACAAGCTAAATAATCTGCCAATGGGGTAAGCAAAATAATCTTGTTTTCCTTTTGACATAAGATTATTTTGCTCTAGAGCAGGCATCACCATGGTGTTCTGCAGATTTTAGCTCCAACCCTAATGATTACACCAAAACAAGCTAGTCGAGGTCTTACTACTGTAGGTATATTTGAAGCTTCATGCAGGTGTGTTGATGCAAGATGGAGCTAAATTCTGCAGGAGACCGGCCCTTCAGGACCAATTTTGGTGACCTCAGCTCTACAAGATTTTACAGAGCATTTACTCCTCCATACCAGATTCTCTTGGTTCTTCGTCTGGTTGTCAGATTGCTGCAATAATGCTGTTTTCACCTCTTCTGCAATTCTGCGGTCTTTCTCCAATTTCTCTGCCTCGTCCTGAGCAAATTTCCTTTCCCGTTCCAGCTCCAGTGCTCGCTTAGTCTGCTCTTCAAGCTCTGCATGACACAAATATAATGTAATATAAACTTTTCAAATGAGTAAGATATTAAAGGTGCTTCTGTTTGTGGGACATTGTGACTATTGGCAAACAGATGGAGTATTTAGGAAACAAATTTTCCAGTTCTCACTGAAGACACTATTTGTGAAAAAATTACACATACTGTATATCACATTTAAACCCATTAAATCAATTTAACATTTGTAGTAAGACATTTGTAGTTCCAACCCTCTTGAGCTTTTTTGGTTTGTTCCTCAATTTGCCGCAGTCTTTCCATCAGCTCCATTGTTTCTCTTGCAATCTTCTCAGTTTCTTTCTCCGCATTTTCTCTTCTTTTTTTCTCATTTTCCAAAAGTGCTCTAAAATGAAAATGCATTAAAAACATTGTGAATTTAAAATGAATGTTATGCTTTTTTTAAAATAAACTCTTCTAAGGCCAGGACACACCAAGCCGATGGTTGGCTATTGGGCCATTGGTGAGCATCTGTCAGGCTAATTGGTTTGATGTGTTCAACACATTGTCTGTTGGGTTAACGTCAGAGTGAGTTCAGCATGTAGAATCGTCATCAGCCGTTGGTGAAAGAGAGCGCTCTGATTGGTTATTCCGCAATGAATCAGAACGCAATAACAAAAAACTTAGGTGCCGAAACGAAGGAAACAATTCAAGCAAAGAAGGAACACAAAGAAGCCAGCTGTAATTTTGTTTCATTTCTCAAATATTTGCAAACAACGTGAATTATTAGATTATTAGACATATTTGGACGAGCAAATCCCTCTGTGGTGAGTGAAAAGTGTTAAATGGTACAAAATGCTGCTTTATTTACATTTGTATGTGCGCATCGCAAGTTCCGGTTACCCTTTGCGGGATGAAAAAAACAGACTGCTGCCCTCTGCAGGTGTGGAAAACACATCCTCTCATGCAGGCACAAAATGTCTGCTCTTGTTTCAGTCTGCTGCTGTCTGTTTGATGTGTTCAAGTGCAGCTTTTTTGGTCCAGACGGAACTAGGCGCTGCCGACATGAGATGACAACATTAGTTCTTTGGCATCAGCTTGGTGTGTCCCAGGCTTAAAACACAATTTATTTTAGTCACTGTACCAAAATCTAGTGTGCTATCTTGTCATTAACTGTATTTCTAAAGGTTCTTTCAAACAAAATGTAAATATTACTACCAAAAAGTTTATACATTAAAATGATGTTATGCAGTTATATATGTAACACTGGTTCCTTGAGTAGAGAACCAGATGTGCATCAGTACTTGAAGTTGTAGGAACACACTTCATGGTGGTGAAAACCCTCCAGATTTCAACAAAGGAAGCAGTAGCGAAGGAGTAAAGCCAAATTACGAAGCGTCTCTTTCACTACTCAGGGATTCAGTGTCATCCAACAGTGACTGGTAGTTTTTTAGCCTCCGAAAGGTTTGTACTGGGAATGTTTCCAAGGTAACAGTGTACAATAGCATTTACGTATAACCCTATTGTAAGGTGAGGATTCCTTTAGGAATGTCTCGCCCTGTTTTGAATTGATCCAGACCGAGGCAAAAAGGATTAAACACCGGACATAAACAGCAATTCTTTTATTATGCATTAGTTGAAGTTTACACCTTGTAAAGCAGTCTGTTGATCTTGGGAACATAACATTCCTCTACAGGTTTGTCTGAGCCCTCCACTGTAGGAGATCCAGAACAATGTATTAATGCTAAAACATAAAATGCGCTAAATTCAGCCAATCATCAAAGTAATATAGAATATGTAAACCTTGGAGTCACAACAAAGCTAGAACAGTGTCCGTCCACTTGGTCAAAATCAAAGGTGCAAAGGCTTGTAGGATTAGTTAGATTTGCCCTCAAAAAGAATCCTGAGGAACTGCATGTGATTCTGAACCTTACTGTATATTACTGTCAATATCAAATGTTTGTTTCAGATCTATCAGAACCAAACAATCTCCTGGTTGAATTAGTCTCATAGTGTGTGTCTGGGTCAATAATCTGAAAATATACTTTCTGAGAATAAAGTTCAGCAGATGAAGCTCCAGGCCTGAATGCAAACTAACCAATATCTTACGTCATCATAACCATACCATTCAGTAAGCAACAAACTTAGCTAACCAGTGGTACTAACAAGCAATCCTCTTGTAGAAATGTATTTTTACAAGCATTTCTTGTAGAAATTTAAAATATGATAATTACAGACATCTCACTGCACCCAGAAGGTCAGAGAGTCTCCTGTATTTTAATAGCAGCTCCATGATGCATGCATGTATTTAAATACAATATTCTGAAAATCTTGCAAGTGAGAAGCTGTTTCCATCACTGCAAACATGTCATTTGAAAGAAAGCTCCAGGATTCTCATGGCATTATTGCACAGAAAATGGGTAAGAAGTCACAAAACCAAATCTTAAGAGAAAATAACTGGCACTGCTGTGGCTACAACAACTGACAAGCAATAAAACTCACTTCAAACACAAAGACATTTAAACAGTAGAGTTTAATACCACAGATGTTTTAGGGCAGGAGTTCGAGCTCCAACCCTAATGAAACCTAAACAATCCAATTAAGATCTTCAGGATTACTTGAAAATGTTGCCCACCGATGTTGCTTGGCAAAAAAACTATCTAGATTCGTTAGATTAGTCGATAGCAATGTTTTGATATCCTCCAATCAGAATGCTCACAGGGAATAACGTGACTGGCTTGGAGCTGTCTGAAAAATTCAAACAAGACGGCGGTTGCTCAGAGGCAGAAGAGCAAGGAAAAGGAAAGTGATCTAATAACTTATTATTCTGTCATGTGATGTGGCAACACAAAACAGAGTTTTTAGTTCATTCAATGCTTACAATGCCAACAGCTGTCCCATTTAAAGGTACAAGCTTCATTGTATACTTTTGTCTAGGTCTAAAGTTTGTTTTGTTCTTCCTTGTGCTTCACTTGCACCTCACCTCATGATCCGGCACCTCATTTTACTGATCCCCCTCCTCACACGCACCCCCGCCCCACTTCACTTTCGTCCGCGACACCTCTCCCTCCTCTGGTAACATGCCGGATCCGTTACCCCGATCTGTTCCGGGACCTCGCAATTTACTAATTAAGCACTGCAGAAAAATACTGAAAACAATAGAGTAGAATAGACAAAAACACGGTTTTCAAATGTATCTAGATTAGTGTAGACGCAGCCTTAGACAATGAATATTTTTAACCACAGCTCCATAGGCATTCAAGGTATTTAGCTAACTTGAGGTAATTTTGCTACACAGTTATAGGCAGTTAGTGGACTTGTCTTGTTAACAATGGTACAGTGTTTGTGTAAAATCTTGTATTATTTGTCCTTATAAATACAGTATACAGAAAATGATTAATTGTGGAAAAGGCAAAGTTCTATAGAAACAAGGACCTTAAAACAAGGGCCTTCCAGACACTCTGTCAGCAGCTGTCAGATGAACAACTTGTATGCTTTTTGTGAATTCCTTTATGTATATGTATTTTTTTTTTTACTTCTAATGGCTATTGTAATAATGTTGTTGTAGTAAGGTAGTGGCAGTATTTATAGACAACAGTATTTACAAGTTTATTTATAGTCATGGACAAAAATTTAAGCCCAGATCAAGATCGTTTTGATCAGTGTTCAGAAGGAAACAAGTTAATTGTCTCAAGGGCAGTTTTAAAAAATGTTTTTTAACTGTGAACTATGTAACCTATAACTGTATCTTGTGTTTATTTGTTATGATGTCATGTTATTTTTTCTAGAAAATGATATTGAAAAGAAATTTAAAAACCTCCGCACAATGTTTTCGACAGAGCACAGCATGGTGCTGAAAAGCAGTAAATCAGGGGCCGGAGCAGATGTTTACCACCCCAAGTGGAAGTATTACCACATCCTGTCCTTTTTACGTGACTCCTGCACACCTGAAGAAAGTTCTGACAACTTGACCACAGTTTTAGCAGCTCACTCACCTCAACATCCCAGTCTACAGAGAACATCACATCTTCTTTGTCTTCTACACACACACACACGCACGCACACACACACACACACACACACACACACACACACACACACACACACACACACACACACACACACACACACACACACACACACATATGCACACACGCGCACAATCAACTCCTACTACTCCACCTCAACCCCAGTGCCACAAGGTATAGTGTCTGAGCCCAAAAAGCAAAAATTACATAAAGCTGCAGAAGCCACATGCAGGCTTTTTACATTATCTCGAAAGTTGTCTAGAAAGCCAGACAACAAGACAAATGAGAAGGAAAGGACAAATAATCGAGTTGGCTCAAGATGAAGACTATTATGTATTATATTAGTGTCTATGTTAATCTGTGATTTATTCATGTGTATATTAGGGGTGTAATGGAGTCAAGGTTTGGTACGTACCTCGGTTTTGAGGTCACGGTTCAGTATGGGTATGGTACAAATTTCTGTTTATGGGGTAGCAAGTTGCCCTGAAACAGCAACATGGCAGAACCACTATTGAGAGCTGCGTCTTATGTTTTCAGATGCAAAGACGCATTCTTTGTGAATGGCTTCTTAGTTGTTGCACTGCTGTGGTCTTTTCTATCTAACAGTGATGGCACATCTGGACTGACTGTACTTGTTGTGAGTGTGTGAACTGAACCGTGAGCCTTGTAACGTAACGGTTCGAAATCAATACATGTACCATTACACCCCTAGTGTATATTAATTTGTAATTTACAGTAGTGTGTTTATTAATCTGTAATTTACAGTAGTGTGTATATTAATCTTTGATTTATATTAGTGTACAGTCGTGGCCAAAAGTTTTGAGAATGACACAAATATTAGTTTTCACAAAGTTTGCTGCTAAACTGCTTTTAGATCTTTGTTTCTGTGATGTCCTGAAATATAATTACAAGCACTTCATACGTTTCAAACGCTTTTACCGACAATTACATGACATTTATGCAAAGAGTCAGTATTTGCAGTGTTGGCCCTTCTTTTTCAGGACCTCTGCAATTCGATTGGGCATGCTCTCAATCAACTTCTGGGCCAAATCCTGACTGATAGTAACCCATTCTTTCATAATCACTTCTTGGAGTTTGTCAGAATTAGTGGGTTTTTGTTTGTCCACCCGCCTCTTGAGGATTGACCACAAGTTCTCAATGGGATTAAGATATGGGGAGTTTCCAGGCCATGGACCCAAAATTTCAGCGTTTTGGTCCCCGAGCCACTTAGATATCACTTTTGCCTTATGGCACGGTGCTCCATCATGCTGGAAAATGCATTGTTCTTCACCAAACTGTTGTTGGATTGTTTGAAGAAGTTGCTGTTGCAGGGTGTTTTGGTACCATTCTTTATTCATGGCTGTGTTTTGGGGCAAAATTGTGAGTGAGCCCACTCCCTTGGATGAAAAGCAACCCCACACATGAATGGTCTCAGGATGCTTTACTGTTGGCATGACACAGGACTGATGGTAGCGCTCACCTTTTCTTCTCCGGACAAGCCTTTTTCCAGATGCCTCAAACAATCGGAAAGGGGCTTCATCTGAGAATATGACTTTGCCCCAGTCCTCAGCAGTCCATTCGCCATACTTTTTGCAGAAGATCAATCTGTCCCTGATGTTTTTTTTGGAGAGAAGTGGCTTCTTTGCTGCCCTTCTTGACACCAGGCCATCTTCCAAAAGTCTTCGCCTCACTGTGCGTGCAGATGTGCTCACACCTGCCTACTGCCATTCCTGAGCAAGCTCTGCACTGGTGGCACTCTGATCCCGCAGCTGAATCCTCTTTAGGAGACGATCCTGGCACTTGCTGGACTTTCTTGGACGCCCTGAAACCTTCTTAACAATAATTGAACCTCTTTCCTTGAAGTTCTTGATGATCCTATAAATCAGGGGTCACCAAACTCGGTCCTGGAGGGCCGGTGTCCTGCAGATTTGAGCTCCAACCCTAATCAAACACACCTGAAGCCGCTAATCAAGCTCTTACTAGCTAATAAGAAACTTCCAGGCAGGTGTGTTGAGGCAAGTTGGAGCTAAACCCTGCAGGGACACCGTCCCTCCAGGACTGAGTTTGGTGACCTCTGCTATAAATTGTTGATTTAGGTGCAATCTTAGTAGCCACAATATCCTTGCCTGTGAAGCCATTTTTATGCAACGCAATGATGGCTGCACGCGTTTCTTTGCAGGTCACCATGGTTAACAATGGAAGAACAATGATTTCAAGCATCACCCTCCTTTTAACATGTCAAGTCTGCCATTCTAACCCAATCAGCCTGACATAATGATCTCCAGCCTTGTGCTTGTCAACATTCTCACCTGAGTTAACAAGACGATTACTGAAATGATCTCAGCAGGTCCTTTAATGACAGCAATGAAATGCAGTGGAAAGTTTTTTTCAGGATTAAGTTAATTTTCATGGCAAAGAAGGACTATGCAATTCATCTGATCACTCTTCATGACATTCTGGAGTATATGCAAATTGCTATTATAAAAACTTAAGCAGCAACTCTTCCAATTTCCAATATTTATGTAATTCTCAAAACTTTTGGCCACGACTGTATATTATTCTGTAATTTACAGTAGTGTGTATATTAATGTTTTATTTGTAACACAAATTAATCTGCAAAATGTTTTTATTATAACTTGAAATTATTTATTGTGATTTCTCTTATTTTATTGTGTATTTTGCATTTGCCAGGGTTGGCTGAACTGAAAAAATGTTTGGAGCATTGCATTTAATTTATTGTCATCTTTTTATGTTCTGCATATTAAACTGATGGGTTGAGGTTATGGCAGGGTGGAGGAAGAATAAGAATCACAATGTTGCATTTTCTTGCCAACTTACTGCTCCATTTCTAGCTTGCAAGTAGCTGCAGTACACTTCTTTCATGTTTTGTCTGTAAAAATGCGTTTCTGTCTGAAAATACAACAACACTTTATAAAAACAAGTAGTTAATTCATTATTTGTTGCGCATTAACTCTACATTAATCTAAATCTAAAACCTAATCTAAAGTGAGGATTTATGCTTTGTAAATCCCTTATAAATGACAATTATTTAGTTAATTTGTATCTTTGTCAGTTTTTGTTACTTTTTTCCATTCATGTTTTATTGTATCACACTGGTGCACTTACAAATTTATATTTTATAAGATACAAATTATTCATTCATTCAGCTTAGTCCCTTATTTATCAGGGGTCGCCACAGCGGAATAAACCATCAACTATTCCAGCATATGTTTTACACAGCGGATGCCCTTCCAGCTGCAACCCAGTACTGGGAAACACCTATACACTCATTCACACACACACACACACACACACACACACTCATACACTACGGCCATTTTAGTTTATTCAATTCACTTATAGCGCATGTCTTTGGACTGTGGGGGAAACCAGAGCACCCGGAGGAAACCCACGCCAACATGAGGAGAACATGCAGTGCTAACCACTGAGCCACCGTACTGCCCTAGATACAAATTAACTAAATGCTTTTTCACTGAGGTCTACTAACGGTTCGGGTAGTAAAAAAGCCTACAAGCAAAATCTGAGCTAATAAAATAAAATACACAATGCAATTTTATATTTGTTTATTATACTGCACAGTGCCCACTGTATAATTTAATAGAGCAATGCTAATTAGAGATAACATTATTCGGATTAAGGGCTATGAGGGATTTTCTATTTTCATTTTGTTGTGTAATTACCATTGATGTAATTTATATTGATGTGCATAAGATTTTCATGTGGACACCAAAATTTGCTTGCTTGCTTTGAAGCGTGCACACACAATTAAGCCTGGCGAATGTGTCTCTTGGGTAGAGTGTTTCTATGCGCTTTCTAAGCAAGACATATTTTGCTAGATAATGTCAAACTATTAATAAGCAGTTGCAGATGTAAGGGTGGGGCGGAGGATCTTTCATAACTTACAGTAGATCCAGAGGGATATGTGTCCCCCACACACAATGAGTTTGGTTTCAACCTCTGATAGTAAGGCAGACCAAAATCTGCTGAGATTCTCAATGTATTGACTGACTGGCTTCTCATGAAAACTTTTTTAGGAAAAAAGTCCTGCAATCATGCATGTATTGCAGCTCCTACCATTCAAAGAAGCCCTGATGCCCCACCTGATTTCATGAAGAAAAAAATCAATCCTATTGCCATTGATCCACTCCAAGGTTAGGTCTTGTGCTTATTATGATATTAGCGTATTTTGCAGGAGTGCATTTTAAAGTTTGGAAAAACATATGGGTTAGTAAATGATAAGATTAACGTTTTTGGGTGCTCTAACCCAGTTTTTCCCAACCCTGTTTCTGGAGACACACCAACAGTACATATTTTGGATGTCTCCCTTATCTGACCCATTAACTTCAGGTTTTGGAGTGTCTTATTATGTGCTGATGAGTTGATTCAGGTGTGTTTGATTAGGAAGAGGTTGAAAATGTGCACTGTTAGGCCTGTCACGATATGTATTTTTTGTTGTACAATATATTGCACCAAAATCTTTTGTGATAAATGATATTATTGTCATTTTAATACCATTTTATGCCACTCATTATATAATGTCAGAATGACAATATAATAGCATCACAATGCAAGTACACTCTTCCAAAGAACACATAATTTCATTTAATTATAGTCATTTAAACAATTTAATAATTAGGCATTGGAATCATAATGTGAAAACGCATATCCTAAATAAATAATAATAAATGTTAACAAAAAAAGAGCAAGGTAAAAAGTAACAGAGGCAGAGATATCTGCTACCAGATCTATTTTCAGTTGTCAGACGCCCACATGAAAATATACTAAAGAAATTTACAGTAAATACTATAATGTTTTTTTTAACCATACTGACACTGACACCTCCAATAGAGATAGAGAGGTTGCATAATCAGCTAAAATGTTGCTAGAATTAGTTTTTTATGTATAAATGATTGAGGTCATGCCCATGTGTTGTGTGATAAGTCGATATATCGATTATTGTGACAGGCCTATTGTTGGTGTGCCTTCAGGAACAGGGTTGGGAAAACCCTCTAGTATTTGGTGTAAACCCAGCCATATTGACCAATCAGAAAGGAGAAAACAGCATGCACGCTGATGTCATGAGGTAAGAACTCCGCTTTCACCCTAGCCTGAATTTTCTGAAAGTTTTCTCTGTGTTTTTGTGTAGACAAACAGATAAATTGCATAGAATTAAACTGTGGTTTTGAAAATACCAGTATTTGTGTTGCTAACCCGCTGCTCTCTGCTAATATCATCTCATATCAATTTGATTGGATTGCTTTTCTGTTAAGAATAATTGCAATACTCACTCAAGATTGTTGTGTTAATAATACTGACTACCTTGTTGACTACATTTACTGACCCATCCTTTCTAGATTTTTAAAACAGAACTGTAATGGATTTACTTTCACATAAAGGTCTACCTAAAACATGTGCCTTTGGTATATTAAAAAAATAGTGATGGATAGGTTCTCTCTGTGCCGTGAGATATGTTTGTTATTAATGCTGTCACCTCTCTTGTTGCCTCTTGTTCTTCTCCTCTCTGGCCTGTGCTTTCATTTGCTGCACTTCAATGGTGTCTGGCTTGCGGCGGCGCATGTAAAGATCATGGTTTCCCATGCATAAAGCCAGGATGCGCTTGTTAATTCGAAGACGAGGTGCATAGAACACAAAGTCCTGTGGTTGGAAAAGGTTACATGCTGAAAATTTCAGACAGTTATAAAAGAGATGACAACCAAAATTTTCAACATCTCCAAAAAAATAAACAAGAGAATAAATGAAGTAATTAAGGGATACATTTGTTCAAATTAGTTACCGGGGACTTTTTGTCTATAGGCTTAATGACAAATTTCTTGTCATTGAAAGAAATATTCCGTATCTCACTCCAAGGGAATCCAATCTTAGGTGTCAGCCTGACGAAAAACAGGAATATTAGTACGGTCTACTGCACCAAATGGTTACAAATGAAATATAGATAAAAATGTACTTGTCAGATCGCTCATAAATGTTGAGTCCCAAAGCATCAACACCCAACCACAACTCTGATCCTTTTTTGTTTTTGATGCTGAAATAGTTCACTCCGTACATCTCCAGATCCTGGCAAATCTTCAGGTATTCTATCATTGCATCCTCCCTGTTGACATAAAACTCAAACAACTCATTTTAGCTTCAGAATATAGTTGTGGAGTTGTTTATATGTGGGAATATAGATTCTACCTGCTCATGCACTTGTGTTGCTCATGCCACACCTGAATTCTTTGTTCCCATTGCTCTTTAGTTAGTTTGTGTTGTTCTAGAACTCTAAAAAAAAATGTATAATACCTTTTTATTTGTTAAAGTACAATAAAGCAATCTTACACTGTGATAAAAGCATAGAATAGTCATGCTGTGAAACTTTCAAAGGAATAGAGAAACACCTTTGTGGCAACAGTTTGTCTCTGCACAAATATCCAGGAATGTGATATTCACTATTATAGTCACTGTGTTTCATCTGTACAGCATACGAGGCCAGCAGAACAGCCGTCTCGGGTGGACAGTAGATGTCATCATTCAAAATGGCTTCTTTCACCTGGAGGAAAAACAAGCGCTGTGTGGCCTCCTGAATCAGCTCCTCTGCCACATCCTCAGGGTAGAACTTTGATCTGAATTTAATCAGCAATGGATTTTCTTTTCTAACATCTTGAGCAGTCACCTAATATGCAAACACGAATGCATTTGTTAATGTACTTTAGTATGAAAAGTTCATCGGCATCCACATTCAAATGACAAATTAGTATCAGAAATGGTGAATAAAAACAACTGTCTTATGTTGAAGGTAGGGATGCACTGAATTTTTGTCCGCCAAAAATATCAAACGAAAATGGCATTTTTGGGTTTTGGCTGAAAGAGAAAAAAATGGCTGAAAATATACACTATATTTTACAGTGTAATATATAATGCATTTGAACACCTCTATCCATTTGAATGATGTCACTTTTTGATGGTCTTGGTCATAGACCATGTCAGGATGGGCAGATACACTTTTACACTGAACGCACTAATGCTGTTACTACTGCACTATCACAGCATATGCATATAGATAGCTGATGTAAAAATATTAAACAGAGCGTATAAATGTTAAATGATTCATATTCTTGAAAAGAAATTTAGTTTTGAAATGGTTCTGAGCCTTTCTTACAAGACAGCTGGGTTAGTGCAAAAAAATAAATTATACATACAAATATAATAAATATTAACCCGCTTATTGAGTTTCAGCCACGTAGAGAAGCCCTTGCTGTCCTGATACTGCAGTCCAAAGTACCAGATCTCTCGGAGGCCAATTGTTTTCACAACCTTAAATAGGAGGGGAAAAAATGGAAGGATGTCACTGACTGTTCACTCTTAAGATTGTCCAATTCTGTGTTGCATTAACAGACTTAAAATGAACAAACAAAATACATACTTGGTCAAAAAGTTGTTTACCAGTTGTACTGGACTGAATGGCAAACTCCAGCTCAGCATCCATTGTAGTGACCCGAACGTTTATCTGAATACAGCAATACATATGTGCTATATAACATTTGGCATTGTTAAATGTATAGCAAAGCACCTGTGAATAACTTATACCTTATAACTTACACCTTATAACTTGTAAAACTTGTATATTTATAACAAATCTGTACAACAATTCATCATCCAGAGCTCTATTGTCTAACTGCATCTCTGTTTAATGTTTGTCGTATTTTATTTATTTTTTCCTCATATTTATTTTGTGTTGTCACTTGTCACTTTATGTACACTGGAAGCTTCTGTAACCAAAACAAATTCCTTGTGTGTGTAAGCACACTTGGCAATAAAACCGATTCTGATTCTGATTCTGAATAAGATTATCTGCATATAAACAATTAAATAGCACTAGCACTATATCACATAGCACTAGCACTACAGACATTGTGAAAGTAAATCCAATCTCTTGACAAGTGTCAATAACCCCCAAAAATAATAATTTCAGAACAAATTGAAGTATTTAAGATGAAAAATTTTACTCAACATGGTGGTTAAACTCACATCTGAATATAGTTAACCAAGGCTATATACAGGCATATTGAGACCTAAATCTCCTGAAAGCTGGGGCATTTTGTAAAATGTGATCAAGAATATGTGATTTAATTATTCTCTGTAACATTTATTTAATTACAGGACAAAAACAAAATGTTCCCAACGTTTTAACGGATCACATAAATCATATTTTTTGGATATGCACAAATTTTGTTGATGGATGCAACACACTTTAGAAAAGTTGCGACAGAGGTTTCATGTCTCATCACACCAACCTTGCTTTTAATTGCAGTATTTAATTGTTAGGGAGCAATATTTGTTAAATTTTACGGCAAAATATTTGCCCAATCTTAATCAAGGATTTAGCTGGTCAACAGGTTGTGGTCATCCTTGTCTGATTCTCCTTTTCATGATATGTGGGCCATACATTTTCACCAGCAGACAGTCCAATCAAGCACATCCACTCTGCATGCACTGCAGATGCACTGGCTGCATGATTACCCAGAACAGAACCATCCCACCAAACTGCATGCTGCTTAATATTTAAATGTTGCTCTGGGAAATGTGACTTTTAGTGTTTGACAATACTGTGAGGCTTTTGGCACACAATGATGAGCCATGATCCAGCTTTGCTTGCAAAGATTGAGATGCTCCTTTTACAGCCAAACATGAAACCCTAACCCATCACATGTTCATCTGCTTATTATAGACAGTTTCTTAACTGTTTCTTTTGAATATTCTTCTATCTTTTCACTTTTATTTAGCCTGCATCTCCACTTTTTAAAAGAATGCGTTGCAGCCATCAAAATGTTTTTTTTATATATACACAATATACAATTAAGTTTGTCCGATAAATTTGTCTACTAGTCTCACGTAGCCAGAAATCAGACATAAGGCTAAGGTAATAACATCACCTTAGCCTTATGTAACAAACATCAACATTGACACATCAATATTCTAAATGATCTGTCAGCAAAACATGTATGTAGATTTTGTTCTGAGATTCATTCATTATTTTGGTGATGTATTTCTACACATAGATCAGGCAGATTGAGATGACAAATGATTGAGTGAAAGTTTTCCTTGTTCTATAAAAGCAAGGTTTTGTTGTATTTGTGAGTATCCACAAATTAAAAAAAAAAAACAGTTACACTTTTAAACGATGTCTTTCTCTTATCATTATGACCAAAACGTCAGAATATTTTTTCACTGCCATTAAAAAAAAAAAAGAGAAAACAAACATACCTGTGTGTTTGTCAACATCACATGTTGAAGCTTTTATGCAGTATTGCATACTTTTAATAATCCAGCATTAAAGTCAAATTGATAAATGCTCATTGTCACAAAAATTATCCTCACAATGATATATTTCTTATACGAATTATACATTTTTTAATGGGCACTGTCATCAATATAAACACTGCAGGTTTTTTATCCAATCAGACTTGTTTCCAGGCAGACTGATCAAGATCGCTGCACACTCGACTCCTGGAAATCCTCTATATTTAAACCAATCAGAGGATGACTGAGGATCTGCTAAAGTGTTTCCAGAAAAGTGTACCATATGCATCAGACGATTAGCCAAAGGTCCAAGGGCAGTGCTTGGTGTGACACCTGAGGGCCCCAGATTTCCAATCCCCTTATTATTAGTCACCGCTACTTAGCCAGTTGCCAGCCACTCCAACACCAAAACCCAGGGTGACTCTTATCATTTATCATCATCTATAGATTATGCTTGTATTGTGAAAAAACTTGACATACTCTCTGACTGCCCTGTCTGACCTCCATGCCCAACGGTTGGTAAAATTTGACTACTCCCTGAAATATCCAGTTCGACAGTCACCGCAGTTCAAATAATTGCTTCATCTTTCTCTGTACCAGTCAAGGCCCTCCTCGACTTTGTTCATCAGGAAAATTTATTTCACTACCTGCACTCAAGAGACTCAACCACTCAACCCACTACCTGCACTCAAGCCACTCAAACATTACCAAGCACTTTAAATCCCCACCATCCAGAAGATGTCACTTGGGTGTTGCAGGGTGATGCATGCATCACCAAATTTACATCTCTAGATTGGCTCCCTTCATTGGGAGCAATTATATTTTCTAGTGTAGGAGGGCTCTAAGGTGGATGTAATCTTGGGACACCCCTGTCTCTCCAAGAAAACTCCTTCTGTAAACTGGAAAACCAGTGACATTTTTCTGTGTAATGATGATTGTTTTATGAACTGTCTCCTGAACAGTACACTCAAATAAACCCTACCTTCAGCTCCTCACTACCAATGTCAAGAGCCCAGAAACATCCCAAGTGGTAGCGATGCCAGTAGACTATGGGTCATTTCAGGACAAATTCACAAGAAAGCAGCAACTAAATTACCACCCCTTCATCCATGGGACTGTGTTATCGACCTGCTACCTGGTGCTACCCTATTAAAAAGAAAAAAATGCCCTTGGCCATTCCGAAACAGAAGACCATGGGCGAGTGTATATAAGCGAGGCTCCCCAAAGGTTTATCTGACCATTGACATCACCCACAGCTTCTTCTTGGGGGAAAAGGATGGAGTCTTGAAGCCCTGCAGAAGAAGTCTTCCACCGGTTCCACAGGCTCATATCTTCAGCAAATTAGACCTGCAAAGTGTGCACAACTTTGTCTGTATACGAAGATGAGACGGGTGGAAGACCAGCCAGTATGAGTACCAAGCGATGCTGTATGGCCTGGCCAACTCACCTTTTATCTTCCAAAATTATATGAATGAGGTCTTTTGGGAGTTCTTCAACAAGTTTGTCATGGTCTACATAGAAAACACCCTGATATACTCCTGGAACCTGGTAGATCATCGCCACCAAGTTATGCACGTCTTCCTTAAACTGATACCGTCCCAATTATCTCAATGCAGAGAATTGTGAGTTCCACTGTACCACCATCCAGTTCCTTGAATATATCATCATCCCCGTGAGGATTGTTATAGACCACAAAATAGGGAAAGCCATCCAAGAACTACAGGGATTTCTCAGGATTTCACCAACTTCAACTGTGGCTTCATTTACACGTCAGTGTATTGACCACTCCTCTAACCTCCATGCTAAAAAATAAGTCTCTGTCACTATGTTTCTTCCAGCAGCTCAAGGATTCCTTCATTACAGCTCTTGTTCTCACTCTCCCAGATCCTGAGAAATCCTTTGTCATTGAGGTAGATGCCTCCACCGTTTAAGGGAGAGTTGTGCTTTCCCAGTACATCAGAGAACCTCCAGTCTTACCATGTGCCTTCTCTAAGAAACTGTCCCCGGCCTGTGCCAACAGCCTTGTGATTAGTGCGTCGACACATAGCACTACAGTGTTCAGGGTGACACCAGGGGCAGTCGTGGCCTGGTGGTGTAGAGTGTTGGACTCGTGATCCGA
>CAIGQV010018344.1:5141802-5179905 GCA_903798115.1 Danio jaintianensis | reverse complement strand
ATTGATTGATTGATTGATTGATTGATTGATTGATTGATTGATTGATTGATTGATTGATTGATTGATTGAATAAATAAATCAATAAAATTTTTTAGATAAAATAAAGTGCAAGAGATAAGTATTGTCTGCATATCAAATCTAGGATATTTGCATAATTAGATCTTAAAATGAAACATGTTTATGTATAGATTTATATATTTTTTTTAAATTGTCAAAGTATTTTACAATAACATCAGAATGAACCAAATGGTGCATTTGTCCTGGCCAGAAATCTTAGACTGTGAAAATAAGTTGTCAACCACCACATTCAATTCAGTTCAAGTCAGACAACAAACAGCTTCAATAAATATATGTAGTAAACACAAGTATTTGAAGAAAAAAAAAAGATAAAGGTGCAAAGCAAATCAGTGTATTAGAAATTCAATCTTTCAATCTTTCGACTGGTTGTATATATAACAAACATAAATAAATCAATAAATAAAATCAAATGAAAATAAAATAAAATTATCTTGCTGCTTTAGTTGTATACATTCTTTACATAAGATCAAGATTTATTTAATACTTTAAATACTCTGTATTATAGTAATAAACATATAATCACTACTCACAGACATTTGGCTGTATTTTTTTAGCTCCTGACCGGTGTCTTCTTGTAAGGTTCTGCTCTCGTCAGAGTCATATGAAAGGATTTGCAATATTCGCCAGGATTACCCCTAGTTAATGTGCTCCATTGTGCCTCTAATCCAATGGCAGCCCTGGAATCTTTCTTCAGATTAAACCCTTGTGTAAGAATTTTACCTCAGGAAGAAATCAATAGAAAAGAAATTAAAATAAAATATACAGTATGTGAGTATTTATAAAGTGTTTGTTATTGAGGATCAGCACAAAAACACACTGGCAGAAATGTGGTCACTTAGAGAATAATAAGCTGTGGCGTAAATCATTTGCCTACAAGCATTGAGAATTAAAAGCCTAAAATAATGAAGAATTGGTTCAAAAATGTAAAAAGTACATTTTCTGCCGGTACTTGATGTAAACTTACAGAAAATAAAGCCTGAACTTAAAAGTATATTTTTGCTCTCCTGTGAGTTTTTTAATCCTTTTAGAAATATTTCTTTATAATATTTCTAATAAATGTTGCTTAAAGGAGAGATTTTTTTCAGCACGTTTTTAAAAAATAATAGTTTTAATAATTATTTTCTAATAACTAATTTATTGTGCCTTTGCCCCAGAAGAAAAAAAAAATTAAATACTGTAAAAATTTCTTTAAATAGTGGGAAAATTACAGGAGGGTGAATAATTTTGACTTCAACTAAATAAATAAATAAATAAATAAATAAATAAATAAATAAATAAATAAATAAATAAATTCAAGTATATATTTTTCAGTTGTTAGTTTGCAATTATTATTATTACTACTATTATTATTATTATTATTATTATAAGAACATAGTCAAAAAAAAAATAATTGAGTGAAACTTACTCAACTTTCTTAAACGGGTGATCCCATCATGCACTGGGGAATTTAGCATGTTTCACGGTTATCTAGTTGTATCCACACTGCTTTGTATCCACACTTACTTCAAATGTTTAGGGTAAGATCTAAAAAAAAAAAAACATTATTTAAAAAAAATCAGGGGTGGCACGGTGGCGCAGTGGGTAGCGCTGTCGCCTCACAGCAAGAAGGTCGCTGGTTCGAGCCTCGGCTGGGTCAGTTGGCATTTCTGTGTGGAGTTTGCATGTTCTCCACGTGTTCGCATGGGTTTCCTCCGGGTGCTCCGGTTTCCCCCACAAGTCCAAAGACATGCGCTATAGGTGAATTGGGTAAGCTAAATTGTCAGTAGTGTATGTGTGTGAATGGGAGTGGATGGGTGTTTCCCAGTGATGGGTTGCAGCTGGAAGGGCATTTGCTGCGTAAAACATATGCTGGATAAGTTGGCGGTTCATTCCGCTGTGGCGACCCCAGATTAATGAAGAGACTAAGCTGAAAAGAAAATGAATAAATGAATGAATGAAAAAAATTCATCAAACAACAACGTGTACAAAAATATGAAACATCCAAAAAAAAAAAAGGGTTTCATTACAGAATGTTTTTTATTTTTATATACAACATATTAATATTAATAAATAATGTATATATACACCTTGTTTTATATATACAGTAGTCAACATTTGAAGTGGATCAAAAAAGTTTATAAAAATTGTCCTATGATAAGAACGGGTGTTGTTCAATAGTTTTAGAACAACTTTGATAAAAGGGTTTTAATCCACTTCGAATGAATGAATGCATGTGTGTATGTATGTATGTGTGTATGTATGTATGTGTGTATACATATATGTGTATGTATGATATATATGATATACATGATATGTATATATCAATGGTTCACTTTGTTCTTAACAATCAGGATCATAATAGTTTACTTAGTTTATCTTAAAATAAAATGAAAACTGAAAATGTCATAATAAAAACCAATTCAATCTATTAATACAATCTATAATGTTATCTTGAGACTTAAAATAGCACGGTTTAACAGGGGATTTTAGAACTCCCAGACAGTAAGAAAACAAAAATAACTGCAGAACATTTGTCTCTCAGGACTGTAGGTACATCAGCAGCTGAGTCATCTACAGCTCCCGACAGCTCAACAGCTGCAGCACACAGTTATCATGACAGAAACACTGAATGACTCTGAGATTACAACACAAGCTACAGCCTTCACTCTTTCAGTAACACCTTGTTGTTTGGCAAAACTTCTCAATGAATCTCACAATACAGATCCCATTCCAGCAAGGTTTGTTACACCGACAGCCATGTTGTCTGTGTCTGTCACAGGTCTATCACCTTTCTAATTATAACTCATTCCTCTGGCCCTCCAAGAATGGAAGTTTGGGCTGATCCATTTGTGGCCTAAACTTAGCGCCTGTGGCTGCTCAGATCTGTCGGTGTCACACTGACCCTCGCTGCTACAGAGTTTACATGCGTTTTACTTTGTGGATACTACACACCGTACAGGTAAGCTACAATTATAAGAAATTATATTTTATTGCAGCATGTCATAACCTGCATTTAAGGGATCTGGTCTCTCTTTTTGGTGGAATGCTATGGTATTTGTTTGTTTGGTTCTAAAATAGCCACTAACTGCCACTGTTGTTAATGATCACATTTGGCAAACTGACTGTAGCCATGTTTTCATCCACCTATTTTTATGCGTAACTATATACATTGTATCCGATAAGAAGAAATGTGCATAAACTACAATGGTAACACATATACCCAATTAAATTCCAATATGCGCATAAAAAAATCGGTTGATGGAAACGCCGAGATGCGCATAAATTTTGAAAATGAGTAGGATAAACTTTTTATTCGATAAGAAAAGATGCGCATAAACTACGACGGAAACACTTTTACCGAACAAATTCCAGTATGCGCATTAAAAAAAGGTCATGTGATTTGGTTATAAGAGATCATGTGATGATAAAAATGTTTGTAAATGGACAAACCAGCAGGCTGACCACACTGTAAACCATCTGAAATGTTGTTTTATTTATTAGTGTTATTATATTATTAATAACCTCCAGAATTGTTAAGAGCGTCTGTGCTCCGCGTCTCACTATTTCAAACACCACCACGCGTTCACTGCGTGTCAGCAATGCAAGTCATTTATTAAATGAAGAAAAGATTCACACAGCTTCTCCTACCTCAGAAAATTCAGTTTTTACTGTTGATATTTGGCGCCATTTAATCAGGAAGTGACGATTTTGTTCTCTTTGACTCGTTGGATGGAAACGCTGCTGTATTCGCACATCCTTTATGCGATATTCCAGTTTTGCGCATGAAGTTAATTCGCATTTTTGGATGGAAACATAGCTACTGTCTGTCATTAAAATGGTTAGGTATTATTACCTCAGAGAACTGTCTTGAGCCACCACACGTTCATTGCAGCGTTTGAGTCTTCTGAGCTTCTAATTAATTATATATAAAAAAGGCCCACAGTGAATTGTGCAGAATTCCACTTTTCTTTTTGATATTTGACACCAGTTTATCAGGAATTGATGATTTTGTTCTCTTTTTGTTCTCTTTGACTCAATGGAGGGAAATGGAGCTTTATTCGCAAATGTTTTATGCGATATTGCAGTTTTGCACATAGCTTGTGAAAATGGAATGATTAAGATTATTAATGTTTTCAAGACTTTTATTCTCCCTCAAATATTTATGCTGCATCTTTTTCGATAAAAAAAATATCTGTTTCTGTTTGTACATTTATTTGTTTTATATAATTTATTTATATACTATGCTGGAAAAGCTAAATATTCAGCAGCCATTCCTCCAGACTTCGGTGTCACATGATTCTTCACATTAATAAATAAATAGTGTGAAAGCACTACACTTACACTTTAAAACTTTACCTTACACTTTACCCTCATACTGTCAGGCGTCTGTTCCATGTTGTCGTCATGTGATCCCTTCGTTCTGTTTCCCGCCATTTTCTAACATTGATTGTTTTCACCTGTGTGTCATTATCCCGTGTGTGTATATCTACCCCTTAGTCTGTCTCCTTCATTGTCCAGTATTGTATTGCCACAGTGTGTTGTCCATGGTCCAGTGGCTCCGTCTTCCCGTGTCTCCATCTGCCAGTGAGTGTATGTTAATAAATCTACGTGTATTGATAACTCCCGTGTTTTGTGCCTTTGTGTGCAGAGCGCACCGTGACAGAATACTGGACCAAAAAACAGTTTGCGGCGTACTTTCCCCCGTTTTTCTTTTTAGTCTTTTTTTCCCCCAGTGTTTTCTTTTCCTCTCCCTCGTGTTCCTATGGACCCCATCGACAGCCCCTTATTTCTTCCCCTCCTGCTGGAGCAGGGGGAAAGTAGCCTCGAGGACCATACAAGACGGTCGTCCGAAGATGGTCCTCGGGGCAATATCGCCGCTAATGTGGAGTGGATTCTGGCGAGGAATAGAGCAACATTCATCGTCTGTAAGGAGGAAGAGCTCGCCAGCGCCACTCCCGACCCAGTGACCAGCCAAACACCACCCACCTGCAGGAAGCGTTTGCCAGAGCCCACCGCAGACGGAGAGCCACCCACGGTGTACGAGCCATCGCCATCTAGAGCGACAGAGCGGAGTTACACCGAGCAGGAGGAGCTCAACAGACTGTCTGACCAGGTGTGTGAGCCGGCAACATCGCCGAAAGAGGGAGTCCTGGTGGACCTCAGCGGCTCATGCGAGAGTCCCGTCCACCCCTCCCCCCTCTGCAGATGTGCAACCGCTGGACACTGGGAAGTTGCTCACCGACTTCTGGAGCGAAGTCAAGCCCCTTCCGCTGTTTCCAGACAGCAAAGACGTATCTCCGCGTCAACTGTTTCCACACAGTTTTTTAGTTCCTGAATTTCCCGATGCCCCAAGCTCCAGAGTCGTGAGTGACTTCCCACCCTTTTCACCTCTACTCACACCTATGACTGCAGCCAGTCAACCAGCTCCTGCGCTGCTGCAGTCAGCCAGCCCCCCAGCTCGCCCTCAAGCTCCAGAGGTGGAGCTCGCTCTGAGGTGCTACCTGCCAGCATCGCCCTCTGGAGGGTGTCGCCCAGCGTCAGCTCCTCCAGCCTCCGAGCTACGGACTCCACCTCGGCCCTTCGACCCTTGGCTCCCTCCTCCCTCATCTCCGCCGTGGACCGTCAGTTCACCAGGCTCCCTCGTCCCTCCGGCTCTGCCTTGGTCAGTCGTCGCCCTTCCTACACCTCTGGACTCCACTCCTCTGGCTGCGAGGTCGCGCCTTCAAAGGGGGGGGGGGGGTAATGTCAGGTGTCTGTTCCATGTTGTCGTCATGTGATCCCTTTGTTCTGTTTCCCGCCATTTTCTAACATTGATTGTTTTCACCTGTGTGTCATTATCCCGTGTGTATATCTACCCCTTAGTCTGTCTCCTTCATTGTCCAGTATTGTATTGCCACAGTGTGTTGTCCATGTTCCAGTGTCTCCGTCTTCCCGTGTCTCCATCTGCCAGTGAGTGTATGTTAATAAATCTACGTGTATTGATAACTCCCGTGTTTCGTGCCTTTGTGTGCAGAGCGCACCGTGACACATACTCCACACATAAAACACTTTGTTTTTTAAATATTTACAACAGCATATGCTAGTATTGTAATTCTCAGCTGTACCTAAATATTGATTTGTTATCAAACTAACATTGTTTTTGATCCCATGTTGGCTGTACTGATGGTGAGGCAATGTACATCAGCATATCTTCACAAAAATAAAAGTACAAAATGTCAGTATATTCCATTTAAATGTTTTCAAATTTATTACAGTAAGCCTACTATGCTACGATACTATAATTAGAAACTGTACCAAGCATGGAAACGAAAGCATTTAGTATCTTCTGAAGTGAGAATCAATTTTCTATTATACATTTATATTTCTGTTTCCCAGTGATGGGTTGCAGCTGGAAGGGCATCCGCTACGTAAAACATAGGCTGGATAAGTTGGTGGTTCATTCCGCTGTGGCGACCCCAGATTAATAAAGGGACTAATCCGAAAAGAAAATGAATGAATGAATGAACGTTTATATTTTACATATAGACTGCCCAGTTGTTGATTTAAAATCCAAACGCACATGTACATTTAACTCTTTATCTACAAGATATGTCTTTGTACAGTTTACAATAAATATAAGGACATTTTTCTACATTCAGAAGAAACATTATTTATAGTCAGCAGGTTATCAGTTGGTGGAGCATCAAAATGTTTTAGGAGATATTAAACATAGTCTTGGAATACTCATTCATTCATTTTCCTTCGGCTTAGTCCCTTTATTCATCAGGGGTCACCATAGCGGAATGAACTGCCAACTATTCCAGCATATGTTTTACACAGCGGATACCCTTCCAGCTGCGACCCAGTACTGGGAAACATCCATACACACTCATGCACACTCATACACTACGGCCAATTTAGTTTATTCAATTCGCCTATAGCGCATGTCTTTGGACTGTGGGGGAAATCGGAGCACCCGGAAGAAACCCATGCAAACACGGGGAGAACATGCAAACTCCACACAGAAATGCCAACTGACCCAGCCGGGACTCACCAGCGACCTTCTTGCTGTGAGGTGACAGTGTCAACCACTGAGCCACCGTGTCGCCCTTCTAATACTCAACGTTTGCTAATTGACATGTAGTTGCAAGTTACCAATAATCAACAAAGTGTCTAAAGGAAATCACTGTGAAAGGGTACATTTAAGCACAACTCTGGTATATTCTTTAAAACATTTAAATAATAAATAAAGGTTCTTTACTTGCATTAACTCTTCCGTTAAAGTGATAGTTCACTCCAAATGAAAAAAATGACTCACCTTCAAGTTCCAAAACTTGTATGAGTTTCTTTCTTCATCTCTGGAACACAAAAGAATCAAAGACTGAAAGTCAAAGAATAATTTACTTTCAAAGAATAAGAATAAAGATTGTTGGTAGTCAAAGAATAAGATTGTTGGTAACTGCTGGTGCTGAAAAAAACTCATACATCTTTAGAACAAAAGTAAATGCTGACAGAAATTACATTTTGGGTGAGCGATTCCTTTAAGAACATCCTTGAAAACCTTAGACATGATTCTTCTAAGGAAACAATGGAAAAACAATAAAAGTACTATTATCTTTTGAAACATTGCAAACAATGCTAGGTTGCTGTAGCCCAATGTTGGGTCAAATATGCACAAACCAATGGACAAATATGAGTTTAAAGGTGTAATTTAAATTTAATTGAAATAATCTAATAACAACAACCCAAACGTTTTTCAAACAAAATCAGTGATCCACACTATAACTCAAATATAAAAACTTTTAGGACTTCACGTTGTAAAGCTTGAATGGTAATTTTAACACTTTCTCTTTCTTCCTTGATATTTGTCTTTATGTTTGATGACATGGAGACACGAGCAGTTTGCTGAAGAGTATTTCTGGAAAAGTCCACCAGCATGAGTTTGATGGACATCTCTAAGATCTTTTCTCTTCTTCAACCCAAAGAGGATGAGGAGGAAGACACCAACTGCAGTCACGAACTGAATCAAGCTGTCTTTACAGACGACGACAAACTCCTTACTGAACTCTTGTCTCAGGAACAATACAGAAAGTGCATCAACAACCGCAGTGGTTGGGGGATCCCGGTCACTCCCCTGCGCACAGCGGCTGCTCAGGGTCACCTGCGCTGTCTGGACGTCCTCCTGGCTCACGGGGCAGAGGTTGACAGCCTGGATGTCAAAGCTCAAACACCACTTTTCACAGCCGTCGCTGGCAAACACGTAGATTGCGTTGTCGCTTTATTAAAAGCTGGCGCAGACCCTAATGGTAGCCCACACAACAACTGCTCCCCTGTGTTGACTGCGGCCAGAGAGGGTGATGTGGACATCCTGAAGGAGCTCCTTCAATATGGCGCCGATGTAGACGTCAAGCCCAAAATGCCAGACTGGGCCTTAAATGCCACGGCCTGCCGAGGACCACTGTACATTTCAGCGGTTTATGGTCATCTGGAATGTTTCAAATTGTTGCTGCAGTTTGGAGCCAACCCAGACTACAACTGTACTGAGGAAAAGATGCTGACCAGGATCAAAGAGCCCAAAACTGTTTTGGAGATGTGTCTGAAATACAGCTGTGGGCTGGAATACATTCAGCTGCTCATAGACTTTGGAGCAAATGTTTATCTACCCACTTTAGTTGGAGATAAAACCACCAGTGAGAATGAAGCAGTAGTGCTTCTGCTCAAAGAGAGAGGTAAGTCTCAAATATATTTATCTCATGTTAACCTTTAAGACCTGTTTCAACATTATAGTCATTCAAAAGACATATTTTACATTCACTTTTTTGCACTCAGGCTGCACTTAAAGGTCTCTTGAAATTAAAATAAACTTGCTTACATGTTAGTATCCATATGTTAGTCTTAAAGGAAACCCTGGGTATCACGACTGGTATGCCTTAATATAAATGTAAATGATGCCTCTTTGTTAAATGTGTACAAAAAAAAAGACGTGTTTACATTTTTGAAAAAAATCCACCTTTACTGTGGTGCCACCATTGTTTTCTATATCTGTTTCTACTGTAAAAGTAGAGATAAAATGGAGATAAAAATAATGATATCATACCCACTTTGTGCAGCTTTTGCTTGTAATTTTCAGACGAACAACACTAAAAAGAGACGTGATGCATGTCTTCGCTGCTTTCCCATTAATACTAATAAGAGAAAAACCTGAGAAGATGTCTGATGACTTAAAATGACTTAACGTCTGCATGAATCAGAAGTTGCTGAGACTTTTATTTCAGTATGTTGATGTACTTCCAACTGAAACTGAATATTGAGTAAGGGGCGGTGCTTTCTTTTGCACATCATTCCCTTACAGCAAACTTAATAGTAGAGAGGGTATCAATATGCTGTTGCTATAGAAGCCCTCGGGTTAATGTCAACAGAAGGACCCACTCCAAACGCAGAAGCAAATAAGCAGACTTTCGTTGAAGATTACCACAACAAACACTTTTTTTTCAGTGGATTAACTTGCACTGATTAATTATATACTTTAAGAATAACAATGTGAGCTAGCAAAATAAACATTATAAATGTAGATTTCTAAGAGTAGAGCTCTAGAGGCGGATCTCCCAAATTACATAATCGAATACAATGGCGGGGCCCATGGTCCAATGTAAATGTGATTTTTTTGGAATAACGTAAACATGACATGTTTTTATTCTACATATTTTACAAAGAGGCATCATTTACATTACTTATATTACACTTCCACCTAAAAGGACCAACAATGTTTTTGACATTACCTCATACTTCAGTTTCTCATCAAATCTTCTGACCAATCAAATGCTCTGTAGTATCAAACATGTCCAGATGCTTCATATTTGCTTTTCATCTGTTGTGCTTAATCTCAACCAATCAACCACATTGGCAGAGCTGTGATAAAATAAAAAAAAAAACGCTACTGGCTGTTTTTTTAAAAGGGGAGGAGTTACTAAATGTCCCGTCTTCATGTTTCAGTTGACATTATGTCAAACTTTGAATAAAAAAATGCACATTTCAAAGCACTTCACAGGACCTTTAAATGTAATGATATTAATGTGTTTTTGCAAAATAACTGAATGCTGAAAAGTAGATATTGCTTAAAAATATTTTTATGTCCAAAATGAATAATTCATTTGAAGTGTAACTTCAGCAGTGTTTTACCAGCTTTAAGGATTTAGTGAAAACCACTTTTACTTCCATTTTTGATAAACATAAAGATTTTGTTCACTCAGTATTTCTTAATCCACTGCCAACAATGCTCTGGTTGCTTTTCTAGAAAATTACTATTAATATAACGGCAAGCAATTTTGTGTTCTAATAAACATCTAATAGACATCCGAACATACACGTCTTGGTAAAAACAAGGCTAAATTTAGGCTGTCAGTGAAATAGACGTCTAACAACAGTCCAAAAATAGACTAGTTATCAAACCGACAGATTAGACAGGTTAGTCTTCACGTGTAATCAGTCATTCTTGTCTATTTGATTACTAGTCTATTTGTGGACTATATTGTTAGAAATCTATTAGATGTTTACTGACAGCCCAAATTTAGCCTTGTTACTTATTGAAATTACCATACTGTATGCATGAACGCTGGAAGGTTTCCAGTGAAAGGTTGGTGTGACTATCCGACGATATCTCACAGCAATTCAAACTTTTTGATTAAGTGGCTAATTCATATGAATTTGTATGAACTCATTCATACAATTTACTACGATTTGCTAATCCCCCAATGATGGTTGGGTTAAGGGGTGGGGTTTGGTGCCACACCCCCTTTTAATTAAATATCGTACATTTTCGTACAACTGAACTCATACAATGAATTTGTACAAATTATCCACTGAACTGACAAAACATAAAATAGTTACGTTTCCTCATGAGATTAGACTGGACTCTCATTGATTTCATGAGGTTGCTTTAACAGCATTAGGCATTGAGCACAGAGCATTGTCACATACATCTACAGAAAATACTGTGTTCATATTTTAAAGACATGGCAGATCTTTATTGCAGAGAGTGTTTTTATGTCAAAAAATTGTCATAAAGTTACAAAAGCAGTACTTCCCCCCCCAAGTCTCATCAGCAAATCAATGATAAATCTGCTTTGGTGCTTCTGGTATTTTTAGATGAAAGTAAAAGCCTTCTCTCTAGAGTAAAAATGTCATGAAGTTAATTTACATTACCAATCAAAATTCAGGTTCCTTTAAAGTCCATGTGAAATCAAAATTTACATTGTTATTCTTAAAGTGAATAATTAATTCATGCAAGTTAATCCACTGAAAAAAAAAGGTTTGTTTAGGTAACCTATAATCAAAGTCTGACTATCTGCTTCCATGTTTGGAGTGGCGGTCCTTCTGTTGACGTCAACCTGAGGGCTTCCATAGCAGCTGTACATCAATAACTCTTAACGTTAGTTTGTTATGAGAGAATGATGAGCAAAAAGAAAGCCCCGCTACCTACTGAATATTCCGAGACAGTTGGAAGTACATCAACATACTAAAATAAAAGTCTCAGCAACTTCCAGTTCACATGGACTATAAATGCAAAGTGTCTGCTTTTTAGACTGTCCCTCAACCCAATCTTTTTCCTATTTTAATTCACAAAATGTACGCTTTTTGAACATGATTGTTAATGTATGTATTTTCTAGGAAGAAACACATGGTTTTTGCACAAATATACATTTAAAAACTGACGTTTGCAGGTTATTTAAAAATGAGCTGAAACAACACAATTCTTGTCTTGAGGTTATTTTGAGACAACCTAATTGTTTTATGTTCAATCTACTTAAATTTGTAAAAACGAATAGGTGAACTTAATTTCTTCATGTTGTCTTAACACAAATCGAGTGTGTGGAACCCAGCATTTTTTACAGTGTACAATATAATGCTCTATCAATTAAGCTACACACATCACAAAGTCTACAGTATGTAGATAAAAGGGTACAATGCATTATGTCCTACTTGGGGTAAGGGCACAGTATAAGTTTATTTCAAGAAAGTGGCACATGGCTTATATGGTTATTTATAGTGGTGAACAGATCTCATGCATTCTTAGAAACAGCTTACTTCTGCAATGAAATATAATGGCCATTTTTTAACAAGAAACAAACGACTAATAATAAGTGCCTCATTAAATATCAAATGCTTTTAAACCCCCATCCCTCAAAGTTCAGTTGCCATGGCTTAAGATGAAAATATTTTGCAGCATTTAGCAGTGTAGTATAGTAACCACTGAATCTATAAGGGATGCACAATAAAACAGCTTGAGGAATATGCCTTTGTATGAGAGTATGAGTGTGAGGACCAAATGTCCCCACAGATGTTGTAAATCATGACAAATTTGACATTTTATTTGTCCGCACAATGATAACAGCTTATAAATCATACTAAATGATGTTTTGTGAAATTCAGAAAGTTATGTTTGGAGGTAGAGTCAGCGTTCAGGGATAGCAAATATGATCTCATAAAAATCATTATGCCTAAGGAAAGTTATCCTAAAGATACACTAAACAAGTGTGTGTGTGCGTGTGCACGTGTTAGGCTTATGACGGCATTCCATTTTCTTGTTGCAATTAATTGCTGAAGCTTTTATCACAATATATGGTATTATTACGATATCATCTTAAGGGGCAAAAATATTACTTTAACAGGTATAATAACCAAAAATTGTGTATAAAAATAACCCCAAAAAAGTGTATTGCTTTACATGTTCAGAGTAAATAAATGTTTCAACCAAATTAAATTGCAATTATAATTCAATTCCAATAAGTACAATAGGTAACACTTTACATTAAAGTCTCATTAGCAAACATTAGTTAATGGATTAAAATCGACAGTGCAAAGATTTATTACAGTTACTTTGCTAATATTAGTTTTTTAAAATACAACAGAATTTTTTTAGTCATTAACTGTATTGAGTTGGGGTACAACAGTGTTGAGGATCCAAATGCAGTTTATTAAGAGTCGTCAGGCAGGCAAAAGTCAAAACAGGGACACACAAGACCATAAGAACAAGGAAACTCTTTGAATTGCTCACTTGTGTGTGTGTGCTGTGTTTATAGTCCATCTGATTAGTCCATCATGAGCTTCCAGCTGTGTATGTGTAATCAGGGGAAATCAGTAACTGGTGTGTGAGGTGCATAATGGGAGTTGTAGTTCATTAAATTGGCAGTTGTGTATCGTGACATTAACGTGACATTAACTCCATTTATTACATTTATTAACTCCATTTATTAAATTTTTAATGATTAGTAATCAGATTACAACAATGATTTTAACTTGTTACCACGCATCATACATACAATAGTTCTATAAATAGTCACAGAATTTTAGCCTGAACTCACGAGGAAACGTAACTATTTTACATTTTGTCAGTTTAGTGGCTTATTTGTACAAATTCGTTTGAAATTGTATGATTTTTAAAAGGAGGCATGGCACCAAACCCCACCCCTAAACCCACTCGTCATTGGTGGATGAGCAAATCGTACTATAATATACGAATGAGATCATACGAATTCATACGAATTAGCCACTAAATCAAAAAGTTACGAATTGCCGTGAGATAGTGTTGCAGAATATTATATCAATATTTCATATATCTATACATATAATAGGCCAAATTAACATGTGAAAATATTAATGTTTGAACTATTAAAATAATTAACCAATTGTCTTCAAGCATTTGGCACTGATATGAACACCCCTGCAAATACAAAGTGAATATTCATAAATAGCACTCTAAAGTTTAAATAAGAGTAATAACAAAAAAATGGCAGTATTTTGAAGTACCCACAATATTAAAATTGTATGTTTATTATCACAATATACTGAATATCAGCATATGTCTAATGTGTTTGTGTGTGTGTTTCAATGTGACTGTAACATCAAATCCTCTCTATACGCAGTTTGTCCAAAAACACTGATGTCTCAGGTGCGACTTTCTTTGTGGAAGTTCCTTCCCAAGGAGAACAAAATGTCCTCAATAGACTGTCTGGACACTCCCCAAATACTAAAGGACTATTTGAACCACATGTGTTGATTTTACTGCATTTTCACTTTTGACGTGGAACTGAAGAAATTGACTAATATCATGTTCTCTTTTTGTAATATTTGTAATAATTTCTGTCTTTTAAATGCTACAGATAATGTAGCTTTTAATTATATGCTTTTTATTATTTATAATAAAATATTTATGAATATGTGGTATATTGTGTTTCAGATTGGTTGTTCATACAGTGGGTTATGTTCTTCTTTGGTTGTTGCCATTAATGTTTGCAACTGAACCACTGCCTTGTGGTGACCATTGTCAATGATTTCTGCTGTGTGGTTGAACCAGCTATTTAAGGGCTTCTAAATTACATGCAAACTATAATTCTGGCTGGTGACAGGATTGAGATAAAGTTGGCTTTATTCACATTCAGTGACAACTTGTGACATGCTCCCTACATTGTTTACTGTGGTACTTTGACCTCAAAACAACATTAGCACTATTTATTTGACTGTGAACATTGTTGTACTTTGATAGTCATTGGCTGCTAATATGATTTCACTATTTAGAATTAGGCATGGGCCGGTAGAAGATTCTGACGCTATGATAACCTTGGATAAAAATATCACAGTTTCACAGTATTGTGATTACTGCTCTAAAATATATTCTTTTTAAATGTCTGGGTAAAAAATCTAACTTTTTTCTTTTTTAAACACAATATATTTTATTTTAAGAATTTAAAATATTTTGGAACAATAAACAAGTCAGGCTAAATAATTCAAATTAATTATTTCAGTCTTCATTTATTTCAAAAACAGATTTTTTTTTACAATTTAAAACGGCATCTTTGGATATCTTTTCTGCTGGAGATACTGTTGTCCTAAAAAACAAAAAGAAAAAGTAAATAAAAAAAACGTACACATACCTTAGGAACGGTATTGCAGAAAATTGTGACGGTTTTAAAACCTTCACTTTTCCAAACCGCGGCACGGTTATCGTCCCATGCCTATTTAAAATTAGCAAAGAATACTTCTCTGAAAATGAAATCATTAATATTATTAAGAACAAAGTCTGAATGTGTGAACATAAAACCAACTTTACCTCAATGGTGACAGGTGTGTTTGAGCCATATAATGTCTTCAGGACCTCAGGAGCCGAGTTTGATACAACTGGTATACACTGATTTGGTCTAAATAAAATAAAACGCTTAAAAACATCTCTTCCTTTACTTTTTTAATTCATTTTTCTTCTAACCACCTTTTTCCCTGAGCCCCATGATGCTTTGCGTGAATTTTGGAAGTTCTGTTAAAAACTGTACTTACTTAAAAAAAAATGCATACATTACAAATAAATATCAGTAATTGAGCCTTTAGTGAGCAAGGCTGTGACATCAACACATTGACTGTTAGAGCTTTTGCTGAACTCCTCAAGAAATTCAGCTGGCCAATCAAGAGTTTTACAACAATGGCAACATCACTAAAGTGACCAGAAGCAAGCCCTGCCGTAAATCAGGCCTTGTACATTTAAGTTTATTCAACCATTAATGTATAGGTAGTGTGTGATCACCTGGAGATTTTCACAGCTGGGTTTCCATCACTCTGTGGTAATGCGCATTTTAGTGTATCACATGAGAAATGGTGATGGAAATGCTAATTTCCAATAAAAATTCCTTAATTTGCAAAAAAGTTTTTACTCTCGTTTGAGGTGGTTTATTGGGAGTAATGGGAGATGGAAACACATTTGCTGAATAAGCTCTAACATAGCAAACATTAGCTACACCCATGTGACTAATCAGCTGTATTGTGGAGTATTTACAATGAGTATCTGTATTATATCAATTTTCCATAAGCACTGTATGGGGCTCAGTGTCATCTTAAAGGGCAACTATTATGCCCCTTATACAAGATTTAAAATAAGTCTCTGATGTCTCTAGAGTGTGTATGTGAAGTTTCAGCTCAAAATACCCCACAAGTAATGTTTTATAACTCTTTGAAACTGTCCCTTTTAACTTTTGATCCAATTTGTGCAGTTTTGGTGGCTGTCGCTTTAAAATTAAATGAGATTGTGGTTCGAGCTCTCTTTTAAAAAAAAGGGTGGAGCTACAAACGTCTATGTGTCAGCGTAGCGGCAGATTCAAAACTCTAATAGTGGACGGCTGCTTCTCACTCAGGGCTGTCTATGTTAATGAGGGAGAGATCGTCACTAATGGGCGGGGCTTTCTCCTTCTGATGGCATGTACACAGGGACAATGGGAATCAAAGTGTTTCTGCAGACTGTTTTTATGAAGTGTGATTATAAAAAATAGAATTCATGAATTTGTATCATTAGAGGCTGGCTATATTCACACACTGCTGCCCACAACTGTGTTATAAATGTGATTTTTTTCATAATAGGTCCCCTTTCATGCCTTTAGAGGGCATTTATCAAAAATTCAGCATTTCTTCTTCTGTGCACGTAATTTTTATAGCAATTGCAAGCTGCACTGCTAGGACATTTATATCTTGCCTAGTCATCATTCTCACATTCACACACATACACTACGGCCAATTTAGTTTATCCAATTCACCTATAGCGCATGTCTTTGGACTTTGGGGGAAATCGGAGCACCCGGAGGAAACCCACGTCAACATGGGGAGAACATGCAAACTCCACACAGAAATGCCAACTGACCCAGCCGGGACTCGAACCAGCGACCTTCTTGCCGTGAGGTGACGGTGCTAACCACTGCGCCACCGTGTCGCCCATTGTTTCCTTCTTTCTGTTAAACACAAAATAAGAGATACTGAAGAAAGCTAGAAACCTGTGTCTATTGACTTCCATTTATTTTTCCTACGATGGACGTCAATGGTTACAGGTTTTCAGCTTTCTTCAAAATATCTTCTTTTGTGTTCAGTTAAAAGAGTAAATAGTGAGTACATTTTCATTTTTGGGTGAACTATCTTGAGCTTCAAAATGAAAACAAGATAATTTTTACCCCATTGGCAGATTATTTTAAAGAAAAACTCATATTTTTAAGAAAAACTCTTATTTTTGAGTTATTATTTCTAAAAACAAGACAAAAGTATTCGCTACCTATATTAGATATTTGGATGTGATATTTGATATTTGGACTAGAAACAAGACAAAAATATGTACTGTAAGAAAGTAAGTAAATAAGAAAAGCTACTTTTTGCAGTTTTGATGGAAAAGCACCTGTAATTGCATTTGGGACTTTTTTCTTTCTTTGTTGAACACTTTGAAAAGATGTGGAGCACGTGGCTCAGTGGTTAGCACTGTCACCTCACAGCAAGAAGGTCGCTGGTTCACATCCCGGCTGGGCCAGTTGGCATTTCTGTGTGGAGTTTGCATGTTCTCCCTGTGTTGGCGTGAGTTTCCTCTGGGTGCTCCGGTTTCCCCCACAGTCCAGCGAAATGCGCTATAGGTGAATTGGATGAACTAAATTGGCCGTAGTGTATGAGTGTGTGTGTGAATGTGAGAGTGTATGGGTGTTTCCCAGTACTGAGTTGCGACTGGAAGGGCATCCTCTGCGTAAAACATATGCTGGAATAGTTAGCGGTTCATTCCGCTGTGGCGACCTCTGATAAATCAAAGACTAAACCGAAGGAAAATGAATGAATGAATGAAAAGATGTGCTTCACTTTATGATGGAAACTCAGCTACTGTGGCCTGAAAGCACTCATGACTCTCTACTAGTGATCTCCAGTTTGCTGGGTGGCTAATTATAGTGTCTTATGATAACTGGCTGCTGGCTGACAGTGGATATCATCCACACCTTTTGCACCAGTGTGGCATCCATTCACCATTGCTGAGGAAATCTACCAAGCAATTTTGTTGTTAATAGATGTCTATTAGACGTCTAAGATGGCTTGGCTAAAAGAAGGCTAAATTTGGGCTGTCAGTGAAAATCTACTAGACGTCTAAGAATAGTCCAAAACAAGACTAGTCATCAAATACACCGATTAGACAGCCTACACATGCATTCCTGTCTATTTGATGACTAGTCTGTTTTTGGACTATTGTTAGACATCTATTTGATTTTCACTGATAGGCCAAATTTAGCCTTGTTTTAGCCAAAATGTCTATGTGTTTGGACGTCCATTAGACATCTTTTAAACAGAAAAAAAATGCTTGATGCACTCAAAGAATGATGTTTGCTGCTTGTTGAAATGACTTATTTAAAATGAGCTGAAACAACACAATTCTTGAGGTTTTTGTTTTTTTGCAACAACTTAATTGTTTTATGTTCAATCCACATAAATTTGTAAAAACAAATAAGTTAACTTAATTCCTTCATGTTGTCCCAACACAAATCGATTGTGTGGAACCCAACATTTTTTACAGTGTGTGGAGGTTCAGTGAACTTGAACCATTGACTTGTTTTGGCTGCAACAGAACATCCAGTGATGGCCTAAAGCTAAATCCTCCCAAAAGCTGCTCTGTAATTGTGGTAACTACAATTCTCCATAGCATCGCAGCCAGAGAAATATGTCCAGCTTCACAAGGAGGAAGAAACAGGTCATGCTGGTGCTGCTGATGATGAAGATGCTTTTTCTGATGAGGAGGACCACATAAAGGGGGAATGAATCCTGCAGGAGAAGATATCCGCTTGTTAAGTCGTGACATACGGAACACTGTTTCTGGGTCCAAGCCGCTACTCATTTGAATTGAGAAAATATTAGTTTATGACCATAGTAATATAACACATTAAAGTGATTTTAAAAATAAGTCTCTGGACTTGCTGCATCACAGACATCAATATTTTTACAATTTATAAAAAACAATGATCACTTTCTGGCTATCGGATATTAGGCATGGATATATGTATTGCGATCGTGATTTTCGAAAGTATTACATCGCTTTGTAAACGTTTATTATTACCATTTGTTGAGTCTCCCCATACAATTTGATATAGCGCTTGGACCCGGAAGCCGCTTCGGGTGACGACACACTTAGCAAGCGGATTAAAGAGCATTTCATTCTTTATATTTATGTTGCTGTTGTTTTATGTTTACTATTATTTTGGATATTTTGGATACTTTTGAAAGCTATATCTTGCTTTCCCAGTGTTTCTTTAAAACACCATTGCAAATGGCACAGGCCTAAAATTGTTTTTCATTTATTTGGGTGTGTTGCCTTTAAAATTTTATTCATTCATTCATTCATTCATTTTCCTTAAGCTTAGTCCATCTGGGGTCGCCACAGTGGAATGAACCACCAACTTATCCAACATATGTTTTACACAGCGGATGCCCTTCCAGCTGCAACCCAGTACTGGGAAACGTCCATACACACTCATGCACACACATACACTAAGGCCAATTTAGTTTATTAAATTCACGCATGTCTTTGGACTGTGGGGGAAACCGGAGCACCCGGAGGAAACCGACATGACCCAGCCGGGATTCGAACCAGTGACCTTCTTGCTGTGAGGCAACAGTGCTAACCACTGAGCCACCGTGTCGCCTTTAAAATTGTATTTGATTTTAGAAATGTAACACAAATAAAATGGAATGTTTTGTATATGTGAATGAAATATAGCCCTTTTTTGACAAAACACAGAAACCAATTCAGAAATGTTGCATATGCAGTCGAAGGCAAACTTATTAGCCCTCCTGTGAAATTTTTCCTTTTTCAAAAATATCCCAAGTGATGTTTAACAGACGTTCACAGTTACCTATTTCCTCTTATACATTTTGATTTTTTTTCTTCTGGAGAATGTCTTTTCGTTTGGCTGGTATAAACATTTTTTATATTACAAATTGCAATTTAATGTGACTACTAGTGTCCTGCAAAATAACAAAAATATTGTGTACTGCCATCATGGCAAAGACAAAACAATTTAGTTTTTAGAAATTAGTTATTAACTATTATCTTTTAAAATATGTTGAAAGAGGGCGACGCGGTGGCGCAGTGGGTAGCACGTTCGCCTCACAGCAAGAAGGTCGCTGGTTCGAGCCTCGGCTGGGTCAGTTGGCTTTTCTGTGTGGAGTTTGCATGTTCTCCCCGTGTTCGCGTGGGTTTCCTCCGGGGGCTCCGGTTTCCCCCACAAGTCCAAAGACATGCGGTATAGGTGAATTGGGTAAGCTAAAATTGTCCGTAGTGTATGTGTGTGAATGAGTCTGTATGAATGTTTCCCAGTGATGGGTTGCAGCTGGAAGGGCATCCGCTGCGTAAAACATATGCTGGATAAGTTGGCGGTTCATCCCGCTGTGGCGACCCCGGATTAATAAAGGGACTAAGCCGAAAAGAAAATGAATGAATGAATGAATATGTTGAAAGAAATCTCTCCATTAAACAGCACTTGGGAAATATTTAAAATATCATTATGAAATTTCACAGGAGGGTTGATAATTTTGCTTTCAACTGTATATGTACAGTACAGATAACTTTATTATTGAATAATGTATGCAAAATCATTAATGCATATGCAAAAATGTTTGGAAATGGATTTTCAGTTTCACTTCAAAAGGCAAGCTGCATTTAAAATTGCATGTTTTTGAAGTGCTCTTTGAAGGGAGCACGACTGTGATAATCATGTATATAAGGCCATCAAAACTAAACTTGGTTTTAAAAAATAAAAGTAAAATATTCAAAATCGTTTTCCATTTCCATGCATACATTTGCATAGCTAAATTTAGCTGAATATGAAAGTATTCTGTATTTCTTCTCTTGTTTATTTATTAGAAGTTGTTCAACAGCATAAACAGATTTTAATGGCCTTCACAACAGCTCCTTCTTTGTCTTTAAAAGATGAACTTTTAACATAGTTTAAGTTAGCAGATCTAATAGTGTAAAGGAGTTCATACAATTTAGTTCCCTTTAGTATCCCTTTCACCCCTTGGTTTACATTTTGTCCTACACAAACACAAAGGTGTTCATTCTCAGACCTAAAAGATCTTGTAGAAGTGTAGACTACCACCACACTTGACAAATACCCAGGGGCCAGATTATGAAAGGCTTTAAAAAAATAATCGGCAGCCAGTTTAGTGGAGCAAGTAATGGAGCAGCTGACTTGTGTTTTTAGCCGACTTAATCATACTCACCATTGCATTCCGGATTTTCTGAAGATGCCCTAAAGCACCAGAATCAACTCCAAAGTAAAGGGGTTACAATAATCCATTTGAGTAAAAAAAAAAGCTTTCTCCAAGTCAGTGATGGATAAAAAAGGTTTCATCTTCGCTAACAGACAAACTGTAGAGGAAAGAAGATCTGAGGAACTGTATCCATCTTTAAATCACTACAAAAAAGCCCAAATCTTTCACATTGGTTATAATAAAACCAGCCAGAAAGGATGAATTTAAACAATGAACAACTTACTGTTTTTTTGGGGGCTGGAAACAATTGCCTTTAATTTTATTTTCATTAAGCAATAAAAATCTAAAGCCATCCAGGTCCTTTAGATCATGTAAACATACTTCAAGCTCTTTCATAAAATCTGAGTTAGATTTTTACAGATGAATAAATCTCAGTATCATTAGCATAGCACGATACGTCATGTTTACAAAAAATAGCCCCGAAAAGAAACATACACTATAAAGAGAAAACAACAACGGTGCCAAAATCGACCCTTGTGGAACTCCCCAGGGAAGATGCAATCTTGAAAAATTATAATTAAGCTCTCACTAAACAAGATCTATCTAAAAGATACAATTCAGACACTGCCTATAGGCTGCCCCAATGTTCCAGATGCTCAATGGAAATTTTGTGGTCCACCATTTTAAAAGCCGCGCTAAGATCAAGCAGAACACTTTAACCATTGTCTGTTGATAAACAAATCTTCTAGCACTTTAACCAACCAACAGAACCAGTTTGAAAAGGTTCCCATATTGCATTTAAGGAAATGTAACATGCATATTTCCAACTAAATGCCCTGACTGAGGTAGTTGTTAATTAAAACAGCATAGGCGACCCAAAACTGAGACGGCACCATGTCATCTTTAGATGAAGAATGAAGAAGGTTTAAGATGAATCCCAATGACCACCAAAACTGGAAGCATAATAGGATGAAATTATGTCATTCCTAAATTCTGTCCATTCTGTCCAAGAAGTAAATGGCAATGTCAGTATCAACCAGATAAGAAACTCTTCAAACTTAAACAATTTAAAGTGTTAGTTCACCCAAAAGTGAAAATTCTATTATTACTGTAATTACTCATTCTGTCCTCTGAGACCTTTGGTCATCTTCAGAACTCAAATTAAGATTTTGTTTTTTAGATGAAATCCAAGAACTTTCTCATCCTCCATAGACAGCAACGGTTCAGAGGCACTCAAAGTCCACAAACAACTTTGTTGGTTCAACTGCAATCATATTAAACTAGAACACTTTTGTGTCATTTGTCACAAACATGTTTGAATTAATTTTTTCTGTTAAACACAAAATAAGTTATTTTGAAAAATGCTGAAAACATTTACTACCATATTTGTTTTTCGTGTTGGAGTCAGTGGTTACAGGTTTCTACATTTTTTATAATACCTTATTTTGTGTTCAACAGAAAAAAGCTAAACTCACAACGTTTTGGAACCACTTGAGGGAGAGTAAATAAATAGTGAGTAAACTTTCATTGGCCCCCATTACATAATTTGGGGCCAAAGATGTGCTGTACATTTGTCTGCTCTGTGTGATATGTTCTTAGGAAGTCCTTGACTATCTTTGGTGATACATCTCACATTTTGTATTTTGAATTTGAACAGCTTCTCTCAAGCAGACGGTCTAGAGTAACAAAATGGAGGACTGACATAGAGCTTCCAGATTACAAATGCAGTTGACTGTAAACAATTAATTGAAACAAAAAAATTACAGGTGAACTGTACATTTTTAGATGTGATTTTAATACGGAACGTGATACCAGATTGTGCTTGAGTAGGGTGTGACCATTTTATTATTATTATTTATTTTATTTTTTTCCAGTTTTTGTCATGATTATATTGTAAACATGTAAACTAGCCTACTACAGGTAAATGCTGTATAAATTGCCGCCTAAAGGGAGACCTCGGAGACCTCTGGCGGCTGTTTTGAGATGAACTCTGGTTGGTTATTTAACATTTTTTCAGTTCAAACCAACCAGAGTGTATCTCAAAACAGCCACCAGAGGTCTCTGTTACCACAGTAGTAATACTTGTACTCGTACGCTATAGTATGTATAATGTACACAAAAAAAAACTAAGATTTCTCTTAGTTTTACTCAGATTGCCAGTAAACTTCACTAACAAAAATGGCATCAAACTGAATTAAACATTTAGATTTGAAAGTTAGAAAGAAATTAAATATTTGTGTTTCCCAGTAAGTTATTTTACTTTTTTAGCATAGCCTACATGCTAATCTGTGATCCATGATTTATACTGTAATGATTTGAGTTTAACATTGCAATATCAATAATATTCAAGGCAAATGTTGGTTTCTGTCCATCATAAGATCTCTGGTATTTTTTGGTAATAATATTGAAAGAAATCCAATGGCTTCAAAAAACAAAAGGCCAGATTTAACCTTGGGAGTTATTGAAATGCTGACTGCAACATACACATTGCCTAACATCATTTTTTATTATTATTTTTTTAATATGATCTTAGCTTATTTTGTTAGATTATTTCCAGCTTTGTTCTCCCCGTGTTCGGGTGGGCTCCGGTTTCTCCCACAGTCCAAAGACATGTGCTGTAGGTGAATTCATTCATTCATTCATTCATTTTCTTTTCGGCTTAGTCCCTTTATTAATCCGGGGTCGCCACAGCGGAATGAACCGCCAACTTATCCAGCATATGTTTTACGCAACGGATGCCCTTCTAGCTGCAACCCATAACTGGGAAACATCCACACACACTCATTCACACACATACACTACGGACAATTTAGCCTACCCAATTTTACCTATACCACATGTTTTTGGACTTGTGGGGGAAACCGGAGCACCCGGAGGAAACCCACGCGAACACGGGGAGAACATGCAAACTCCACACAGAAACGCCAACTGACCCAGCCGAGGCTCGAACCAGCGACCTTCTTGCTGTGAGGCGAACGTGCTACCCACTGCGCCACCGTGACGCGCTGTAGGTGAATTGGGTAAGCTAAATTGTCCGTAGTGTATGTGTGTATGTCCTGGTCCTCCAGGTTGGGGGTTGAGCATTGGGCTAACAACCCACCTCATGAAAACTTGATGTTACGAAACACCAATATAGTATGGCTAAATATTAACTTTGATATAAATGGCCATGGGAGTAAGTAAGGATTTTTGAACTGTAACAAAAAAATAGAGAAGGAAGCTTATGTTATTAATCTCTTGATAATATTTACAAAGTACCATATTCACAGATGCAAATTTAATAACCAAAAAACATTTTATCCTGCTATACTAAAAGAATTAGAACATTATACGAACAACATAAAGCAAAGCACTAATAAAAAAGCCATTAAAACCACTTTTTTACTCGAAACCTTCAAGATCCTGTAATCACGCAAGGCCTTTACCCTTTCTTAGTATGCATACTTATATATTTGTCTTGTTTATATTTTGTTTTGTACACCCCTGACTTTTTTTTTGTTTTGTTTTTTCTCTTTCTTTCTTTCTTTCTTTCTGTATTTGTATTGTTCTGTACTTTATTTTTTTTAAGCATTAATAAAAAAATAAATAAAAATAAAATAAATATATATATATATATATATCTCTCCAAATTGCTCACGTTGGATATAAAACCGAAAGTGTGCCTTAAAGTATTAAGTAATATAAAGTCACCAGTGCCGTTGCTATTTTTAATCGATTTTAATGGAATTTTATTTTGAAATGAAATGGCATCCAAACCAAACGGCATCTTTCCGGAGCCGAAAAAAGAAGAAAAGAAAAGCAGAGGAAGAAAAGCAAGCATAAAGGTATGTTCTGCTATGCATAATACACTATTTAGTAGTGCAGTATTAGGACTTGTTTTAATAAATTCATCGATGCCCATGATCACAGAAATACTTGTAATATGTGAGGAAAAAAATAGGCCACATTCAGCATGTTTCATTAAATAATCAATTAATTATCTATCCCACTAATTCACCCTGCTGCATTTTGGCAAAATCGAATTTTACCCACTGTCCAACATCTAATGCAAAGTTCTGTTTGTGTAAATCTCTATGTAAAAACAAGTTAAAATGTCTCCTGCATTTCTAGTTATTTATGCATATATTTGTATGTTATTCATTTACAAAAATGCATATGATTCATGTTTTATTTGTGTATGTCATACTTCTATACTTTTTTGGAACTTTGGAACAACTGGCCCAGCTGGGACTCGAACCAGCAACCTTCTTGCTGTGAGGCGACAGCCACTGCGCCACCCTCACTTAAATTTCTAAAAAATTATAATAAGTTAACGTAACAGTTAACACTTAATTCCTTCACAGGATTTAACATGAATCAATTGTGTGGACCGCAGCATTTTTTTTCTTACAGTGTATCAAATACACACCTGAAATAGCACAGATCAGTTAAAGATAAATGTATTCATTTTAGAACAGATAAAGAGATTAATTTAACTTTGAATTCCTAAAACAACGAAAGTGGTGCTTTAGAATAAGAGCGAGAGAGCAGTAAATGGAATGGCATTACAGAACAACATAACCACCCATTACAACAATAAACAATACAAATTGTATCCTGCTGCAAAAAGCTAATAATAGTCTTTTGTTTACTTACATTAGAATCTCATACGTCTCACATCATGAAATGAAACGGCTGATTAAAGCAGGAGTTTTTAACTGAAGTTCAGTCTGGTTCATTACAGCCAAGTGACACACAAGTAAAGTTTTGGGAGTCGTTTGTAAAATATGAATGAATAAAAATGTTTTAAGAAGACAGATTAAGATGATGACACTTTAGAATAAGTCTAATTGAAAATAATATTAAAGAACTAACAAACAATGTATTTGTTTTTACATAGCATTAATATTTGTTACCAATAGTTTAAAGGTCCTGTGAAATTAAAACATATATTTTTTGATGTTAGTATCAGTATTTATTGTAATCGTTTCAATTGAGTGCTAAGGGGTCCCTGAACATATCTTGGTTTAAAAAGAAAAAAAGAAAAAGAAAATTAGAAATAAATAGTCAAAATAAATGTTATTGACACAAAAACACAGGTATATTAAATTCAAACAAAAAACCCAAATTTGATTTAAATAAAATAAAATAATCAATAAATGTGAAGAGGGGACGAGTTAAACTTTTCTACTTTCTCTGAATCAACTTATAAAAAAACTGAGAAATGTTCCTTATATTGCTGTCGTGATTACAGCATGTTTCTGCTAACTACTGTCATTAACTGCATGATTTGTATTATCTTAGAACAGTTCACTCTGCTATAGGGACATCATTTTCACACAAGTCACCTCCTAATCACAACCAACATAAAAAAACACTATATTAATTAATTGTAAATACTAGAGTGATTTTGAACCAAACTATAAATACTTAATCTTTAATTCTATAATAAAACAACTATAGTCATATAAATAATGTTTGCTACATACTACAAAACCCCACAGTTTACTGTAGTAAAAACAAAAGTATTTATTACAATTTAAAGGTCCACAATAGTTGATACAACAGCATACTGTAGCATTCATTAACAAAGTGTTGTAAATATTGAACTATATAGTATAATACACTTTACTATTGTGTTAAATTATGTTTCTAAGATACTAAGCTGTAAAAAATCCTGGGCTCCACACAATTCCTTCCTGTTGTAAAGTGGATTAATTTAACTTAATTGTTTTTTGTTGTTGTTTTTTTTTTTACAAATTTAAGTGGATTGAACAAAAAACAATTAAGAACAAACGACAATTAAGTTAAAAATCTCAAGAATTGTGTTGTTTCACCTCATTTTAAATAGTTTGAACAAGCAGTTCAAAATATATTTTGAGTGTACAAATGACTACAATATTTTATAATGTAGGAATGTAGAAATGTGCATGTTCAGTAAAGCAATATGAATAAAAGAAATGTACTAAATAAATACTATACATTAAAATATCTAATAACTTAAATATTGCTACTTTTGTTTTTAATAATTTCTTAGTAAATGTTGAAATTATACGGATGGCGACGCGGTGGCTCAATGGTTAACACTGTCGCCTCACAGCAAGAAGGTCGTTGGTTCGAGCCCCGGCTGGGTAAGCTGGTGTTTCTGTGTGGAGTTTGCATGTTCTGCCCGTGTTAGCGTGGGTTTCCTCCGGGTGCTCCGGTTTCCCCCACAAGTCCAAAGACATGTGCTATAGGTGAATTGAATAAGCTAAATTGGCCATAGTATGAATGTGAGAGTGTATCGGTGTTTCCCAGTACACTGGGTTGCGGCTAGGAAGGGCATCCGCTGTGTAAAACATATGCTGGATAGGTTGGGGGTTCATTTCGCTGTGGCAACCCCTGATGAATAAAAGGACTAAGCTGAAGGAAAATGAATGAATGAATGAATGAATGAATGAATGAATGAAGGAATGAATGAAATTAAACTGTTAGTTCATGTTAACTGCATAGTTAAATAACCTTAAAAGAATGTATTTCAAAGCATTACCTGAAAGCTGTTATCGTACACTGTTAAAAGTAAAACAAAACTCTTGCTGCCTAAAATTTTTTAGTTTAATAAAATACTTTTTTTTTAGTCATCTGATCTTAGATCAATCAAACTGACTAAAAATATTAGGTTAAACTTTGTAAAACTACAGACTGATTAACTTAAAATAAATGTCATGACAATAATTTTGACAGTGCCTATTATTAGCATCAGATATTATCAAATGAGTATTTTCCTTGTTTCATTTGTACTAATTCTAGATTTAAAGGGCCTCATTGTACGTCATTGTACATAATTACTGGTGAAGCAATTTGAGGTTTAGCTCCAGCCAGTGTTTTTTGTTGTTGTTGAGCCTATGCGCTATCAAACCGTTGATCTGAACTGTGTCACAGGAAACCAAGGAAGAGGGCAATTGTTCTACAAGATAAAAAGTGATGACATCACACGAGGTGCTTTCTGCACAACATATTCAAATGCAGATAATATAGAGCAAACGTCAAAGCGTTGGTTGAGAAACTGAAATCTAGATAAAAAAACATATATTTTGAATCAGATCTGTCTCACGATTTTCCTCTTATCATCTGAAGGTCTGTACAAATAAGAATGCAGATTTTTCAGCACATTCACTTAAGATTATGGGTAGGTTGACAAATAGCCAGTATAAATATATTTTTTGTAAAACACCATTTTTGAAGAAAAAAATATATATTTATATTATTTGAAGTCGACGTTTGAGAAAATATAAGGGGTCACTAACTTTTCTTTTTAACATTTTTACTGAACTGTACCTTAAATGCATCCTATGGTGTGACATACAGTAGCAAAAATTAAGAGAAACAACTCTTTATAATATACAAATAGCGTGAGAGCCATTTATCTTCATTGTGGGACGTGTATCTTCATATAGTGCAATTTATTTGATATGAAATGATGAATAGTATTTTTTCTCCATAATTTGTTGGACATTTTCAATAAATAGGGGTGTCACACCAAAGGACAACAGAACTGTTCCAAAAAAGTTAAATATGTGAAAAATTCTGGGACAAAACAGACACAGCCACATGATCTTAAATGGGGTCCTTCAACTGATTAAAGTTTTCTGTGGAATTGCCTGATTTAAAATTAGCACATGAGGACAAGGCTTTCATGGCTCAAAATGAATAAATGTGTTCCTTTTTAGAAATACAGAGCTCAACATATATCAGTACACCCCTCACAAATCTCTCATTGAGATTCATATTTTCTATAGGAAGCTTTGCAATATTATATTTGTGCGTATACATTAGATCTGGAGCTAGTCTAATAGTCTTCTTGCTGTGAGGCGACAGTGCTAGCCACTGAGCCACTGTGTCACCCCCACCCAAATTTAAATGTTAGGGAAAAATATTAAATAATAAATAAATAAAAAGAATTCTACAAAAAAAGTATAAAAATTTTTGGAAATTTTGTAGTTTGTAATTTTGTTTTCTCAATATTTCACATTAATTTTAATTTTAAACATAACATTTTAAAAATAATTTTAAATAATAAACATGTATTATTTTTTATTTCGAAAGATGTTTGGTGACTAAAATATTATTTTAATAAATATATCCATTTAATAAATCTGTTTTATTAAAAATATATGACTAAAATATATGACCTATATTCACTGAGAAATTGATAAAAATATTCATTTTAAAATGGGGTGTATTCATTTATATTGAGCACTGTACATGGATAAAAAACATATTAAAATAAATTTTTTTAAAAACTTGTATTTAATAATGATTTTATGATTTATGCTTTTTTGTAATTTATGCTTGAGACAGTCATACTTTAAGATTTGGCAAAAAAAAAAAGTTAAATAAATGTAAGAACTGCATGTTGGCATGTCTCTAGTATGGATTGGCATGTTTCTTGCTATAGGCGGTTGCCAGGGTGTTCTGAGTGGTCGTTAAGGTGTTGCTAGGGTGTTCTGAGTGATTGCTAGGCGGTTGCTAAGGTGTTGCTAGGCAGTTGCTAGGGTGTTCTAGGTTGTTGCCTGGTGGTTGCTAGGGAGTTGCTAACATTAATTAGCATGGTTCTAGTTTGAATTAACATGATTCTAGTATGAATGAGTATATTGCTAGTATGAATTGGTATGTTGTTATTATGTCCAATGTAAAGTCAATGGCAGTTTTTTTACAATGGAAGTCTGTGGGACAGTTGCTAGGGTGCTGTAAGTGGTTGCTAGGGTGTGGCTAGTAAGTTGAAAGGTCATCAGTGATTGACAGATTGGTAGTCTGAGTTTAATGAGCCCAACCTTAAGTCTGTATGACAGTCTGGCGCAAAGTTATGAGGTCACAAAGTATGGTCCAATGTAAAGTCAATGGGACTTTTCCTAAATTTCCAGGTCAGTTTACGGAAAACCGTAAGTCGGATCAGTTGGAAAAGATATAGCAAATTAATTCAGTATAGTTTGGAGGTTTGGAGTTAGTTTGGTTTTTGTAGCTTAAACGGTTTAGGAGGAGATACATATAGAAATTAGTCTCAGAAGAAGACGGAAGAAGAAGAATATGTTTATGTAGTATAACAGCATGTTGGCTTTCTCAAGTTTTTTCTTTTTTTTTTCATGTGCGACAGTGAAAATGAAACGTCACCTCTACAATATAGTCTAGCCTATGGTTCTAAAAAGAAAAACAAATAAATGAATAAATAAAGGAGGGTTCACTTATCCAGGATGTGCATTGTGACCGAAATGGATAGCAGGAAAGCAGTCGGCTCAAGCACAGGAAGTGGGCTGAATGCGAATGTTTTATGGCCTTTCATCTCCTTTAAGCAGATACACTTTTAAAGAAAAGCTGAAAAACCAATAAAAGCCTCCAAATGTATGCTTGATATGTATACCGAGTGCACGTTTGGCTGATGAAAATGTCTATTGAGCACAGTATCGTGTTGACAAACTGAAGTGAACTGACTCACGAGGGGAAAGAAAGCCCAATTGTCTTTCCCTCACAATGGCGCAGCACAGACAGAAGGGAAAGAGTGTACGGAGCAGATATTTACATGCTGTCAGCCAGGCTTCCTGTCTTTGTCAAGCTTAAAGCATTTTTTCGGTCACTTGTGTAAGATCCACTCTTTCCTGTGTAGAGCAGGAAAGTGCCATGTGATTACAGTAGTACCAAAACAGGACAGAAAGGAAATGTTTAAAATAGGCCCTCAAACTTTGACCCTACGTTTTTGTGCATTGTGTCCATTTACTATGTAGATCACAACGCTCACCGCTGCGCAAACGTATTGCAAACTACTTTTGTGGCCAGGAGTTGACTTTAAAGTTTGTGTGTCGTTTGGAAATGTAAAGTAAAAATGACTGAGCCAGCTTATATATCATGTCCCATTTGGAGCAGATGCGGTGGAAGAGTGGCAGAAACAACTTGATCATGACTTCAAGCTTAATGAGAGGAACTGGGCGTGTGTGTGTGTGTGTGTGTGGCGTCTGCTCGGTCTCTGTGGGGCATCAGGCTGAGAAAAACCCTCGACCTTGTTTGAAGAATGCTGTGGATTTACTATCGTCCAAATGATTACATTGGAAAAGCACTTTTGATGTTAAAGGATTTGCACAGAATGTTTTCTGCTCTTCTATGAGATGCTCTGATTCAAACTGACGAGTCTAGTTTGGTAAGTTTATTTCCCCCGAGTACATTTTCTTATCAAGGAATAAGAATTTCCTGAGGTGTTGGTTCATAACATTTGGGCTTGTTTGTCTTTTTTTATTTTCTAAAGTACATTCAGAATATTCATAGCATAGAAAACACACAGAAGATACTTAATTACACTTCTTATGTTGGCTGTGATTTCTTCTATGTAAACAAAAAAAAATTACTTTTGCTGCTTGTTCAAATTACTTATTTAAAATGAGTTGAAACAACACAATTCTTATTTTTTTGGCGGGGACAACTTAATTGTTTTATGTTCAATCCACTTAAATTAAAATTTAATTTAATTGTAAAAATGATTAAGTTAATTGCATCTATTTGTGTTGGGACAACATGAAGGAATTGTGTGGAACCCAGCATTTTTTTTGTATACTGTATATTCATATGTTTGTGTTAGTAAGTTATTCATGTTTTCATTCAAAAAGACACTTATGCTTACCAAAACTGATGCATTTTTTTTTTTCAAACAATAATATTGAGAAGTAATGTTGTGATTAAAAATAACTTTGGTTAAAATAAGTTTTTATTCTAATATATGTCAATTTTGATTGCCATTATGTCAGTCCTCAGTGTAACATTAAATATAACATTAAGATGATTCTTATATACTTATTTGAAACTTTTCTTATTAGTAGTAGTAGTATTATGACAGTTGAAAACTGCTTAATATGTGTGGAAACTGTGATGCTGTATGTTTTTTCAAAATCAGAATTTGTTTTTGTAGCATTAAATATGTCAGTTTGTTTGTGTGTGTTTGTGTGTGTATGCATGTCTCTATGTGTGTTTTTGTTTAACCTACATTGTGCACTCACTGGAACTGGATTGCATTAAACCAAAGCTGGGTCAAATATGGACAAACTCGAGCCTTTGGGTAAACTGTTGGGTTTGTTCATACTGTAGTTCTAGTTTTGGGTAAATACAAAGCAGCTTTTTTAGAGTGTGAGGACATCCCCACATATGTAGTAAATTAAGGAAAAATATTTAATTAACATAGTAATTTATTATGTAAAATTTTATTACCGGGCGTCACGGTGGCACAGCGGGTAGCACGATCACCTCACAGCAAGAAGGTCGCTGGTTCGAGCCCTGGCTGAGTCAGTTGGCATTTCTGTGTGGAGTTTGCATGTTCTCCCTGTGTTCGCATGGGTTTCCTCCGGGTGCTCCGGTTTTCCCCACAGTCCAAAGACATGCGGTACAGGTGAATTGAATAAGCTAAATTGGCCATAGTGTATGTGTGTGTATGGGTGTTTCCCAGTGTTGGGTTGCGGCTGGAAGGGCATCCGCTGCGTAAAACATATGCTGGATAAGTTGGCGGTTCATTCCGCTGTGGCGACCCCTGATTAATAAAGGGACTAGGCAGAAAATTAATGAATGAATGAATAAATTTTATAAGCAGAACAACCTAAATGGTTTTTGTTGTTTGTTTGTATGTAAAAATGAAGGAAGTGTAATGTTTAGTAAGGAAAGTAAGTGTAATTTGTGACAAACAATCATAAACAAATGATGGGAGACATTCTACACTCTCAGAAATAAAGGTACAAAATCACATGGGCGGTACCTTTTCAAATAGTACATTTTTACATATTATTACCTAAAAGTATATATGTGTACCTCATACTTCCATAAAGGTATAACAGTGAACCTTAAATGTATAAAAGTGAGCCTTAAAGGTACAAAAGAGTACCCTAAAGGTACTAATGTCCACCTGGACAGTACAAAAGTGTACCTTTTGAAAAGGTACTGCCCCAGTGACAGATTTTGTACCTTTATTTCTGAGTGTGTATAATGTTTTTAGAATGTAGAATATTGCATTTAATTTCTTGATTTTAACATTCAAAACAAAACTCATACACTTTTTATTTAATCTCACATGTTGTGTGATTTTGCTAATTCTTGTGTACAGTTCAAGGATGACAAAATGCCTCCAAACTTGGACACCTGACATCTTGTCTTAAAATGCGAGACGATGGACAGCACAACTAGCCCCACCTCAGAGTCTGGCCTCACCAATGGATTTGTCAATAACGTCTTCAACATTTCCATTGACGAAGAGAGCAAAACAGAGATCTCATGGATTCCGGAGTCAAATTCCTCAGACTCCATTCTTCCCTGTCAGACTCTCAGAAGAGAAAAACAGGAACCCAACCGGCGCTCCAGAACGGCGACCATCTGGAGGATCCTGCAGCGCCGCAAAGCCCCCCCTGACCCGGACAGGAGACCTCACTCGATGATCCTCCCCGGTGAACCATCCTTCCTCAAACTGTCCATCACAAACAAAGTGAGGAACTTCAAGAAATTAAAATCTCCATCGGTTTTTAGAGGCAAAGCTAGTAAGATCTCAGATTCTAAATACAACATAGACTTAAAAGATGGAGATGATGTGTACATGTGCAAGGACTCTCCTTCATCAGAGTTCAAGCACGTTTTTAAAAACAAAGCCAAGAGACATTCATTTGCTGGACACACGGCAGATTTCTACTGTTCGTTCGAGGACATAGACCCATCTGGAGCCCCAGACAACGTCCAAGAGGAGACCAAAAACACTGTTAGCAACCACAATGGCTGCAAGTTGTCAGAAAGGGTCATTTACACAAAGAAATCTCACCCCAACTTCTCCAACTGCAACAATTCATCTGTGATTGAACAGGAAGACAGCTATGCCAAACAGAGCTTCAAGATACCTCAAAGAAGACGCTGGTCGAGGGGAGGCGATGTTTTGAATTACTTGAGAAGAATTTCCCTCAAAGGAAAAGGAAGCCAGACGCTGGCGGAGAGTAGTTTCGAGTCCATGAACACCCTTGATAAAACCATTGATTCTGACTACGGCTCTGTCAGCTTCGAGTTAGTCAAAGATTTGAACTCTGCCCCCGAACAATCGGGAGTTGATGGCAAAAGCGGCCACTTCCGAGGCCTTCTCCGGTTCTTTAACACTGTGGCTGAGACTGCAATGAAATGGAGAAACTCTTCTCGCTCATTCTCTCCTCCTGAAGGACAACAATCACAGCTAGATTTGAGAAAGACTCAGCAGTCAGGAGAGCTCACACAAAACACACCTTTGCCGGTCAGAAGTGTACACAAAGATGATACCTCAGTTCAAGGTAAATCCATGTTACCTCCTGACATGTGCAAGGTGGTCTCAACTGTCAATGACAAGGTGGATTGCTCTCCTCCTGTGGTGCTGAAGGCCTGGAGAACATGTCCGGATTCTCCGAGAGATAGCAATTCTCTGTGTAATAACTCGGACGAATCCCAGTCTCAGCTCAGCTCAACTCATATCTCTTTAGCCACGATAGAGAGCCACCCGAGATATGAAGAACTGGAGCCATCTGCCTCTGAAAACTCTGCACTCCTGAAACACTTGCCTAGCAAAACCGAGGATGAAAATCAAGATACTTGCATAAATAGGAAAACATTTATCTGCCCGGAGGACATATTTAAGGTAATGTAAGCTGATTTAATTACTTCAGAATAAAACAGATTTGCTTCAGCCTTTACAGCAGCCTTTAAAGCAGGGGTGCCCAAGCTCTGTCCTGGAGGGCCGATGTCCTACAGATTTGAGCTCAGTTTGCCTTAACACACTGACCTGGTAGTTTCTACACTGTAAAAAAAAATGTTTACCTCACTTAAATAGTGACGTTGTCTTAACTCAGGATAAAGTTGACAGGACTTGACAATACAAGTGTAATAGACGTGGTCTAAGTTTAGTTAACTTAAATAGATAAGTTGTTGTAATTAAGAAGGGCTTTATAATTCAAGTGTAATGGACATGGTTTAAGTTTAGTGAACTTAAATATTGAAGTTGCACACTACATTATGGCCAATTAGTTTATTCAGTTCACATATACTGCATGTCTTTGGGCTGTGGGGGAAGCCAGAGCACCCAGAGGAAACTTGACTTGAACCAGCGACCTTCTTGCTGTGAGGTGACAGTACTAACCACTGAGCCACACCCCCATACTTGATGTTACTTACCTTAATCCATTTGCACATATTTGTACTATTTAAAGCTCAGATGTATGAAGCAGTTAAGTTAGCTGATATATGTTCAGCAGACTCTTTTTTAAAGTCTAATAAGTTCAGCCAAGTAAAACTTTGATCTATAAGTTATGTCAACACATTCAATCCATATAAGTTAACTTAACTCAAAATCTGAAGTTGTGATAACTAATTGGCACAATCACTTTTTACAGTGCACTCTGTCTGGTTCAGTTGTGTCTAATTGGGGTTGGAGCTAAACTCTGCAGGACACTGGCCCTCCAGGAACAAGTTTTGGCATCCCTGCTTTAAACTCATCAAGAAATAATATTCACAGCCATTGTTATTGATATGATGGGGCATATTTCTGGGTGAAAATAAGGATAATAATGCACAGGATGTTTGTCAATAGATACATAGCTGATTGGATGGTGAAAGGAGTTGGTCAAATATACATCAAAATGTATTTTAAAATAAAACACCAAGTACCCTAATTTTAAGTGTATCAAAATAAACTACAAAAAACCAGCAACTTAATACCGTATATCAAAATAAAATACTGTATTTTAGTATTTTAAAAATACTAAAAAATACTAGCATTAAATTTCTTCACAAACCTCCCATCAATTGGTCTATTCGTGAATGCCTATACCATTACAGGCAATTAAGTAGACAATATTTGATAGCAGCAGCATTTCTCTGCCCAAGTCATGCAATAAATCTGACATATGAAATCAGTTAACAAATCAAATATACACACATCCCTGTGATCTCTCTCTCTCTCTCTACTCCTACATGGTATCCATAAAAATGTAACTTGTGTTCCTCTTTGATGTATTTAGTATAAAATATGTAAACTTTAATACAAAAATCTCTATCTTAAAGATGATCTCCCACTATTTAATCTATTTAATGCAGAAAATGAGTCAGATACTAACACATCTGTTGGTTTGTTTTTCCACCCATTGCATGAGCAGTAAAATAATCATCAACTCTGTTATAAAAACTGTAAAATTGTTAGTCAACCTCTCAACAATCTATATATACAGTCAAGCCAGAAATTATTCATACACCTGGCAATTTCTGTCTTAAAGTTACTTTTATTCAATCAGCATTTTTTTGACCGGAAATGACACAGACTTCTCCCAAAACATAATAAGACGATACAAGAGGCATCATTGTGGAAAAAAATATTTCTCAACTTTTATTAACATTTGAACAAAAACTTGAAGTCAGAATTTACCTGGGGTATGAATAATTTCTGGCTTTACTGTATATACACACAAACAACCTGCGATACAAGTTTTTGACCCATCTTTATAGATCAGGTATCAACAAAAACAAGAAGAAACTGAAGTTTTGAGCTCAAGTACACTGAAAAAAAAATATTTCTGGAAAATTGTTGCAAACAATTTATATGGGTTGAATTTAAACAAACAAATTTTGTGATGTTTAACTTAATTTGTTTGTTTAAATTCAGCCCAAATAAATTGTTTACAACCACTTAACTTAATAGTAAATCCAAGGAGTCATGTTTGAATCATTTTTTATTAGTGTAGAGAAGTTAAAAGAGTAAATTACAGTTTTGATTGTATATTTACTTTAAAGAAGAATACTGCTGAATGTGTATTATCAGATATTATAACACTTCATCTCAGCTATTTAATGGCTCTGTTTCACATGTACAAATTATGACTAATCATAGTGGTTGCACAAATTGGCTAATAACAAGATACTATCACTAAAACTGCCCTTGAACCTAATATTGAAGGTATAGTTCATCCAAAAATGGAAATTCTGTCATCATTTATTCCCCCTTCACTTGTTCAAAACATTTTTGAGTTTATTTCTTCTGCTAAACACAAAAGAAGATATTTTGAGATAAAAGAGTAAATACAACTTCCATTGTAATTTATTTTGCTAATTGGTGACAGCAACCAGCATTCTTCAAAACATCTTCTTTTGTGTTTAAAAGAAGAAAGAAACTCATAAAGGTTTAAAACCACATGAGGTAGAATAAATTGTGAGGTAATTTTCAGTTTTGGGTCAACTATCCCTTTAACCAATGTAGTTATCGTATAAATACAGTATAGTTCTTTGGAAAGTACATGATAAGTGTCATACTGTAAAATAAAGTGCAAACAATAATATATGACATCACTATAACACCACTACTAAGCAAGGGTTTGAACAAGTACTTAATTTGCTGTAGATGAAAATGTGTAACCATGACAACAATCAGGCAATATTACTTTGTTCTGTTAATTATAAATGTAGAGCAGGAATGACAAACCCTTCAGGTCCACTTTAGCTCCATCCCTAATCATAAAACCTGAGAAATTAATTTAATTTAATCTAAGTTTAAATCTAATCAAAATCACAGGACTACTTGAAAATGACGAACTGGTGTGGACAGTGGACAAGCGTTCCTTTGCATTAAAGGATAAGGAAATTAATGAAATTAAAATGCTGTATTATGCATGCCAGGCCAGGGCAGGCAAGTACTCATACTTAAATCTGAAAATTTAATATTTCTGTAATATGATTGGTGTGGGCGACACGGTGGCTCAGTGGTTAGCACTGTCGCCTCACAGCAAGAAGGTCGCTGGTTCGAGTCCCGGCTGGGTCAGTTGGCATTTCTGTGTGGAGTTTGCATGTTCTCCCCGTGTTCGCGTGGGTTTCCTCCGGGTGCTCCGGTTTCCCCCACAGTCTAAAGACATGCGCTATAGGTGAGTTGAATAAAACTAAAATTGGCTGTAGTGTATGTGTGCGAATGAGTGTGTATGGATGTTTCCCAGTACTGGGTTGCAGCTGGAAGGGCATCCGCTGTGTAAAACGTATGCTGGATAAGTTGGTGGTTCGGAAGGG